>JAQHUG010000120.1:2605486-2620935 GCA_028555095.1 Dicrostonyx torquatus
GAGAGAGAGAGAGAGAGAGAGAGAGAGAGAGAGAGAGAGAGAGAAATGATCTTAAATCAAGAACACTGACTAAAGGCTTGGAGAGGATGGACTGAGCCTCAGTGGCACGTGGTATAAGAGCAAATGTCTCCTGTCTGCATAATCAAGGCCTCTAAAGAAGAGGATGTGGAGAATATGACAGAAAATTGTCTTCCCCAGGGATGAGCACACCATTGGTCATCCAGTAGCAAATGGTCAGTCCTGAAAACATAATACAAGTAACAGTATATACACTGAGCAGGTTGCACTTAAATACATTTGGGAATATTCATTCATACATATACATACATACATATACATACATACATACATATACATACATACATACATGAAGAAAGAGGCCATGAATTTGAAAGAGAACAAGAAGAGTTATATGGGACTGTTTGGAAGTAGGAAACAGAAGGTAGAAATTATGTAAGTCATATTAATCTCAAGAAATAAAAAATAATTTTAAAACCATTTCAAGAAATAGAATTTCACATTTTAATTAAGAAAATAAAGGTCTTAAAAAACCTAAAGCGCAATAAGTATAAAGAAACTGGAATGAATGAAAGATGGGAAACACTGCAGATCTTTAAAGAAATAGACAATAAAGGTATATCTTAAGTAAATTCAACAACTTGAATAAAATGCAAGAACCATCTAAAGAGTATAACTTTATAAAAGTTATAAATATTTCTATGAGTTAAATTATTTCTCAAATTTATATGGGAAAACAAAGTACACAGAAAATACTAAAATATTGACAGTGTGGAAGGTTTATGCTGTCTGATTTCTAAACTTGCTTTAAATCTCTACCATAAATACCATGTGTGCTTGAGGTGGGCAAATAAATCAGTAGAACCTAGTGAAAATATCCAAAATTAGATCCACATATTCAGATCAATTGATTTCCAGTAAATAAGTAGATAAGCACCTTGTCAGTTTAACAGGAAAGGAACTTCTCCTTAACAATTGGGGTCAAAAAGGAGCTCATCACTCTCCTACTCATGCATGAGAATGGACCCCAGGCCAATGTGTGTGTGTGTGTGTGTGTGTGTGTGTGTGTGTGTGTACATGTGTGTATGTGTAAAAGATAATTTTCATATAGCTTCAGAGTTCAAGTATGTTTTTATTTTTTAAATTTATTTTTTAATTATCTTTTCTCATTTTACATGCCAAATCTATTTCTCACTCCCTCCCTTTCTTCCATTCCCTCTACCTTCCCCCCTTTCATTCTCTATCTTACTCCCCATCCACCCACTCCTCAGGCTAAGGCCTCTCATGGGAACTCAACAAAGTCTAGAACATTCCTTTGAGGCAGGACCTCTGTCTAGGCTGAGCAAGTTATCCCTCCAGAGAGAATGGGTTCCAAAAAGCAACAACAAGCAGTAGGGAAAAATCCTAGTCTCACTGCCAGTGGTCCCACAGTCTGCCCCAGCCATACAATTGTCACCCATATTCAGATGGCCTAGCTTGGTCCTATGCTGATTCCCTCACTTTCAGGCCAGAGTTTGAAGGCTTCCATTAGCTCAGGTAAACTGTTTCAGTGGGTATCCCCATCATGGTCTTGACCTCTTTACTCATATTCTCACTTAGTTGACAGAAATTTCTGTCCTGTCCAGTCCCACGGCTGTTCAGTCCCAAAGAAACACAGAGGCTTACATTAATTATAAACTGGTTGGTCTGTTAGCTCAGGCTTCTTATTAACTCATAACTTACATTAACCCATAATTCTTGTCTGTGTTAGTCACATGGCTTGGTACCTTTTATCAGTGAGACCTTCTCATCTTGCTTCCCCCATCTGGGTGAAGACTGCAGACTGACCCTTTCCTCTTCCCAGAATTTTCCTGTTCTGGTTGCCCCACCTATACTTGTGACTGGCTACTGATCAATCAGCATTTTATTAAAGCAATACAAGTGACAAATCTTTACAGGATACAAGACTACTTTCCCACAGCATCACTGCTCCCTCTCTTTGATTGGACTTTGAGAGCTCAGCCAAATGCTCTGCTGTGATTTTGTTTTGTTTTGTTTGTTTTTTGCATCTGCTTTCATCAGTTGTTGGATGTTGGTTCTATGATGACATTGAAGATAATCATCAGTCTGACTATAGGGCAAGGCCAGTTCAGGCACCCTCTCCACTACTGCTTAGAGTCTTAGCTGGGGTCATCCTTGTAGATTCCTGGGAATTTCTCTAGTGCCAGGTTTCTTGCTAGCCCCATAATGGGTTCCTCAATTGAGATATCTCTTTGCTTGTTTCCTTCCTCCATCCTGACCACCCCGTTCCCTCTAGTTCTCCTACTCCTCCCCTTCTGCCTTTCCTTCTCCTCCCTACCCCTATACTCACAATTTTCTTAAGAGAACTTGTCCCCTTTCTAGGGGGATCTATGCAGGTTTCTCTTAGGTTTCTTCTCCTTACTTAGCTTCTCTGGGGTTATAGACCCCATTATTATTTGCTTTACAGCTAGTATTCACCTATGAGTGGGTACATACCATGTTCATCTTTCTGGGTCTGGGTTACCTCACTCAGGATGGTTTCTTCTAGTTTCACCCATTTGCATGCAAATTTCAGGATGTTACTGTTTTTGTTTTGTTTTTTTTTAATCACTGAGTAGCACTCCACTGTGTAATTGTACCACATTTTCTTTATTCAACATTTTGTTGAGAGGTATCTAGGTGGTTTCTAGGTTCTGGCTATTACAAATAATGTTACTATGAACATAGTTGAACGAATGTCCTTGTAGTATGGTTGAGCATCCCTTGGGTATATACCCAAGAGTGGTATTGCAGAGTCTTGCAGTAGGTTAATTCCAAATTTTCTGAGAAATTGCCATACTGTTTTCCAGAGTGGTTATACAAATTTGCATTCTCACCAACAATGGAGGAGTTTTCCCCTTACTCCATCAAATATGATTTTTTAATTTGAACTCTAGCTATGTAAAGAGTGGTAGAAAGGAGTCAAAAAGCTCACAGTTCAGAAGAAATAAGAAACTAATAAATGAAACTTTATCAAATGTAAAAATTCCCAGTCATTAAGAAAAGCCCATTAATAATGGGAAAAGGAACACTACAAGTTGAGAAATTATCCATGTGCATTTTACAAAATACTCATGTCTCTAATATAAAATGAACCAATGAACCAATAATTTTATTAAAAGGGTCTAGGAGTTGAACAGGTACATCATGAAAGATGATATCTAAGCAAACAATTAGCCTATAGACTGAATCAACCATCATTAGTTTTATCAGGAAAAAAACAAAAGTTAATCCACAATGAAATATCACTATAAATCTACTAAGATGGCTAAAATTGAAACAAAAAAAAATCTGCTGACTAAGATATTAAACAACCAGTATGTTCCTGAATCACAATGGAAATGCGATGGTATAAAGGCTTGAGGGGGGTGACAATGCTTTGGAGTATTACTCACCTATAAAAAAAACAATGATATCATGAAATTCGAAGACAAATGGAGGGTAACTGTTTAGTAATCTTTTACAAAAATGAAATCTGAAGTACTGCCGTTGGGCTGTTTTTGGCTGCTATGCTCATGACTCACAGTATATGAGTTACTTACGTTGGCTTGCAAATACTGGACCTGTCAACACTCAGGCATGGATGAGGGAGGGTCTGTTGGAACCGTGTCCTGGAGAACTACTGAGTGTTGACAATGGCCAAGATTGAGGGAGTCATTGTTTTAAGTGACCTGAGAACTGAAGATAATCCTTCATACTCCTGAGCTTAGTTCCACACCTATACTCACATGGAAGGAGGCCCTGGTGAACTCAGCACATTATAAGGCCCTGGTGAACTCAGCACATTATAAAACAAAAACAAAATCAAAGTGAAGGATATAAACTTGAAGAGGGGGGACTTTTTAGAAGGAGGGAGGTTTGTAAGGCTGGGTAGGAGCTATTAAAAATTAGAGGTGGTGAGTGATCAGAATGTATTATATACAAGTCGGAAGTTGTCGAAGATTATGTTCAACAGAAAAGACAAACATTATAAACACACATATGCACAAAACCCACCAAGTTAAGTTCTATTTCTAATTCTATCCTATGACTTAGCTCCTAGGAATTGACTCAAAAATAAATGAAAAGGCATGTTCAAGACTACAAGGAAACTGATTTCTAGACTCAAGGATGCTTGCACATATGAAGACATAGTAGTTATGATTACATGCACAAGCTAAATAATGTGTGCTAAAAATCCAGACAAAAATCCCAGCAAGAAAATGATATGGGCATAATAAAGCACCCAAACAAGGAATTACTGGTAATTTATAGCTCCTGGGAAGAGAAGAGTCAGTTTTCTTTAAGGGTTTGACCATTACTGATAGGTTGACCTAGCTATAGTGTATGCTCATACACCCAAGAATTTATGAGCAGCCTCAATTGGCCTTCATTTTTTAAGGGACACCAAGTTGGATAAGTTAAGTAAGGAAGCAGAGATTGGAAGAAAAGTTGGGGAAGGTAGGTAAGTAAGATCAAAACACAGTGTGTGAAATTCTCAAAATGTAATAAAAAGATATGTCTAAGCAGAGGCTTGCTCATGAATATTACAACTGAATTAGATAGCCCCATTCCAGCATCAACCACCACCACCAGAAACTGTGGATGAGTGTGTTGCCACTTCAATCCAAAGGTTTCTAGTAAAGAATTTATGTATGCTATGACATGCTGATCCACACAGTAACATAAGTGCATCTTAAGAATGTATTAAAGTGGCTTGAGAGACTTATCAGTAGTTAAGAGTACTTATTACTCTTGTAGAGGACCTGGGCTTGGTTCCCAGCAATCACATGTAGCTAAGTCATCCATAATTTCCATTCGAGGGGATCAACTGCCCTCATCTGGCATCTGTGGGCACTAGATATGCCTGAAGTACACTTGAATACACCCAGACAGAACACCACAAACATAAATTTAAAAAGTAATAACAATGACTATACTCTTAAAAAGAATATTATATTTAGTGAAAGTAATCAGACAGAGCCTAGGCAAATTTATGCAATATGAACATGAAGTTTGTACTCATCGATACAAATGCAAAATCTCATTGATCTGTACCTGTAAAAATCTGTATATAGAAATTTTGCATCAGTTGCAATAATCCAATCGACTTCAAAGACCAGACTTTCTCACCTCCTCTGCTGAGCGTCAGCAAAACTTAATCCCTGGGAATTTCGCTACTGTTAGGGAAGGCAGCACCTTGCAGAGGGATAAGAATGATTCTTCTGTGAAACGAGCATAAGGAAGAAAATTGTTTATGAACTGTAAAGGTGATAAACATATTTATAATTGTTTCAAAGCAATTACTATAAACTGCTGAAGCAGTATTGTGCCTTGGGGGCTTGGAAAAAGAGGCTGTATTAGTTAGCTACTGTTGCCCAAGAAATCACCACAAACTATGTGCTTAAAAGAGCAAACTTTATTCTATGTCTTATGGGGTCAAGACCTTGGAGTGCGTTAGCTGAGTAGTTCCAGCTCATAGCTGCAATCCATCTTTCAGTCAAGGCTACAGCCAGTTGAAGGCTACAGTTCACCCATGGTCGTTGACCTGCCTCCTTTCTTGACTGGTTGTTAGCAGGATAATGAAGAAGTGTTGATAGGTGACTTCCAAGACTAGGGGACAAAATGATCTTCAGCTTTTATTTGGTCTGTTCCACTTGCTCACAGGGAAGCCAGGGGATTTGTCATGTGCATATGTAGCCTGTAGAGAGGCCTGATAGGTGAGGAAGTAAGGTCTCCTTCTAAGAGGCTATGCAGCTCTCACCTATCATCAAAGAAGCTTCTATTTGCAACAGTCATAGACCATTACAGAAAACCACTACTGGTCAAAATGCAGAGAACAATCAATAAAGGGGTGACTGTCCCCAATAGATTCATCTACAGTCCAGCAACCAAAGCTCAGGGAAATCAAGAGAGAGTGGAAAGATTGTTAGAGTCGGAAGACCAGGAAATCTGATGAGATTATGCCTCCTAGAAATGGCAAGGATGCGTCACCTCATCAATATGGCTTCCTAAGCAAGACCAGAGGTACAGCAGCAATGTGCATGCTAATATGGAAGGGGCCCTATCCCGGGACAAAGAACTACAGGCAACTAGGGAATGCTGTGAGCAGGAGAAATCTTCTTCTCTAGGAGGGAGTCGTTGCTTGGTTATCCAATACTAATGGTCAGCCCTGGAATCATGTGCATAGAAGCAACACCAAGTGAACCCAGCAGGTTGTGGAGTTTGGAGGGAGGAAAGGAAAAGGGAATGATGTAATTGCATTTTAACTTAAAGAATGTTTAAAGGGGATAAACTAAGTAGTTATCATTTTTAAAAATGTATGCAGAAAAGTGTCTAAGAAAAGGGATGAAACAATTGGGGTTCAATAATCTATCATGAAAGGATAAAAGTTATAAGAACCATCTCAGAATGCAGGGTGGCTGGGGGAATGTCACTTTGGAATATTTGAGGAGCCCTTTACTTTTAGAAGTGGAGGGACTTGAAAAGTTTGTTAAACGGCAAGTCTGTATGAACGATGTGAGACAAAGCTCAGATTGTCATTATTCAGCCATGCTGGCTGTGGCCCTGTTGACCCTTCCTGGGCCTTTAATACCTTGGAGTCTTTCTTTTTCTAAAACTGAAGTAAAAATAAGATGCATTAAGGTTATTGCGGAAGCTAGCATGAACTAGAGTATATGTAAATTATTGTCATAGAGACGTAATTGTGAGCAATTAAATGAACATGTTCTCAGCTATCTTTGAAGTTCTAAATAAACTTGTATTGGTGTGAGTCAAAATCTGTAGCATGCATTTTCCTTCAAACCCTGCTGTCGAATGGCCTGTTGCACTTTTCATCAAAAGGCAATAATGAAATCTTTGCTAACCTCATTCGGAATGTGCAAGTTTCACCCTTTTCTACAGGAAGTGGGATCTGGCTTGCCCAAGGAGTTCAGAATTCAAACTTGCTTAACTTCTGCATTCTGGAAAGGGTCCGTGAGAAGTTCTGAGCAGCTAATATGGATAGCACCAGCGTAAATGTGTGCTTCCTTTGCTTGCAAATCCCACAGACCATTCCTGTGAGAATCCTGAGAGATTGAGCACTCTTGACATGTCCCTTGTCCTTATCCTATAACCAACCTTGTATCAACATGAGATACAGCCTACACCCAAACACGTTTCAAACCTACCCTTATCACCCAATTCTGCTCCATGCATGTATGGATCTCTCTCTCTCTCTCTCTCTCTCTCTCTCTCTCTCTCTCTCTCTCTCTCTCTCAGGGTTTCCTGTATCTACTGGTATTCACCTTTCCAGTTAATTTTTGTGAAGCAATCCCTAGTGGTCTGGTAAAAAACTCNTCTCTCTCTGGGTTTCCTGTATCTACTGGTATTCACCTTTCCAGTTAATTTTTGTGAAGCAATCCCTAGTGGTCTGGTAAAAAACTCATAATCTCACCACTCATCATTCTCAACAAAAGGCAAGGGGACTTTTAATGGATTTTCATTAAGAGAGAAGCCCAAATTTGTTAGCAGTTAGTCAAAAGACCTCTTGGGACTTGGTGAACCTGCCCCGGTCCTTACCTCTACCTCAACTTGGGCTACTCAGTTCCACCTTCCAGTTCAATTCTTGACAGAGCTTTAATATTCTAGCTCAAACCCTTTTAAGAGCTTTACCCAAGCTGTTTCCTAGTGTGTACACTTGAATATCCAGTCCCCGCTTATCTTCCTGGATCAGCTGAACCGACATTTCAAGTAGTCTTCCTAGATTCCCAGTAGGTCTCTTCTACTACCTTCCCATTTTCCCTAAAGACTTACCCTGGTTTCTTATTATAAATATATTTATAAAAATAAATAAGTAAATATCTTTGTGTTTTATCTTATATAATGCTAGACTAATCTGGATATGTCAGGCTTTGTTGACTCTCCATAGGAGGCCTGACCCTCTCTGAGGGATGGATGCGGTTGGGAGAGGAGGTGGAGGGAGCAGGAGGAGGGGAGAAATGGGGAACTAAGGTTGATATGTAAAAATGAATAAAAAAATTTAAAAACCTTAAAAGTGCACAGATTTTAAAAAAAACAATTTAAAAAGGTATAAAAGCTTAGTAATGTCCTTTGTGTGATCCTAGAAAAATATTTACTAACATGTTTGTGTGTATATATGAATGAATATGTATATGAATGAATGAATGTTTGGTCAAAACATGTATCTCCAAAACCCCAACAAACAGACTTTCCTGGAGCCTTACCTACGGAACTAGGAGCCCAGCCTAGTCAGATTCTGTTACTAGAAAAACAAATTTAATGCTCTTGATCTCAAATAAATTATGGAACACTGGATTAGGTTACTCCTACCATGTGCCTCTCACAATTAGTTTCTATAATGAGGGTCCACACACTGGGAAATTGTAGTTTATTACTGGATATAACAGAAGCCAATACTCAAAATAAGCCGTGCTGTAATATTGAGGTCCGTTTCTAGCATTTCTCCTGGTTCTCCAGGTAGTTCAAGCTACAAGACTCAGACTCTATTTGCTCTGATTTCTCAGTCCTTTGAGCACAGTCCATGTCTGAATGGACATTTCACTGTGTGGATAAGTGTGCTCCAGACAGTAGGACTGATGGATGAGTCACAGGAATGCCTTGTGCCTTTAAAAACAGAAGTGGAAAAGACAGCTTCCCCTTGACTACACCTGGCTGAAAGAGCCTTGGAGATACATATTTTATTATGGGTCGCTATGGGCTTAATTAAATATTCAGAGATTCCACTACTTTGGAAAATGAGGATGATAAAAAACATTTTCCAGAATCAGAAATTGTATCAGAGCCTTAAGTAAAGGGATGTGTCAGAGAGTCCTGATATCATGAGAAATATGCTAAATAAAGAGGAATTAGACTTGCAGCTTCCTTGCATAATCACAGGATGTAAGAAACTTGGAACATCTAATAGAAGTGGGTTGCGAGAAAGCCCAAGAGTTACATAATTGTATTCCCTTTATGCAGAGATCTATAACATTCCCTGTTTTCTCTTTTTGAATTTAATTTACTTATATATAGAATGACTAATCAATTATGCTTAAAACATTTATAAGCACCATAACAAACTCTAAATAAGAGTCCTTTTCCTTGGGCACAGTTTAATCAAGAGGCAAACAGCAAATATGGTAAGTAGACCTCACGAAGAGGTCCGTGGGAGATAAAGAAAGGAGGCCATTTTCAAACTTCTCCAAGAACTTACGGATCACAAAAGGGCTTCTGCAGATGCATCCGAAGCTGGATTTTGAAAGGTAGCTAAAAAATTAGTGTCAGGCAAGAAGGAAGAAAAATAGATGTGCAAATCATCTTCTAGTGATGTTAAGAAAGGGAAAAGAAGGAAAGAGAGAGGAAGGGTGTGGGAAGTAGGGAAGGAGGGCGGAAGAGAGGCGGGGGGGGGGAAGGGAGAAGGATGGGTAGGTGGGAGGGATCAGGAAAGGGAACATAGTGCACAGAGAAATATTCATCAGAGGCTTTCCGACAGCAGGTCTGGTGACGAGGACTGATCATACCAATTATTTTCCTCATTGAAAATGGTAATTTTTTATTGAAAATTGTGGTTTGTTGTGTGGAACAAACAGGCTGTCTGTGCCTGGTCCTTTTGTGTATACAGCATTGATCCAGGTGTTTTGTCCACCTCGGGCTGATTTGCACGTCCATCTCTATCTAGATGGTGAACTCCGAAAGGCATAAGTTAGGTCTGTTTCTCTTTTGGAACTCAGACCCTTGAAGGGTCTGACAAAACAGCAGGGTCAACAATTGCCTAACAAATCAATAAATACACGGGTGTTCATCTAGTGAAAAGTAACAGGATTTCTGAGAAGCCAAAGTAAATACCCTAAAAGACTGAAGAAGGGGTGATTCATTGCTAGAAGGGTTGGTATATATGGGAAAGGGAAAGTCCTCTGATGCCAAGGTCTTTTCTGAGCCTCAGGCTGAGTACCATTCTGACAGCTTAAGCTTTCCTTTATGGTGCCCATTGCCCATTGTCACTGCATTGCCCTTGGCAACTGAGTAGTGACTGCATGGTGACTAAGAATGCAGCTCACTTCCTTAAGATGCTGGTCTTGTTACTTCCTACCTGTGTGACTTTGGGAAAGTCACTTAAACTCTTGAAAAAGTATTTTTTTCAAAATGAAAATGAAATGTTTTTTCATTGGCTATTTCAAAAATCTAAATCAAATAGCAAGTTTAAATGGTGAGTAAAGGAAAGGAGAGAGAGGCAGGCATAGTTCAGATATGTTTATCCAGTCCCGTTGATGGTGAAGAAGAGGAACACATGGAAGGTGGGAGCTACCTAACGTATATGAATGGAATGGGAAGGTTGGAAAGATTTTCTATAAAGAGATTTAAAGACTGACTGTTAAAGATGTGACTGGAGCTGAAGACAAGACAACCAACCCCTCAGAACTGTATTCTCTGTGATAAGAAGTTTGGCCTGCCCCCTGAGGACTAGCCTAGGTTCCTGTAGACATTATCTGCTCTTCAGCAGCACAGAGACTGGCTGTCATGCAGGGAGCATGCAGACATCCCAGGGACCTGCCATGTCAGCCAGGTGAATGATGCAGGACCTTGTCACCGAGAGCCTGAATTGAGGAGAGGAGCCTCAGAAAGAAAAGTTTCATCCTTTCTGACATCAGCCAAATTATTTGATGTTCTGAAGTTTCAATTCCCTAGGTTACCCTTCCTCCAACACCACCTTCTCAGAACCTTTCCCCTCAGACGTAGGTAATTTACAGGGGGAAATTGGACCTCATGTTTTAGCTATACACTCCTAAGAAGACGATCCTCCAAGGTCAGTTAGCCCTTAGAGATTTGGAAACTGAGGATCTCTTACAATACACTTGCTCCATACACACACAGACCAGAGGGTGGGAAAGCAAAAACAGCTTGACCCAGGATTGAGAAGCTCGGAAGATGATGGCTACACTGGTGTCTATCTTGCTGGTAATTCCACAGAAACTGCTGCTTTTTCTGGCTCGTCAGAGCTTTCCCAATCTGAGATGACACGATTTTCCAACCCCTGGGAAAATCCTTACTGATCCTCTTCACATTTAGCAATGTCTGGGTTCCCACGGTTGTGCAGACACCCTGAAGTAGTCCCACTGTGCTGTGTGGCACCCAGATCACACTCAGGGGCCTGGCTCCTTCCTTTCCCTCCCTTACTTTGTCTCATCCTCTTGACCACTTCTGCTTTAACAGAATAAGAGACTGTGTCTCCAAGATGAAAGTGATCGCTTGTAAATAGTAGTGTGAGGGGTTAGTCCGCTACACCAACTCCACAAAGCAGCCGGTGCTTGATTTATCATGTTCCTGGTACTCTGTCAGACACATAGTCAGTCTAACCGGAAACTCGGCTTTCCCTTCCTCCAAACCACTGCTCACCCATGCACAGCCTACCACTGATAATACATTGAACACCTAGGTCCATTTCTCTTTTGTAGTTCTGGTTTAGGAAGCTTCTTATTTTCACATTATTTTCAACTATGCTTTTTGACAATACAATTTTCACTACTTTTTTATGGCAGCGTGACAGAATCCAGGTTCATTTAACTCAATGGATACTTAATTGAATCAAACTATACAAAAACAACATCCTTGAAGAAGACTATTATTCACTGTCTTGTTGCTTTGAAAAAATAGCTGACCAGAAGATTCAAGGGCTTATTGGACTTACAGTGTGAAGGTGCATTTCATTACGGTGGGGGAAGGCACGGTGGCAAGAACATGGAGGGACTGATCACATTGACTCCGCAGCTACAGAGACTGGGCAGAAAGAGGAACACAGCTTTTCATACTTGAAGGCTGATTCATTTCTTCCAAAAGGTCACTTCTAAAGGTTTCACCACCTTCCAACACCCCACCAACTGGAGACCAAGTGGTCTAACAATGAGCCTGTGTGGGACATTTCATGTTCAAATCCCACCAAAGATGTTGGGAAATGTAAAGTTAGCAGAACAGAATTATTCAAAAGGAGTTAGTTTTTACTGTATAATGTAAAGATAAAAGATTTGAAAGGTCAAAGTAATAGTTAATGATATTTAAGAAAGACTTGTTTCATGTCAGGTGTGTGTGTGTGTGTGCGTGCGTGCACACGCATGCACATGTGTGCTTGTGTGCACATGTGTGTGGTCAGATACCAGAGAATAACCTGTGTGTTATTCTGCAGGCACTGTTCACACTTTTTTTGTTTGTTTTCTTTTGTTTTTCTTTTTCTTTTCTTTTCTTTTCTTTTTTTTTAAGGCAGGGTTTCTCTGTGTAACAGTCCTGACTATTCTGGAACTCGCTTTGTAGACCAGGCTGGCCTCAAACTCTCTGAAGTCTACCTACCTCTGCCTCCCAAGTGCTGGGATTAAAGGTGTGCACCACCACCACCCGGGTTACATTTTACTTTTAAAACAAGGTCTCTCACTAGATTAGTACTTGTCTAGTAGGACTAAACTTTGACTAGTTAACCAGTAAACCTGAGAATTTCACCAGTCTCCACTTCCCTACCAATGGGGTTAAAAGCATGATATTACACTATTAAAGCAAGGGTTCTTGGGAATAGAACTCCCGTCCTTGTCCTTGCAAAGGAAGCATCAGCTTCAAAGGATGATTTCATCAGCTGTGCTACCTCCCCAACTTTGAGTGAGATGTGTGCTGCTCATGTGTTCTTGCTTGCACCCTCATAAAAATAGCTCTTGGTGCATAACAAACAGCACTAATGAGTAGCACTTGTGGACTCTGCCTCTATCCTGATCATTCAACCTAGACCCTAGCCACTATTCAGCACCATCACAAAAACAGCAGCCAGGAGAGAACCATAGTCCTGTTGGAAAAGGTCTGTCTCCCTTAACCGTTTCTCTCCTCAGTGTCTGAAACTTAGAAGTGCAATGTTCAAATTGGAAGAAATCTTGGGATTATCTAATTCAAGGAAGGCAAGTTAATCTTTATCTCATAGCCAGTAGAAAAAGTCTCACTAACCACGAACTAATCTAATTCATGAGACGTGAAATCCAGGAGCCAAGCAGACAGCGCTTATGTGGTGTTGAAACAGGCCTGCTGTTCTGCTTCCATATAGCTGTGGGTGCAAGCAGAGTAGGATTTAGTTGAAACCTGTGTGTCAGGAAAGATGATGTGAGAAGAATGGTCCAAAACTAAGAATGGTGGCAAACACCTGTAATTCCAATACTTGAGAGGCTGGGGTTGGAGGATCACTACTTTGTAGTCAGCCTTGGCTACATAGTAGCAACATACCTCAAAAAAACCTTAACACTAATTTTTAAATGAAGTATAGAAAAGTCCTGGGAGAAAATAGATGGAGTTGTGATGCCCAAGATGGAGACATCAGAACTGAAGAATATTCAATAGCTATAAGGATGTCTGTATAGGACCGGTCAGAAGACAGGAAGAGACAAAAAGACCTAGGTACTAAAGATGGACAAAAGGAACATCTAAGACTTTCAAAAACTCCAAGTGTAGTGAGACAGAACTCAGAGAAGTGAACCTTGCAGCTAGAAATGAGACTGTATTCCCATAACCGGTCAGTTCAAAAGACAAGAAGGAAGTGGACATCAGTGAACACTATACTGGTTATTTTGGGGGATAAATTTAATCTTCACAACTACATTATACATTATGAGGTATGTGTTCAATCTCTCAATGTCTAGAAAAGGCTTTGGAAAGTAATAAATTATCTAATTTATGAAAAAAATCACAGAGCTGAAAATAGAACCTTGATCTTTTATTTCTAGTAAACTGATTTGCTAGTGGCTTAGTCATTATCAGAAAGGGTTATTTTGCCCTGTACAATACATTTAGAAATGTTTGAAACAGTTTGTTGTTGTTGTTGCTGTCACACTGATATTTAGAAGATAGAAGCCAAGGATGCTTCTAAACATCTTCAGTGCACAAAATAACCCCCACAGAGAATCATCCCACATACCAACTGCACTGATAGGGAAGCCTGGATCTTCATTGCTTATGTCAGAAGAAATGCACTTTGAAGCAAATGTGTTCTGTTTAAAATTAACCTTTTCTTCCTCTTCAAAGATTTAGTTTGCACTCATTCTTAAGTACCAAGTTCCACTGTTGTTTAGGCTCAGATGATACAAAGTTGCACAAGACTCAAATTTCTGCCACCTCAGAATTTAATTGTAATGTGTATGCCATCAATACATGTGCCAACCAGTAGGAGGATGATATGCACAATATACAAAGCCATTAAGCTTGATGGGTTAATCTAATACCAGAGCATCAATGAAGGAGGGTTAGAATGTCCCCCTAAAGCTTCAATTTTTGAAGATCTTAATAGGGAATATTGGATTAATCAAGATGGCTGAAATATTAAAGTGTTTGTTACAGAAGTCTGAGAACAGAAGTAGGATTCCCAGCACCAGTGTAAAAGCTGGGCATGATCCACATTCATAATCTCAAAGATGAGATATGGAGGTGGGTTGTGTGTAAGCAGAGACAGGTGGATCCTAGCCAGCCAGTCTTGCCTAACTAATGAGCTTCAAGTTGAATGAGAGATCCTGTCTCAAAAGATAAGTTTTTTTTAAAAATCATTTAAGGAAAACACCTGATATCAGTATCTGGCCTCCACACATGTGCACATTCATGTGCACATTCCATTTGTATGTATGTTGAAACACTCATATGAACATGAACACACAAAATAGACCAAGATCTATACCAATATAAATCTCTATAGCTTATCCCTCCTTAAATGTTAGCAAACATACAGAATAATTTAGGGAACTTGGGTGTAGTTCTCTCCAAACTGCTTCCTGCTTTTTGTTGGGTAAAGTATTTGGAGATTCACAGAGACCTGTCAGGGGTTCTTGGTTCATCAAACCATATTAGTCTGGAAGGATTCCTCAGGTTTTCACCCTCTGTGGAAACAAAAGAAGAACCCCTTTTCCAAAGCAACAAATCCTTAGACCCAAAGATTGAAGTCATGATACTTTTAAAATATATATATGTTAGTTTAGCTTTGCAGCCCATACAATGAAATCTCTCTGTTCTTAGTTCATTCACAGTCAAAAATTCAAAGAAAACACAATAATATACATAATCCAGACTCTCTGTATTGTCCATCTTTACATGGCTTATTTTTCTTAATCTATTACTTTTTCTATGAGTTTAATATTTATTTTATTATCCTTACTTCTTTAATCTATGACTGTCTGTACTCTTTTATATTACATTTACTCTTTACTCTTTTACTTCTCTCTCTCAAGCCTATGTACATTTTAAAAACAAACTGTGTCTTGTTTAAAGGTCTTTTATGTCTGAATCTGTCCTGTTGTGTATCTGAAATCCTTATGTGTAAGGAGCCTCATGTGCCACCATGCTGTGAGCTCGCTGGCTCAGAGCCAAAGCGCCATTTGCCGCTTCTCTCCTGACAGCTTCTGTGCATG
>JAQHUG010000120.1:2633647-2656532 GCA_028555095.1 Dicrostonyx torquatus
GAGGAGAGAAAGTGATGATAGAGGAAAGGAAAAGCTAAATGAATGGGTTATCAATGAGCTTCTATCATTCTTAAGAGATTGCTAGTCTGGATTCTGCTGTGTTGCCTAGAAAGTCTCATTTCGATTTGTTTCCTATTTTTGTTGCACTCTGTCCTCCGATAGAATTCCTTTTCCCATTACACTCTTCATCTTCCCATCCCAATGAATGACAAATACCTTGTCATCTATAGTTAGACATTGCCTTACATTAAGTGTGGTACCTACATTCATTCGACAAATATTTATTGTCTGTCATATACTAAGGTATGTATGTATACATATATTTCACACACATGTAAACATTCAAAGCCTTTTCCTTTGGAGTTTACATTCTATTGAAGAAAGATGGATAAAAATCAAACAACCATACTAACAATAAAAAAGTGGGCCAGGTACATCAGACTCTTATTGGCCAGAATTGTCTTGAAAACTCCACAGGGGCTTCCAGAGGAAGCAGAAATGCATATAGACTCCAAAAGTTTGGGAGTAGAAGACCCTAGAGCTATTATAGAAGCTTGTGGCAGTTTAAATGAGGGCACAAGAAAGGGATGATCCTTTCTATAGAGGTCAGGGAAATGTACTAAGATGTTAATAAGGTCTTTGAAGAGCAAGCAGTGTTGTAACAGAGACTTGAAATCATTCTCTGAACAGGCAAACATTTGGCAGTAGTTTATGTTGGAGGGTGAGTTAGTCTAGAGTGTCACTACTCAGTACAACCTCAGATTAGCCACATCAGCATCACTTGGGAGCTTGCAGAAATTTATAATCCTAGGATAATCCTATGCTTGCTGAATCAGAAGCTTTATTTAAATAATATGCCCTGTGGCCTCCAGTGCAAATTAAAGTTTGAAAGACACCCTTTTAAAACAGGTTTTGAGGACTCATAATACCTTGATTCCAAGTCACATCCTCTGCCTGTTGTACAGAATCACTGAGAGTGATGACAGTGTTTGCAAAAAGCTAAGCATGTAAGTTACAATATGGGACTCTTCTTGAGTCTGGCCTATGTGCACTATTGTGGATAAATACTCAAATGTGATACAATTTGGAGAATAAGAGGTTATACCTCTGACTCTGGGTACTGCCACATTCACTGAAATCTCAGTTAAAGAAGCAAGACCTTCTAAGTGGTAAGAAGAGAAGAAGAGAACACAGTCACCTTTTGTAAACTGGATGCCCCTTCCTGGTGACAGGATGACAGATTCCCCGCCCCCATGATGGCTCTGCTGTTGCAGACACAGGGCAGAGCCGACATGTGCATCCTGGGTGTGCTGTTCCTCTCCAACCAGCACATAAGGATGCTGGGAGAGAAGACAGTGGGACTTTGGAGAGAAGGAGAGCACATTGTCCCTAATCCATATCAAAAACATCAAGAACAGGCTCTGTTCTTGAGGAGCAGCCAAAACACTCATTTCTCACCAAAACTGACTCATACTAACAAAGCAAGTAGAGCCAAGATACAAACTTCTCTAGAACTTTCTTCCAGAACCTTAGCCTGGTGATAATTGCCAATGGTATCCTTTGAACTATTTCTCCCTAAATTACCACGATAACCCTAAATCAGTCAGGGAGAATGACAGAGAGCAGAGACCTGAAGGGTACTCCATGGGAGCGTCTGGGCTTGAATACAGATGTGGATCTGGCAAGGATTGCTGTTATGTCTTAGAAAATGATGTAATCTCTCAAGCTCATCTCCTAAAACATTGTGAAAAATACAGATTTCCCAGCAAGTTATATCCTCTCTTCACACTTCTGTTCTTTCTCTATACTGGCATCAATATTTAGGAAAGGAAAGCTACCATCTTCTGTAGGAAGGAACCAGAAGATGTGACTAAGGGCAAGTTCAAGGACAAGAAGTCCAGAATTCTCTCTAGATTTGGTGGTGAAATCAATTCATCTTTCCTGAGTTATTGGTTCATTTAGTTTTGTCCACACTAGTTGGTTTTTATCTATTCCCATAGGTCCAGCTACAACTTTATCCCAAGAGCTTGTAGTTCCTGATTCAGGTGGTCTAAAATTTGAGATTACTTCAGTTAGATACTTTGATATCCCTTTTACACATATACACAGAGATAGACAGAAAGAGGGATAGAGAGATAGAGAGACAGAGAGATAGAGACAGATATTAGGAGTGGGATGTATATTCACTCAATAGAC
The DNA here is from genome assembly GCA_028555095.1 of Dicrostonyx torquatus. Classification (NCBI taxonomy): domain Eukaryota; kingdom Metazoa; phylum Chordata; class Mammalia; order Rodentia; family Cricetidae; genus Dicrostonyx; species Dicrostonyx torquatus. The sequence continues at coordinate 2,635,844 of JAQHUG010000120.1, forward strand.
TTTGACATTATTACCCCTGTATGCCTCTTTAAAGGAGGCCACTGGTATTGTCCAGTTATTCCTGCTCAAACTTGTCCTCATTCTTAATCCCCCCTCCTTTCCTCCACCAAAAATTGATTTCCAGCTCCCATGAATACAGAAGCAAAAGTGTCCTTTCACATGTAATCACACATTCTAACAAGAATCCAGCCTCCATCCCTTGTCATCCAGACCACTGGTCCTGTCTCCCAGTCCAGGTCTCCTGTGAGAACTTACAGTACTTAGAATGTAGATCAAGCCATGACACTTCCCTCTTCATTCCATGGCAGCATCCTACCCCTAGATCAAAGCCCAAGTTCCCCCACCTGCCTAGAGTGAGGATCCTTTGGGACAGTCCCATGATATTGCAAAGCTTTAGCTTTCCCCAGTCATCCCTTGAACACATGCCGTTTACATCACAGACTCCTTTTTCCAAGTGAAATGTGCTGATGTTATTGTGAACCTGCCACAGCCTCACTTCCCCTTCTCTCACTCCTTCAGGACAATTTCCCATATTCTACCTCCTACAGGAAGTTGACAATAGAGACGCCGTACTGATAATTTTACTCAAGCTCCCAGTGTTTCCTTTGTCGTGGGCCTTGGTAGACATCTACTATTTAGTGACGAGGGTGGACTAGATGAGAACTTTCCATAAGATGATAAATTTCATCTTTGTGCCAGAGTTCTGTTGAGAGCCACAAGGAGACTCTTCCTACTGTGCTAAAGAACCACGAGGCCCCTGATCTCTGTGTACTTACACCCAATGTCTCACCGACAATTCACCTTGTTTCTAACTTAGGTGAGACCTTCATCATCTTTTGATGATGCCCCAATTACAAGTCTTTATTGTTTGTTTTTCTACACCATTTTTTCCTGTTTTCTTTGGTAGAGGCATCATTCTTCCTCTATGCTTACTTCTAAAATGCAAATTTGATAATTTCCCTTCCTGAGTTAAAATTTTTTCATAGGTAACTGTGGTCCACAGGATAAAATCTAGTCACCTCAAAACAATATATAGACAAATTTCCTTTTCAGCCTTCTCCAGTTTCTAACTGCAGGTAATCTGAAACTCCCCATAGATACTCATTTTCAAATTTCAGGAATTTCTCATACTTTTAGAAACACTGCATTTGTTTAGCTTGAAATGGCCTTCTGACATGTAAATACTTCATTGTCTTCAAAGGTTTGTTTCCTGTATCCTTTATGAATGACATAGACTACACTATATATCAACATCTGTATCAGGCACCATAGCACAATGATGGACAGGAAAAACATAGTTTTATTTTTCTCCCAATAGGTCTGAATCTCATGGGAGAAAGGGGTACTTACATTTCCCTTCCTAACTGATGCCTGTCCTGATGTGAAACCTGTTCCCTGATTCATCAGGCCCCACTCAGCCTGTCAACATGTCTACTCTTGAAGCTTTTTGTTTACATGGATGTCAGATTATGCTGGAAAGAGCCACGCCTATTCACCTGGCATCTCCACATTGGAGAAGTGCCTGACATGTGCTGGTTATTCAATAAAAACTTATAAGATAAAGGTGCAAGAACTCACTTAGTTTTACAAATACATGAAGTTCTAAAGTAATGGAACACAAAATATCTATCATAGATAGCAGAAAAATCAGTGCTCCATAGAAGAAGGATGGATGGACTTGGGCATTTCCCCAAAGAGTAGTTCTACAGCCAAGTGCAGCAAAAGGTGTCAGCTGTTGTGAAATTGAGGGTTGTGACTACAGAGGAATGGAGGATTTCCCACTGGACTCAACCCATAGGCCATTCCCATTTCATGCATATATTGGGTTTGATTGTTGCTGGTATAAAGAAACAGATTTTTGTTTTTAAAATTTAATCATGATTTAGAACTGTTGAAATATTTATCAAAATTCAACATGCCTTTTCCACATGACCGATCAGCAATTTTGTGCTAATGGGAAGCTGAAACCAAACTAAGTGCCTATCACTAAGGAAATGAATTCCTATAATACAGTACTTACATACTTCCAAATTATATGCAGTGGGAAAAGGTATTGAACTTGATAAGCTTAAAATAGCGAGGTTAGTCAAAAACAGAGTAAAAAAATAGTAAAATAAAGAGAGAACAGGGATTTCAAGACAATATTATTTCATTTCTAAAATGCATACATTCAAAATGGCATGCATTTTGCAAGTGATTAAAGACTATTACATATATCACATTAAGATGGTAGACTACAACTCTTGGTAGGGATTAGATACACTGAGGAACAAGGGGGAAATTAAAAAATTATAAGACCAGAATCTTAAACTGAATCTGACGTGAGTTAACTTGTCATCCTAAAAAAAAAAATTCTTTATCCATGCTCCTATAAGAGGCACAGGTACCTTACCCTTGGCTCCATCACCAGAGAAAACATCTTCTCCCTTGTCATCAATCTCTGAAGTGAGTTACTATCTTCTGGGTATCTCCTAGATGCCCTTGATTCCCATTACCCTATTAAAAGAGCATCCTATGGGTACGAGGTCTGTGCTGAAAGACCTCAATTCCTTTTCTGCTACAGTGCTTGGTTGTTCTGGCATAGTCTCCCTGGTCTGATTCTATTCTGTGACTACCTTTAAGCACTATGGCTTATTAAAGGCAGAGTCTGAGTCTTAATACATGGTTTAGCCTGAAACAGAATGTGAATTCAATTCCTGTGTATGGATGCTACTGATCAAAAGTGCTAATGCTTCTTGGTCCGGTGCTGACTATTACCTAACCCTACTATTAAAACCTTTATTCTCTGAATGTGTGGCAATATGATAAGACATCTTGCAGTATGTCATTTCTGTGCTGGAATATCTGCATTTCTTAGGGGAGGCTGAAGTTGGAAAGTTTCTAGAAAATAGGTTGAAAGAAAAGGGTGTCATGTTTTATCCCACTACAATGTTGCCCATGGATTTTCCTGAATGAGCTTCTGTACAAATAAAATGTTATTACTCTATCATAACTAGAAAACCAAAGTTTAGCAGAATGAATGCCTTTCACATCTTGAAACAAAATTAATAAAGAGAATAAGGATTTGAACTCAGGCCTGGTTTATTCTAAAGCCATCTGTGTTCTCTGTAATAGCAAAATAATTCCTAGCTGTTCGGTAATGATGGATTGGCCAGCACACTAAACACTATTAAGCATGACTTCACTTCTGTGCATGCTCCTAGAAGGTAGGCGCTGTTTCATCCACATGACAAATCTAAGCAGCAGGTCGATCAGGCTCTCATCTAGGAGTTTAGAGCAGAAAAGTGGCGCAGACAAAATCAAAGCAAGGTCTTGCTTTACCACACACCTCCGATCTTACTGCTTTTCAGTATGCCTTAAGAAGTCTTAGAATATATGACCCCAATATTGCTTCCTTTTTCTCTGAAATGTCTTGATCCCTGTGCTTGTGAGCATGAGTCTGGGATGCATGATATCTATTAAATGACTCTGCTTCAGAAATCTACCCGTGCTTTCTCTCTCGAGTTTCATTGAGTTCCATTTACTTTATCTTCTTTGCACTTAGAGAACAGAAGGTGGAGTTTGTCATCTTCAACCACTTTCTCATCATCAGGCTTGAAGATGACCACAGGAGAGACCAGGAAGAAACAGGAAACATGGTTTATTCTGGTGTTGATGATAGCTGCAGGGAGAGTGACAGAAACATCTATTTCCTTCATACAACCTGCAAGATGCACATCTCAAGGCATGAAAACCAACTCTTAAGTAATTTGGGTATTGTAGGCAGTCGAGGAATATGTATGAATGGAAAAAGTGCTTTGTAGTAGTGTTATTCTCTGAGGGTCACTAACCATGGATATGTCAGCATCAATCCAATGTCTAGGTGAGACAGGAATATTCAACCTTGGTGTCTGAAGTCTGATCTTCAGTTGTTCTCAGATGTCTTTTCTAAGTTGCATCCTCTTGGAGAATGATGAGAGTGGGTGACCTTATGTAGAAACAAAGTGACTGCATGAATGGTATCACTTACCCCTTAATCCATTCCCCGATTTTTCTATGAAGCTTCACATTATGTCACCAAAGGAATAAGATGAGTTATAAGGACATTTGTATGCTAAAACTACAGAAAAGATGAAGCAATGCCATTGAATATTCTACTCCTCTCAAGTCTGACACATCATATAAGGAGTATATAGCAGTCCACTAAACATTCTATTCCTGCAATTTAAAGTTATTTCTATTTTTACTACCTTAACACTACATTATTTTCATTCTTTTGTGTGTAAATATCTTTGTGAGAACTTACTCTTCCTTATTTAGGAGAATATTCTAGAAGTGGATCTAAAAGCCTGACACTGGTAGAAATCCTCACTAGTAAATTTTCTGAAACACAGTTTTGAAACCTCTATGACTTTGAAGTATTTGAAACACTTGGCACATGGGTTGCTATTAAACATTAATCTAGGTATCTCCCATCCCCTACTTACGCCATTTAAGTCTGTGCCTATGTTTGCTTAACACGGATAAAATCACCCTTATTAGCTACTTTAGGTGCAATATTTCTATCTAATTTTTAGTTTTATAGTTTCAAATGTAAAATTCAGTCATCTTCAATTTTGGGTCAAAAATAGCAATGTCTTCAGAACCTCTAACTGAATTATAGATGGGCTCCCTCAGGTCTTTCCTTTCTAGGTTGAAAGGAATGTGAGCATACTCATGAACATGGTGTGTGTCCAGTGCTGAGCTGCTTCAGGAGACTGTATGAGTCATAGAGTGTCCAGATGCTGTCCTCGAAAACATGTTGCAGTTTCACTGATAATGACAAATAACTCGATATTGAGGGTGATGGCTCTGGGAGATAATCATATTTCTGTACACTTTCTTCCATGTGCCTGTATAGATTGGCACATTTCTATGCCACAGCATGTTTTGGGGAAGCCATCCCACCCATAAGAACCAATACATACTCCTGACCACATGGGTCAGTCACATAAACATCAGAGGAAGAACAATATTGTGGACTTGGGGCCTCCAGGGTTCAAAGCTGAGGGACAGGGTGGTATCTCTGAACTAGAATTACAAACAGGACCTGGAAAGCAGTGGCAGGTGGAGCTGAGAGAGAGAGACACCAGCTGGCCAGAGCTGACAAGGAAGGAGAGTGGAAGCTGCAAGCTGGGGGTGGATGCTGTTTTTATGACATTTTCTTCAAGGGGTTTTGCTTTCTGTTCTAAGATTTTTGTTCTTCTTTGATCCAACTCAGAATTTGTTTTTCCCATTACTGATGATGTTATATGTCATATATTTGTTTATGCCTTTTCCCCTTATGCCAGAAGGATTCTTACCTACTCCAAACACGGAGATGTACTTGTGTATACATGCCTGATCCCTTTATGAACAAGTGCCTGTCACTCCGGGTTAATGCAGGAGATGATCTGCATATCAATAATGAAGCAATGCTGGAGTCCAACGCTGCTCTAGAGACCTCTCTGTGACACACAGGCATATGGCAGAGTTATGCAGACCATTTTGTCCAAAAGAAGCCTCCTGTTACTTATGAGCAGCAACCTAGCAGTGAAAAGATGCAGGTTCAAATTCTAGCCCACTTCACGCTCACCGTTCTCCACTTTCTTGTCTATCAAATCAAGATGCCCAAAGTCCAGTTGTGTTACTCTTCTGCCTGATCAGGTCAACAAAGTGCGTGCTCTGTATGTCAGGGATTCAACCACCATTTGAAAACCTTCTACCCCTATCCCACTCCATCCTCACACTGATGAGACCTCACCTGTATTCTCCCTGGCCCTGAGCACCGAGTTTATATCCACCTCCTCGATTCACTTTCTTGATCCTCTCCTGAAGCTATGTCTGCACTTTGGAGCTAGAGTGTGACCTCCTCTGACAGACCTAAAAGAAGAAGGAGAGAGGCCATGCTGTAGATAAAGTAAGCAGAAATCTTCAGAGCAGTTTTAGATATTTTCTAGTTTCTCTGTGCCTTTGCCTCTTGCTCTGCATGGTGTGTGTAGTCAAACATTGCACTGTGGCTCACAACACTCCGGGAGCATGGAGCTTTGTCGTGTGTGAACTGGTGTCCTGAGAGAAGACCAACACACAAGAACGGATGTTAGAGGAACACTTACGTTCTGGAAACTTCCCATTGTTGCCTTTCTCTGACCCACTCCAACTCCAGTTTATTTTTCCAAAGAAGTTGGGGAAGGAAGCCAACCTTCTGATGAGTGAGCTGGGGGATTTTATTTGCCCTGGATTTCTGCTTTTTCAAAGAAGAGACTCAGAGAAATAGCAAACTTTCACCTTGATGAAGGAAGCCTAAAGGGCATCAGGGAAGTTTATTGTGGTTGGAGTAAAGGAACAAGGAACCTTATCTAAGCTACATATTCCCTTCCCATACATACAGAGTTCCAGGACAGCCAAGGTACATAGGTAAGCCCTGATCAATACATAAATAAATAAATAAATAAATAAATAAATAAATAAATAAATAAATAAATAAATAAAAAAGAAACAGCAGATGTGGTCACTTGCAGCTTGAATCTGTTTCTGGCATGGCCATGGTGGAAGTCTTCTGTGCTTCAGAAAATGATCTCCCTCCTGTGGTTTGTGGCATTTTGGACTGCTACTGTATGAACAAATCCTAAAGAAGACCAGCCGTAGGTGACTAGTGATTCCTGTCCTGGGTCTTTCTGGCTGATCCTGACTTTAGGCCAGCATCAGCCCACACAAAGATCTTCTATGCCCTTCCAGGGAAGGTCTGCCTGAAGACAGGCATTGCTTCTACTTAGAGGCTTTTAAGCCAGTGGTAGGAGGAATAATCATTTTGCTTCTTTTACTGTGTTTCTCAGTAAGGATTGTAAGCCAGAACTTAAAATTGGAAAAATGACTAAATTCCACATGAGCTACAGAGGCAGTAATGTATAAGGGTTGGATATTGAAGCCAAAATGCTAGTGAACGGGACCAGGTGCATCTACATCCTTAGTCTAATAAATCACCCTTAACACTGATACCTTATCCTAAGCCATGGTTTATATTTAAGAAACCCGATTTTGTTCCATCCCCTAATCAGTGGTGACCATGAAGAAGGGAGAGAGACAAAGAAAAATATAGAAAATGTATAAAGGTAGAGAATAAGTAGGTGAGTAGATGGTAGATGATGAAGATAGATAGATAGATAGATAGATAGATAGAGATATAGATAGACAGATAGATAGATGATAAACAGGAATATGCCATGGGGTTAATGTCAATTTTTGAAGGTGAGTTGGAAAATAAGTAGTAATAATGCTTTTATAAAACAGTGGATGAATTCAGCTGGTTGATTAAAAAATTCTCATTTTTGATACAAAGAAGGAACTATAAATAAGAATAGCAGGGTAAGAAGCCTTAGGAAATGGCAGATGCCTTTGTTAGGGGTTGTGATCTGAACATATTCAAGATAGCAGTTATTTCCTAGATGATAAGAAAAACAGATGTGCAGAGGAAACATATATGCCAGGCCTAGCATTCTGGATAACAGAGCGAGTGGAGCAGAAATCATGGAAAGCAGTTGTATGGAGGCCTCTTGCTCTTTTCCTGGCTGCCCAGACTACCAAAATAATCACACAGAAACTAAATTACTTAAATCACTGTTTGGCCCATTAGCTCTAACTTCTTACTGGCTAACTTTTACATCTTTATTTAACCCATCTCCATTAATCTGTGCATCACCACGAGGTTGTGGATTACTAGCAAAGTTTCAGTGCATCTGTCTCCGGTGGTGGCGGCTCCATGGCTTCTCCCTGACTCTGCCTCCTTTCTCCCAGCATTCAGTTTAGTTTTCCCCACCTAGCTCTGTTATGCCCTGCTCTGCTATAGGCTCAAAGCAGTTTCTTTATTCATTAACTAATAAAAACAACAAATAGACAGAAGAACCTCCAACACCAAGCAGCAAGAACAAAATAAAACTTTTACAGACTGAAAGAGTAAGGGGCTGAGCAAGCAGATGGTGATGTTCTGAAAGTTAGTCTGGTACCAGAATAGCCGTATGATGCTTATACTCAAATGGTGTAGGAAGGTTATTCTGTATTTTGTTTTGCTTTCATTGGTTAATAAAGAAGCTGCCTTGGCCATTTGATAGGGCAGGACTTAGATAGGCGGGGAAAAGAGAACAGGAGGCTGGAAAGAAGACTGGCAGAGAGAGAGCCTGCCATGAAGCCGCCAGGGTCAGATATGCTGAATCTTCCCGGTAGGCCCACTATCTCGTGGTGACTTACAGACTATTAAAAATGGGTTAAAATAAGATGTGAGAATTAGCCAATAGAGGCTAGAGATAATGGGCCAGGCAGTAATTTAATTGATACAATTTTCGTGTGGTTATTTCGAATGTAAGCTAGCCAGTGGCTGGGAGCTGGGCGCCAGGAAAACGGCCCTGCTCCTCGGCAGAAACGCTGCCTGCACCCTTAATACAACACTCAAAACAACAGGTAGAGACATTATTTAGGGCAACTCAACACACCCTTCTTAGACAGTTGGGCCAAATGGCTACACAGAGAATGATGGCAATGTAAGTAAAATGCATACCCAAGTTATGTAGTTGGGATTCAGCATGGTTAATAAAGGGAAACTCAAGGCATATCAACACTAGCCTGCTAAAAACCATTTCTATGTGTGTGTTCAGTTCAAAAGGACAAATGTCCAACTTCAGCTTGGACTGTGGCTGATTCTGGGAGCCCCACCTCTTCTTGACTGCATTGTACCCACTAGTTAAAATCTAGAAAGCTCTTAAATTCTCTTGTCAGTAAAATTGAGTGAAAAGAAAAAAAGAGACTGAACACTAAGACAAGAGGGTATAAAAGGAAAAAAATGATTAAGAAGAAAACTAATGATATGAACAGTTCCACCCATGACACTTTTGACCATGAGTTGAGAAATTAGGAAAAGTTGGACCATGAAAGGTATGTGTCTCGACAGAGAGATGAGGAAGACTGTTGTCCACGTCACAGTCCTTCCTTAGACTTGAACAGATGCAAAGCTAGAGCTAAGTGGAAGTAAAACTCAGGGCAAGACCACAGAAGAAGCATCATAGAGAGACATCATAGAGACTTTAGACCTAGCATCTCAGAAGCCATCAACTCTGCTAAGGATAACTTTACAGTAAGAGACAGAAGCCAGCATGAAGTTGTAGTGAGAGACATGGAAAAGCCTGATGTAGGTTATGCTAGATGATAGGCATTCTGGCTCATGGTGACATGAGAACCAGGGTGACCATAGAACTGCTAGCAAATATGGACCTAGAGAAGACATACATGACTGTTTGGATGGAAAATATCCCCTACAGAATCATGTATTTGAACACTTGACCCCAAGCTAGTATAGCGGTTGGTGGAACTGTTTGAGGGGAGATTAGAGAAATTTTAGGAGTTGGACCCTTTTTGGAGGAAGTACTCCACTGGAGTAGCTTTGAAGGTTTATAGCCTCATCCTACTTCCTGTGTATGGATGTAATTTCCTGCTCCTGTCTCTATGCCACCTTACTTGCTATTACAGATTCTAGCCATCCCTCTAGAATCATAAGCCAAAATTAATTCTTTCCTAAATGTTGCTTGATCATGCATCTTATCATTCAGATATAAGTATCCCAAGAGCTACCCTCAAAAAGCAGAGGAAGAGTACACAGGGAGTATGGTTCACATGGAACCAAATTGACCCAACATGTATATATTCTTCACTCTCAGCCAATGTATCTAGACACCTGGGATAACCCACCTGGCAACTGTGATCAGGATTTGCTGTCTTCCCTTACATGTGTTGGGATTCTTTTGTGTTTTTTGATGATTATCTCACTTTCAATTAGAGATCAGACCCTAAGAACATCTTTTCCCAAGATAGTTCAATTGATGATGGGGTGGGTGAAAGCTGGAGAAAGAGTAGCCCTGGGATACTTTCATTTTGGTCGTTCTTTAGACACTGTGTGATAAAACCACAATTGTGTCTCAATCAACAAGGAGTTCTGGAAGAAGCTGTGCCCATACCAGTGTAAGGCTCTCTACCCAGGAGCAAGTCCAGCAAGGCTAATGTCAGGTTGCTCATGTGCCCAAGTCACCTTCCTTTAAAGGTCCTTCTGTGACACTTAATCCCAATTCAAGGTATCTGCAGATTTTATAAGACAACAGACTGGGCTTACTAAAGGCTCTGGTGTGAATAATAGGGAGTGGCTTCCTTAGCCTAGTGTTCCGGAAAACTTACGTTGGAGTTGTCTATGACAAAGGTTTGACTTTTGAGAAGAGTCTCACCAGGAAAAAATGAGCAGGATTGGGGCTACTTTTGGCATTTCTAGGATCTCTAAAGTGAGTTCTGTATGCCTACCTGACAATTTCAGTTGGTTCAAAGGAAGCAAAGTCCCAATGAGTGAAGAAATAAATCTATTTCTCTGTCTCTGTACCTATCTCTGTCTCTATGTCTCTGACTCTTTTCCTCCTTCTGCTCAAACTTTCATTGGCTGCTACTCTCCACTCTCAGTTTTTCTTCCCATGTAGGTAGATAGATTTGTCTTGTTGAGGAAAATGTCCAGAGATGTGGTACATGCTACTCTGAGAAGTGGGGTGGGGGTTAGTAAGCAGCCATTGCTCCTGTATTTTGGATTGCCAAGTTCTGACCAATGGAATCCATAGAGGAAGCCCAGGAATGCTTTCATGAATAATCTTTATTCTATGATTCTTTTCCCTATTCATATTGGTTACTTTTCTTGATGTAACAACAAAATACTCAGCAAAAGCTACTTAACAGAGAAAGACTTTTACTTGGTTCATGGTTTCAGAGAATTTCAGTCCATTGTGGTTAGGAAAGTTGGGTGGAAAGGCTTCTGTCTCGGAGCTAATACTAATGTGGCAGCTGGACCAGAAAAATAAATGAAGATGGAAGCAGAATCAGATGGACTACAATCCTCAAATATAAGCCCACAGAGACTCCCTTCTGTCAGCCAGTCTCTGCTTCCCAGACAATGCCACCAGTTGCGGATCAAGTATCCAAAACACATGGACTTACCAGAGACATATTAACCATAAAATCATTATACACCATATTAATCATAAAATTCAGTTTTTCAAAAATGTTTCCCAATCTGAGAACAATTGTTAAGTAACTCAATGCTACAAATTATGCTTGGTGAGTCTTAGGGATAACATAAGAATTTGTGGGATGTGAGTCTTAGGGGTGAGGCTGGTGTTCTTTGAGCCACCTGCTGTCACACCCACACCCTGCTTTTCTTTTCCCAGGACTTTAGAAACTCAGTGGTCGGATACACTGAGAGCTGTTCTGTCCTTACCCCACATAATGTCATAATTTTGCTGTGTCGTGCTCAAGGCAGTGGGTTTAGCTTGCACTCTCTGATATGAATCCTAAGAGGAGACACAATTTTGTTGTCCATTTCTGAGATAAAGAAACTGGCTTGGACAAGCCACAGGACCTATCTGTGGTCACAATTGTAGCAGGTACCACCATAGGCTCAATCCCAGCACAATCAAATGGAGAGATTCCTATCTCCAACCTCTCCACTCAAGAGTGGTTGTTTTGTTTTTTGTTTTGTTTTTTTGAAACACCTTTTGTCATTTTATAGACAAGGGAAGGAAACTCTGTCATTTTTACCTCCTAACCAACCTTCATTGGACTTCAACAAACATGGGAAGAATGACACTGTCAGAAGCAGAAATGAGTGGAGAATCTCCCAGGTTCTGAAGACCTGCTACTGAACAGGAGCACATACGCGGGTCAGAGGAATTCGAGCAAAACCTTCACAGAGCTCAATTTATTGATGTGCAGCAAGGGGCTCTAGGAAAAATAATTATACTGGGGCAAGGAGACGCACGTGCAAGGTCATTTCCTAAAACATTATTTGTAGTAGTGAAAAATAATGATTTAAACAACCCAAATATGCACCCTCAGGAGGACTGCTTAATGCATTAGAGTAAATCTATCTGGTGTGCTGCACTGTGCCATTCACAGCAGTAACACAGATCCGTGTGAATTAGCTTAGACGTCTGCTAGTTGACACTGGCAAGTTACAGGAGAGTAGTGTGCAGAGTAGCATCCATCTCTCTAAAATAAACCCAAGAAAGAGAGCAGGGAGGGAGAGGCTGCATAGAGAAAAACAAAGAGGATGCAGTAATCAGAGCTTTGCAGTGCAGGGAGCTACGTGTGGTTGAGGAAGGGACCCTGAACCCAGGGAACACAGATATCACTCTCAACTCTGTCACCTTGAGCATGTTTCTGGGCCACTTTCTGTTCTTTATTTAACTATTTTTCTGATTTTTTTTCTATTTCCATTATCATGTGTGTAGTTTGCATGTATGCATTGTGTGGGCACATGTGTGGGGGGGGTGTGTGTTCATGTGTGAGCATGCATGTACAGGCCCAAGGTTGATGTCTGCATCTCTGTGGCTCTACAGCTCTGTTTCACTGAGGCAGCGTGTCTCTGTCAAGCCCCGAGTTCTCTTTTATGGATAATCTCAATAGCCAGCTCGCTATTTATAACTTTGAAGGCTGGAATTATAGGTAGGCCACCATGCCAGCCTGGTTGGTGTTCATGTGGATTCTGGGGATCTGAACTCCAATTCTCATACTTGAGTAATAAGAGTTTTGACCAATTAACCATCACCCCAGCCCCTTTTCTCATCTGAAAACGAACTTTTTCTTTCTTAGTGGTGTGGCCTGAACCATTACATGAGACAATAGATATGCATTCTCAGTCTAGAGTGGAGCACATGCCGGGCAGTTGAAAATGGCATCAGTTTTGATATTTGTGGGGTGTTTCTATCACCTGGGGAAGTGTAAGTAACTTCTTTAAACTTAGTGGCTTCAAGAAACAACCATTTATTACAATTCATAAATTCAATGGACTCCAGATTTGAAAAGGGTGTGGATGACTCTTTGTTCTCTGAGGCATCTCCTGAGCCATTTGGGGAACTTTTTGCTGAAGCATCCAGATTGCTTTGCTCACATCTCCAGCATGGGTGGCTGGAGGGATAAGCTCTGCCTATACTCGGGGTTAGGACAGCAGTGTGTGGCCTGCTCATGGGGGTAGCCTCAGAGCCACTCTACCCAAGGACTGACTTCTTGTGGACTGAATGTCTCAAGAGACAGCAGTAGGAGATGTCTGGTCTTTAATGAACCACGTAATTCACATAACCACATTGACACATCCTTGGATAGGCAGTAATGAGTGCCTCCAGACTCCCTGGGCAACAAGAGCATCAGGGTCTCCTTGTAGGGAAGCAAGGAGAAATAAAATATCATTGTTACCACCTTTGAAAATTATAATCTCCCACAGATCTTACATCCATGCATTTTACTATTTACAGTTAAGATGTTTGTATCTATCCCAGGATGCTTCTCCGTGGACAGAGACACAGCCACACTTTATATAACTGAATGCATAAGCACACAGAGACCCAGAGATACAGACAAAAATACACATGCATTCTGTGACTGAATCACGGCTGCCGAGGAGGCAGGCCTGCCTGCTTCATGTGAAGTCTAAAGTGTTTGTGCAAAAGAATTCTGAAAAGAGGACGGAGATGCTCGCTGCTGTATATAGAGAGTAGGTTTTGCCCTTTACAATAAGATGATGCATTTCATTTTGCTTCCCCTGTTGCCATGGTATCTGTCACTTTATTTATAACTGTGTCTCTTCAGTCGTATCCATGTACTTGAGAGGCTCTTCTGTTCAAAGTAATAACATGCAAGGATGGGGGTGGGGTGTGCAGCAGGCAGAGATCCCGGTGTTTGTCCTCTTTGTCTGCCATCCCTGAGCTGTCTCACTAGCTCCCCAACACCCTGCCAACAAAGGAGTCTTTCATGCATGTTGTACCCTTTACCTGGCCATGCGTGTCAGAACTGAGGTCTGCCCTAAACTCTCTAAGATCTGCAGAATTATGTGATTCTGGGCAAGCTGCTCAGTCTATTTGAGATCACTTTTCCTGCACTAGTTCCTTTATAAAACAAGAAGGCTAAAGAGGAGCTTACTAATATCTTTTCCCTACTATGTTCCATGGAGCTTTCTGTTCCATCACATGCTGACTTCTTTTGCTATTCCTCTTCTTAAATGTCACCTCCTTCTGAGGATGCTTTGTTTATTCACCCACCTCCAGGAGATCCTCTTGGTACTGTGGTCATAGCTCACACAGCCTTAGATCTAATCCCTTTGTTGCCTTTTGTATGCTGTCTCTCTATTTGGAACCTCACCCCTAACAGCCACCCCCAACCTGCCCTCCTCATACCACCTACTGCCTCTGGCAGGAGCTGCCCTCAGGGAGAGCCTCAAATATTGAGGATGGGGCTTTAATCAAAGGAGGAATGCTCTCAGCATGTGAATGTTGCTGCTCCCTTGTCCACAATATGCGAAGTTCTGGGCTCCGTTTTCTTTCCTCTTCCCCATTCACGGGGTTTCTCTCAAGAAACTTCCTAATGCATCACTTGTCTTCTGTTCGGGTCTGGCACTAGGAAAGCCACCCTGAATAACCTCCTCAATGAGATAATTCAATGAGCCATCACCCTATCCCTCAATTTTCATTTCCTTGACTGAAAGAAACTTAATGCTCTTACCTGACAGTGTGAACTTGAGGATTGAATGAGGCAATACACATCCAGTCATTCTGGAGTCATCTTTTCCTCTGAACAACACCTACTTTAGGGGAGGAGTTCCTCTCAGCTAATCCGTCATGGAAACACCCTTGAGACCCCTTGAGACCTTCCCAGAGATGTGTTTCTTAGCTGATTGCAGAATCCATCAAACTGACAATCAAGATTACCCATAAAGAGTCACGAACATGACCACTTAAACATGTGATAAACAAGATTGACCACAATGAACAGCCCAAACTGGAAGGTGATAAACCCACAAAGCCTCATCCCTACCCAAAGAACTATAGGCAACTGAGGAAAGATGGGAGTAAGAGAGTTGGTTCTTCTCAAGGAAGAGCACATGATTGGGTGTCCAGTGCCAAACACTGAACCCTTAAAATATACATACAAACAACATTATATGGACTCAGCAGGCTATGTTTGGAAATTTATGTGTATATGCAAATATATATATATATATATGCATGTAGTAGCAATCAACAGCAATTAATGAAAAATGAGGCCATGCATTTGAAGGGAACGTGGAGAGGGGTGTGTGGGAGGATTTGGAGGAAGGAAAGGGAAAGGAGAAATGCTGTAATTAAATTACAATCTCCAAAATACACACAAAAAAATTGTCCATCACACTGATAGAGAGGAAACAAATCCTAAAAACAAATGCAGTGCAATTGCTGTGCCACGGCAACAGCCGAGCTCATCTGAGGGCTTCTCCGACTGTGGACATTAAAGCTACAACTCTGTTAACAGTACAGGAGCCAGCAGCCCAGCACTGCCTCCCTTACACAGACAATAGGACACACTAGGAGCTGTGTACTGGTGTTATAGCAGAGACTTGATTTCTGGAGTGGGAATCCCTTTTTGAAGGGTTCAGGATGAGGAGCAAAAATTGGATGGGCACTTGAAAGAAGTTGAACGTTAACTTCCATTCTTTTCCTTTATCATCATTGCATGGGTACAGTAAGGGCTGGCTTTGTGTCTCTCTGAGTCAGGATCCTGCACACTCAGGTGTGAGACTCACTACAATACTTGGTACTTAAAAGCTTAAGCTACCCCTAATTTTTTTTTAAAACACTATGCTTGTCTTCCGGCAAGAACAAGGACTTTGTGAAGAACCCAGAAAATTAGCTGGGCTCTGGGGACTTAGTTTGACTATCTTGAACATTCCTTCTTCATCTGATCTATTTTTTTCACCAGACCTCACAAACCCCAAAGGCCCATGACTCTGGCTTTGAATGCAGCAAGGCTAGGATAGTAGCGGGGAACACAGAAGAGTTTGGAAGCTGAACTGTACATGCGGCTATGGGGAGAAGTCAAGAGCAGAGTCTGGAACGCAGAAGTCATCTTGGGTGCTTGACATTGCTGGGGTCCCCAAGTGAGGAGGCACCCTTCTTAATTAGGACAGCTAGACCCCAGCACCTACCGTGCCTAGTCATCAGGAATCCAAGAAGCCAGGAATCAGTTTTGTAAAGTGCCACTTGCCATTGACAGATCCAAGGAAGAAGAGGAGTTGCCTCAATGGGCCCAAGTTTCTTGTGGATGGTACCAGTGCCTCACCCCATCCTCAGGACCTCCTACCCACCCTCTTCTTCTTGCTATGCCAGTGCCTCTGCTTTCCTTGTTCTGTTGGTGACTTGTTGATTGTGAAGCTTCTTCATTTATTGATGTGTTCAGAACAAGGGCCAGAGCCCTTGGGAAGCAAAAGACTCCAGAGACTTCTCAGTCCGATCAATACACAAGGCCGAGAAGCTGTCGGAGGATTCCAAGAATCAGTTTACTTTGAACTCTGCCTAATGCAGAAGCAAGGGTCTCAAAAAAAAAAAAAAAAGATGTTCTCTTTAATGTCTGTGTGGCTTTGCCCATCTCAAACAACAGGAGCTGCTGCTAGCCCTTGGGTAGCCCTTGATTTTCAAACCTCAGACATCTTCTTTAATGAGAAAATGGCATAAGAGGGAGGCTGTAGGGACTTACATTTAATTCCCATCTCTGTTTACATATAAATAGCTATTGCTCCTAAGACTGTCACTTCACCTCCCAACGATCAGGTGATCAGGTGCTGCTTCTTCCTGTAGATGGAGTTTGCACCCTGATTAAAGTCAATCACTTGAAGTTAACCCAGTCACTTGTGTGAGTTAACGAAGACACCTACAAGTGGCTTTAGAATTGCCTAGACACAGGCTCTTCATTTGCCTTTCTTACACCCACTGTGATGTGTTTGCATGTTCAGAAACTCTCATGCCCTGAGTTTTAGCAAGACATCTCTTCTGTAACCCTCAACTCCAGTTTGGAAAATAATAACAGTAGTATTAAAAATGGTTAATGACTGAATAAATTAACAAATGCATTTACAAGGAATCCATCTTTGATAAAGCTGAAGATATCTGGTGCTGATTGCAAAACTGCCTTTGGATTAGAGGATAGTTTCCTGACTTGGAGAAATGCTCAGATAGGGGAGCGTGGACTTATCCACAATGCCAGAAAAAAAATGAAACCCAGGACAAACATTATAATCCCAAAGTCATCTAATCAGATAGACCTTCCAGAACACAGACAGAGACCGTGCCTGGGATAAAGAAAATGTGTAGAAAGAAGAGGAGAAAGAAGGGGAATACAAAGGCATCCAAGCTCAATGCCAGGGTTCTATATGTGGGGTTGGAGGAAGGTAGTCCTATGGGTTCGGATACATAGGTGATTTGCAGAGGGCCCCATATAGAATTGTCTGCCTGTGTTTTAGTGGCACTCCGAGCTCTGCTCTCCTCATCTGGTTTACTGCAGTGGTGTATCACTAGGCACAGTTTGATGTCACATAGGTGGGATGGAAAGTAATAAAATAAAAGTAATAGGGAAATAGCATCACTGGTTTTTCAAGGTTAAAATCTGCCATGAGAGAGCTGTGGTGACTACCCCGGGTGGTCGGTCTCTCTTCTTCACTAGTTGTCAAAAGCACCACCTAGGCAGGCTTCAGGTCCTCCTGTCTGTCCTTGGTTATCTAGCACCTGCAAAGTCAGCATTCTGTAGTCCAGGGAGGGGATAGGAAAGGCATCAACGGTCTCAGTTCTCATAGGATGTCTAGCTTATGCCTGTACCAAAGCCGGTATGCAGTTGAGACAGCATGTGCGCAAAGATGCTTCAGGGAGCTACCCAATCACACCACCACGTTCATGCTCCAGCACGGAGTCTCTAATCCCATGCTCTTCCTCTTCACCAGTGGACAAACTCTGCTCATCCAATCCTGCAGTGCTTGTAGAGTGTGGCCTCCTATTGAGTGGGTTCTCAGATTCTATAGCCATGCCCTTGGCTCCTATGGAACGTATAGAATGTTCTTCATGGGGATCCAGAGTGGTTTCTGATGGATGAATGAATAAATCAACACATGGACTTCAGAATCAATAGTTATTATCCATGAGCACCTCAGAGTGCTGTCCAGACTCCCATTCTAGTTCCCCAAAGGCAGAGCAAACGAGTAAGTAAAATTATTATATTTTTTAGACTTTGTCCTACCAATTGCAAAGTCTACCCAGATGTGCTCTGTTCTGTGGCTTGTATTGTTCCACACTTGATACTAGTTTTCTATGTAAGAAATGCTATGTTAGGAGCCCTGAAGGTAACTCAGTCAAAAAAAAAAAAGCTTGCCATGCAAGCATGAGTACCTGATTTTGGGGCCTCACCACTCCCTAAAATACTAAGTGTGGTACTGCACATCTGTAATCTGAATCCTGGAGCGGTGAAGATAGGTGGATTCCTAGAGTTCACTGGTCACTTGACCTGCAGTTGAACCTACCATAGCATATTTTCAGGCTACATCCCTGGCCTCTGCATTGACTTGACTTAGATCCAAGGATCTATGGAAGACTGTGAGCCACTCCTTGTTAACTGCACAGAAGTGCTCTTTTCTTTCCACATTCTGCCTCCTGGTCCTATGACCACTCTTAGCTTAGCAATTTTCCTTTCTTTAATTTTCTTCCTGTTTTTTTATTAACCAAACCTGACAGACACAAGGATGGAGCCACCACTTGTTTCCTTAATTGTGTGACGAGTGTGTAATGAGAATTCCTTATCAGATAAATACTCTGTAATAAGCCTGGAACCACAATACCATCTGTGGTGGGTTGTGTTTTTTTTCTTTTTTTTTCCCCTCAAATCCAAGTGTGGCTGAAGTTGTGTGGCGGGATGATACACATCCCTGATGATGCATAGACAAGCCCTAAGAGGGGGTTGGGGTGGGGATCCTGTGGACAGACATGGCCAGGTGCTGGGGACAACTCCGTTTGGGAGGTAGAAAGACACTATGCCCCTTGAGGTTCCAGGCTCCTCAAAGTCAGGACACATCAGTTCCTTGTTTTAACCACTGCGTTAATTGGCTCTGGAAGGGAATTTGTTCTCTGTGTTGGGAAACACTACGTAATTCAAAACACGGATTTGATAAATAGATACAGAATTGAACTACGTAAAGGATTCTGTCGAGCCCACACTGACTTTCCCAAGTTTAGATAGTTCCTTCAAGGACATGATATAGAGGGACCCAGTCAGGAGGACCCATGTGGTAGAAACAAAACAGAACCAACTTGGAAAAACAGAGTTGTCTAGGTTGGGGTTTGAACAGCTAAGCACAAACAAAGTTGAATTGTGAAATCCCTTTAAATCTTTGCCTCCCTGCCTCCCCATACAACTTATAAGTTGCCACTGTGGACCCTGGCAAGCTGGGTGGGTAACAGAGGTCACAAATGAAATCCACCAAGGCCGACATTTGGCTGAAGTTAATAAAAACCCAGTCAGGGCAATAGAACCAAATGAACACCTGCAAAGAGCTTCACCCCACACACAAATCAAGGAAATATAATTAAAGGAACAAGGATGAATCTTTCCTGCTTGGTGGCTAGTAAAGAGCTGATGTTTATGAAACTGTGAGGGACCTGGAGCTTTCATTCGTCATGGTGTGGTGTGAGCAGGGAAAAGCACTCAGGAAAACAAGAAGATATACTTGGCAGTGTTGTAAGTCAGTGTGCTGCTCCATCTTGCAACAAACTTGTTCACAGTTGCTCTGGAGAGACACCCCAGTGTGCACAAGATGTCATGCCCCGGGGTAAAGCCAGAACCAGCAGTAAGGAGTGACAGAGAAGGAAACCGGAGAAATAAAAGTAAAGAGGCAATAGAAAGGAAGTGAGGGCGAGGAGAAAAAACCTACCTACCTGGTGTAGTTTGAAAGTGAAATGTCTCCCATAGACTTACTTCAATTCTTTGGAGAGGTTATGGAATGTGGAGGAAGTGGAGCCTTGCTGTAGAAAGTGAGGCGCAACACTAGGGAAGACCTTGAGCTTTCATAGCTCATCCCCACTTCCTGTTCTCTCTCTACTTCCTGAGTAGGTGCTTCCGGCCTGCTGCCATGTCTTCCCTGGCAGGATAGACTGCCTCCCTCTGGAACTGTGGGCCAAAATGAAGCTTTTCCCCCAGAAAACTGCTGTTGTCAGGGTATTTTATCATAGTGACAGGAGAGGAAACTAAAACATTAGTCATTAATAGAGAAATGGATAAAATGCTATTCATTTTGAGATGTGATATTTAGCAGTTAAATTTAGAAATTAGACACACAGTTACAGACATCAATTTAATAAAAACAACACAGTAACAAGACTCAAAAATACAAAGTATATCTGAAAATGTCAAGTATATAAAACAATATACATATATATGTATATATAAAATATCTATATATAAATACAAAGTATATAAACATTTGTATAAAGTGTCATATGTGTGTATGTGTGTGTGTTGTATGTAGCTTCTAAAACCACACATTTATAGTAAATGTATAAATACATGTTTTAGGAGCTAGAGAGATGGCTAATGAAAAGTCATTTGCTGTACAAATGTGAGAACCAGAGTTTAGTTCCCCAGAGTCCATGTTAATGCCAAGCATAAATGGTGGATCAGCTGTCATCCCAGTATTTGGAAAGCAGAGATGGGGATTCCTGGAACAAGTCAACGAGCTTGAATAGACAAAATGAAGAACTCTTGGTTCAAATCAGAGAACTTGTTTCAATACACACGGTGGAGAGTGATCAAGGAAGACACCTGACATAAACTTCTG
>JAQHUG010000120.1:2657653-2670493 GCA_028555095.1 Dicrostonyx torquatus
GGCATAAGCAAGCAACCAGTGGCTGAGCGGGCCAGCAGCTGGGGGCTGGGAGCTAGGCGCTGGGAATATAACCCACACCTCTCCTCTAATTACAACAACCAACTCTACCTGTAATGAATTCTTACCCTTGGCATTAAGGGGGTATGACAGGCCTGGGTATTCTTCCTGCCTGTCTGTACCTACTTGGATATGAAGCTTTCAAAACACAGTGTTAACACCACTGCTGATCTCCTCTTGAAGATAAGCCCATTTTCACTAATGTCAGTGTTGATTATCCATACAGTTTTCCTGCTTGCCAGACGCTGTGCCAGGCACTAGGTACATTATGACATTTAATCTCCACAACTGCCCTAGAAGATACTGTAATCTTCTTATTTTATACAGATAACGAGAGTAGGAAATGTGTTCAAAGGCACATGGGTGGTAAGTGCTAGGGTTGCCTCAACATAATATCGTGACTTCTTAGGTTTGTGATAAATATGATATATATGTGTGCACAATCTTCATTGAATAACATTAGCTTATGCCATTTCTATAACAAAACAAGTTAAAATATCTGGTTTGTCCATTCTGCCGGCTCCACATTACCTTCTCTACATGCCAACCTAGGTATGTAATTCACATATTGAATTTAACATGAGTTTCAAGGCCCTGTCTCTTTTACAAATCATTGCTTCTTCACTCTTTCCTAAGATGGTCAATGACATCGGTGTCTATTCTGTGGGCCACAATGAAACCTTAGAATAGAAAGCCGTCTCACAGCTACTCACAACACCATAGAAGTAAATCTGGGACCCATTATATATAACTGTACATTCCCCACTCTCCTCAACCCCTGACAGCCATATAATTAACTTTGTCTATAGACATATGTCTCTTTGTTTATCTTCTTTCAATTACCTCAATGTTTTCAACATTCATCCATATATTTAACATGTATCATTACTTCATGTCTAAATACATAAATGTTTATTATGCTCCAATGTAAAAAAAAAAGCAGTCCCAAGTTCACTTTGTCCCTCAAGAGCCACGCAATCCATCAGAAAGCCCCCACCACCCAAATGTTGTTGACCTGACCATTCACAGCACCATTGATACAGTGAGCTTTAATTGCCAGCTTGATCCAAGCTTGAATCACCTGGGAAGAGATGCTAAATGAGGGATTGTCTGAATCAGGTTGGCCAGGGGCAAATCTGTGGTCATGAGAATTGATGTGGGAAGAGTCAGACTTAAAGCAGGCAGTGCCATCCCTTGGTTGGGTCCTGAACTGTATAAAGAAAGGAGAAAGTGGGCTTAGCCAGGAGAGTGCACACATCCTTTCTCTCCACTCTTGACTGTAGATGCGATCAGCTGCTCCAGGCTCCTGCTTTGACTTCACCACAGTGATTGACCATGACCTGAAATTGTAAGCATAATAAATCATTTCCCTTTTAATTTTGCTATATTTTATTACAGAAACAAACTAAGACAATGGAGGGCATTGTATGCTCAGAAAGACTCCAAGCTTGCCTTAACGCTCTGCCCTGAAATCTGTAATAATTCTAGAACAAAGAGCCCTGTATTTTCACTTGGTTCTGGGCACCATAAATTGTGTATCTGATCCTGCCTACATAGACTTTCTCAAAGCTTTCTTTTGATTTTGTCTGCTATCCCTCTCCTCATCCAGGTCAGCTCCAAAGACTCTGATCTCCTTGTTCTTCAAATACACCAAGCTCAGTTCCTTATTGGGGTCTCTGAACCTGCTATTATGTCACCAAAATTATGTGGATGAATTACGTGTGTCTCTGTGTGTGTATATATATATATATGTGTGTGTGTGTGTGTGTGTGTGTAATCACTCAAGTGTGAGCTCTAAGGTTGTTTTCTCTGAAAAGCTTTCTCTGAGTATCCCATTTGAGCATCCTACTCAATGACCATCTTTTATTTGCCCTACCCTCTCTGTCCAGTTGCCCTATTCTACTTTTTAAACGCTAGTTATCTGTATTCATCTGTTCATATTATTATAACAAAATATTTGAGACCGGGTATTTTATTAAGAAGATGGGTTATTTGGCTTACATTTTTCTAAAGCAAAGAGTCCACTATTGGAGGGCACATCACTCAATACTGTTACAGGTTCAGTCCATGAACAAGCCATATCCAGCAGACTTGTGTTCAGGATCATCACTCTTGCTTTTTTTGGGTACTTGTTATCTGTCTTCTCCTGCTGTGAGACAAGTTCTATGAAGGGGAGAGATTGGTTTTTTAATATTTACTTTTAAAATATTTGTTTATTTTTATTTTATGTGCACAGTGTTTTGTCTGCATGTATATGCACCACATGTGTGCAGTACACACAGAGGGCAGAAGAGGACACTGGATCACTAGGAACTGGTGTCACAGTCAGTTGTGAGCTGCTATGGGACTGCTGGGAGCTATACCTGAATCCTCTGCAAGAGCAACAAGTGCTCTTAAACATGACATCAACTCTTAGACCCATCAATATTATTAAAGCTATATGCAGCAGAAGCTCAGTGGATATTGGAGGAGTGTAGCAGGAAAGGAGATAGATCAGTCCTGGCCCAGACCATTGTGATCTCAAGGCCCCCTGATGTCCCTGAATCCCAGAGGATCTCCAAGAGACCACCCTCCCCCATTCTCTATTCCTCTGTCTCTGATTCCTGAAGAGATAGAATGACCATTTCTGTATTTCGACCTCGTCACCACAAATACCAAAGTGCTGCCCTTTCTCTCCTGGATGCTGACCTCAATGACCTCATGCCATCTCTAGACCGCCTGAGTCTAAATCACTACCATAGTCACCCTTGCAGATCATTCCTAAGGTGGTGAAAGACAGAGGTGAGAAATGTGTCCTACAGATGCCATGACCCACGTGGCTCCCACAAAAAGTCACCAAACCATGAGGAGATTCCTGTCACCATGGATCTGTCTCAGACAATTCATTTACTACACAATAACCATTCCATGGCACTTGAAACCTTCAGCCTTCTGAAGGAATGTCTGGTAAGAGAATTAATGACCACCCAGGACACGGCAGATGCTATGCTATGTATGTGAAGCAAATATTTGGGACATGGGAAGAACTGAAGTAAAAGTGAGAATAACATGAGGCAGAAGTGAAAGGACAGGAGAAGAGATGTGAAGGGGATTGCTCAGGGACGAGGACTCTGTGCTAAGCTGAAAAGCGGATATCCCTGCAGAGGACAGAACTGTGCAAAACCCCACTGCTTCACGTTGCTTATAGGGCTCCACAACAGCCTTTCCCAAGGCTCTGAAGCAGTTAAACTGGTTAAGCTGCTTCCAGTGAGCAGAGGATAGGTCAAGCAATTCACGCAATGACATGCACTGAAGAAGGGGCAGGGTCTTCCTGATGAACAGGCCTTTGAAGTCACCTGGAACAGGTTTGTGTGTGTCTTGTAAGCTTCTGGGTCTCTATTCTGAGAGCTGACAAAGGAATTAGCAGACTCAGACGACGTGCTGCTGAGGAGACACTGTAGCGGGAGTCGTGGACATGATTCATCTATGTTTTCTGCATCTCAATTCACATTGGAAGATGAGGAAGAGGTCTGAACAAAGAATTTAAATTCATGGTTTGAGTCTCTGCTCTGCCACAGGCTTACAAAAGGATCTTTGACATACTAATTGCTTTCTGAGCTCATTTTCTGATATAAAAATAGATTTATTCTCATTAGAGAACTAATGCAATAAATAAAATGAGATACTGTGAAGTTGAAGGGCTATACATGTGCTGTTTACTATTTTATTGCATATGGTTAAATTGCAATAATTATTTTACAATTTATTAAATATTATATCATATTATAATTAATAACATCACCACTAAATATTTTCCAAGATGAGCTATATTTTAATTGGAGATTGCATGGGTCAAGGCAACCAAGTTCAGGTAACCATCCTCTAATAGAGGGGTAAAAAGTGTGAACCTTATAAATGAAAATACATAGGCTAGAGAGATGTGTGGCTCAGCGGCTAAGAACATTTGTGGAGCCTCTTGCAGGGTACGTAGGTTTAGTTCCCTGAACTCAAGTGGTAACTTAACAGCCATTTGTCACTACAGTTGCAGGTGATCTAAAACCCTCTTCTGACCTTTGCAGGCACCAAACACATAGGTAGCACACACAAATACATACAAGCAAACACTCTATACATGAAATAAATCTAAAAGAACTGAAAAAATAAAAAAGATAATCCCTAAATTAGTATACTTAGTGAATTATGATGTAAAATTCATTATTTCTGCAGGATCATAATTGAAAATCTCCCCTCTTTTTCCCCCCCCTGAAAATTTCTAAAAAAATAAAAACCATAAAATCCTCCCTGTCATGGTTTGAAAGAGAAGAGCCTCCATAGGCTCATAGATTTGAATACTTGGTCATCTAGGAGGTCTGCTATTGAAAAGGATTAGAAGGTGTAACCTTGTTGGGGATTGGCTGTGTGGTGTTTTGGGGTTTCAAACACCCAAGCTAACCATAGCATCTCTTTCTTTCTGCGGCCTGCAGATCTGAATGTAGAACTCTCAAGCACTGTGTTTGCCTGTATGCTGCCATGCTCCCTACCATGATGACAATGAACTAAACCTCTGAAACTGTAAGCTAGCCCTAGTTAAATACTCTCTTTTCTAAGAGTTGTCATGGTCATGGTGTCTTTACAGCAATAGAATGTTGGCCAAGACACTCTCTAAAATCAGAAAAGTCACGTAGAGAAATCAGAGGTCAGTGCATTAGTTATGAGAGAGAAGAACCTTGGAATGATCACATCCCATCATACTCATTGCTTGAATAAAATCTGAAGTCCTCAGAGAGCTGAGATGCTTTGACCAATGCCCCAAGTCATGCAATGGCAAAACTGGGGCTTCAGTCTTCACTTCTGCATGTGGCACTTGGTCCTCAGAGCTCTATCAGGAAAAGATTGCTACCTTCCAGAGACTTTATGAAAGAATTTAGAAAACATTTGCTGAGCAGTTACTCTGTGCCTAACACCATGCCCAACCCCCAGGAGCTGATTACATCATAAACTGCTTTTGGAGAATTATTCATTTTCGTTTTACACACACATACACACACACACACATACATACATAACTGTTTTGTCTGCATGCATGTATGGAAATTATGTGCATACCTGGTGTCCATGGTGGTCAGAAGAATACATTGAATTGGTTGTAAGCTACAATGCTGGTGCTGAGAATTGAACCCAGGTTTTCTGCCAGAGCAGCAAGTGGTCTTAACTGCTGAGTCATCTCTCCAGCTCTGAGATGCTTTCATTTTTAATAGGCAAGAAAATATACATACAAAACATACACTGCAGCGTGAATTAATTGATTATTGGTGGAAACAATAGAAGGATCAATGAAGAGAGATATGAAATCTATTCGTAGATTATTGGGAACACTGTGTTAAAAGACAAGTGAAGGTTTAACCTAAATTATGGAGTTCTGTGCTGGTCTTAGACCTCTGTTCTGATCACAAGAAGGTTGCCGATGTTTGGTATGATGATTCTGTCCAAGTCAAAAAGCAGGAGAAGACGGCAGACTGTGGTACTATGTTCTGACATGCTTATTTATAATTCATTAGGGACAAAATGTTAGCAGAGAGGAGACCTTTAAGATTAATTTTTATTGATAAAAATCTGTGACCTGGATATTCTTAGATTCATTGGAATACTGAGAAAGTAAGTACTTCACTTGAGCCAATCATTTTGCTTTGAACAAAATCAAAGAATGAGGAA
Organism: Dicrostonyx torquatus; assembly: GCA_028555095.1. Taxonomy (NCBI): domain Eukaryota; kingdom Metazoa; phylum Chordata; class Mammalia; order Rodentia; family Cricetidae; genus Dicrostonyx; species Dicrostonyx torquatus. The sequence goes on from JAQHUG010000120.1 coordinate 2,663,402, forward strand.
CATACACTAGGTAGGTGGATAATCATGATGGCTGCACACATCCTTCTACTGAGCATTTTTGTTTGTTAGGGAAGTCTTATGTTTAGTGGATACTTTTCCATCTACAGTAAGCAAAACATGTATATGACACCTGTTTTTTTCCTCTCCAGTGTACTTCATAATGTAGATATAACACACAATATATTGGCAGCCATCTTATGGTCATGAAAGAAAGATGAAGATATGCTCACAGTCCCTGATGTCAAAAAACAGCTCATCCATAGCCAGAAATAGACAACTCCTACCAGTCTTGCTTCATAAGAGAAACAACACACACATTTATATAAGCTGCTGTGTCCAGCTTCCTCTCATTTACAGCTTAGCAGAATCACAACTGACAGAAGTCAGTCAGAGAATTGAACAGTTTCCTTTACCACCCCAGGCATCTAGCTGTTGCCTCCATTAGGGCTTATACCTTGACCCACCTGCAGATTCTAGGAGAGAGAGAAATCAGCAATTCATTTCTCCTTTGACACAGACAAGTAAAAAAAATAAGGTCAAAACCACTTAGACCTAAGGTCTTCACTGCTGATAATGCTATGTGTTTCAACCAGGCTGAGAGTCTGCTGCTGATCCCTCATCCTAATAACCAAGTCACATCTGAGGTGAGACAGAGCCTTATATTCCCAGAATTTACCCCATGGATTCATCCAAATCCCATGTTCCATTCTAACTTTGCCCACCCCACCATGACTGACTGGACCTTGGTGTCCAGCTCTGTCTTGGTATGGGTTCTAGAATGATAGCTCCGATAAGTTTCATCTCTGCTTTGTACAGTCGCAGGCTATGCTTATTTGACAAGCTGTGCATTTCTTCATTTATAATTTATTGCATATTATTATTCCTGGGTTCTTGTTGGTTTGATTGTTTTACAAATTACAGGCTCCTGCTTTAAATTAACACTGATTATGACTTTCCCAGATGTATTATCTTATATTTATCTATATTAAATCTCATCTAATTTGCTTCAAAAATAACTTGCATTCTTTTGTTCTTTCAGATCCTCCAGTATTCACTGTTGTTTGGAATTTGGTGACATCTGAAATGTAATCAACCTGTCTTTCAAAGTCAGAAAAATACCTTTAAGGCATACTCTAACAGGTGTAGACCAAGAAAAAAAAAACTAGTGTTTATTGCCTACTGCATATCCTAGTTGGGATTCCCACAAAAACACACAGGGGGGTGAGGAATTGTTTTATACCATTTGTATGGGAGCACAGTGGGAGAACGCACACAGGGAGTAGAAATGGAAAATGTTGGAAAGCATGGAAGGTGTGTAGCCAGTGGGTTATTAATGCTGGCTTCTGCAGAAGACCTTCTGAGGGGTCCCATGGGGAAGCGTCACTGATTCCCATTCATTATTATGTTATGGTTACTTCGAGGAGTAAGAGATGGTAGGGAGAATAACTACCTGACTTTTATACCTAATCATGAGCCTGGAAACTCCTGTATCCCAAAAAAGCCCTCAGGCAGAGGCTCAGGTGACAAGAGGAAGAAGGCTCTGTCTGTCCCTGGTTCTACCGCAGGGCTATCCACCACCGTTTTCCTCTACTTTGGCTGGGACTATGCTAGTGTAAGTTTCTGTGCAAAGTGGCACCTCAGAGCTTGATCATCAAGGCATGAAGCCCTGTTGACAATGCCTTTGTTATGCCAGAGCCAATCTTCACTGTCGTGACCAATGACACAGACAACCCCAAAACATACCCAAAAAGATCTGTTCATTTTCACACTTACTTCTCTCTGTGTTCATCCCCAACTCTCATGATAGGCAGTTGAACACCTCTATGACTCTGGTAACTACTTTGATCCCAATCTTTTGATCTATTAGTATAAAGGGCCAGCATAGCAAGGCAACAGCCAGTATCAAGCTTAGAAGGATCCTTAAGATGCTATCTAACAGAAATACACTTCTCCTGGTAATTGACGCATTTAGTCCAAGAAGACCAAGGTTGCATGCTTTTAAGATAAATGTAATTGTCAAAGAAGTTTCCTAGGAAGATGATGGCAGGCCCAAAGGGATCATATTCTCTGGATCCACTCATCTTGTTTATACCCATGACTCTGCTGTAGACTTCTTTGCCTCCAGTCACCCACTTCTGTTCCTTTAGATACTTATCCTTTCAGTTAAGCCATTTCTTACTCTACATGTCTTTTTCCCAGGCTACGTGAAGCCCCATATGAAGGCAATGATCCATCTCTCAAAGCTGATGCACTCAGATACTCTCTGCTGTCATGGATTCTATGGAGTGAAGCGGAATGGGGCAGCAGACCTTGGTTAGCACGCTGACAGAGCTAGCCCACTCCAGATCCAAGATGGGAGTTTTCATTCTCTACCCATTGGGGGATACCACGGATCTCTGTGAGATACCATAGGTGCTGAGAGAGGATCTGGTATCACAGAAACAGGTGACAAGGGCTAGCTGTCTGTAAAATTTATCTGTGATTTCTTGACCTACCTAAGCTTGATTCATCATGGACTATTTTTATCATATGATCAGTGTTGCTATACCTGCCCACCATTATTATGTAGCAGAGCTGTTGATATCCAAATCTTGATTGACAACCACAATTGCACAGTTATTTGGTGTCTTGTAGACAGATATTTGGCTTTTACTAAGATCCAATAGCAGACATTTTTCAGCCCTGTATGTTTCTCCATGATTAAAAAGCACTTCTGTGAACTAAAATCTAGAGACCTACTCTGATTTCTTTACTTAATTTCCCAGGCTCTCTGATATTGTTTTGCATATGATAACATCAGTCTGCTGTACTGAATGGATTCCTGTCAGAATAACTTTCAATGCAACAAGAACCCATTGCAAAGTCTTTGTCTTTTGATGCCAATCAAACTGGCAGACTTTATCCAATAGGGATCAGAGTTCCCGTATTCTAAATCCAAATAGACCCATCAAGCACTTTGTCTATCTTTTGTTTGTAGGAAACTTAAATAAGATAATGATAACTGCCCACTAAATGTATAGGGCCGATCTGAAAATAATCCAGGTGTCTAATTCCCCACACTTTCACAAAACTTCACCAATATGCCAGTTTTAACACAGCCGTGGGGTTTATTTCCCACCCTCCACCAGAGTCAGGTCTGAAAAAAACAAACCAGTGTGTTGACTGCTGAATATTTTGAGCTGAAGGAGATTGGGAGGCCTTGAAAGTAACTCTGTGACTTTTCGTCCTCCTGCTTCCCATCCCATTTCCTTCCCCAGGAAAGTCATAGAAACCAGAATTCATCTTTCTAGAGGTGGGTCTTTGAAGCTAGATCTCTACTTCCCCTAAACAATCTATAACCCTTGAAAGATCCCTTTCTAGCCAACTTCTGTTGGACGTTTATAAGACTCTCATTACACAGTGCTCCTTCCCATACCCACAGAGAAGGAAAATAGGGAAAAGCCAAGAAGGATCTGCACAGACAGTTTCTCCCCAAGTTGGGTAATTGCAGCATGTTTCTTTAGTCTGTTCATCTTTGTGCAACTCACCACTGCTTTCATCAGACAAAATATGAAGACATGATTTCCCCTGGATCTTGATTTTGTAAGGCTCCTGTGGCATGAAAAAAAAAAAAAGCTGCAATAATTTCCGAAGGCTTTTCTCTTTCTAATCTGTGCTGGTTGGTGCTGTTGTGGGAATATTAGCTGTGACCCAGGACCCTAGTGATGAAAGAATCTTTGCAATCTTACAGAAGGCATGTGAGTTGTGGTACATACCCAGCAGTCTCTGACCTAAGCATGAATATGCATAAATGTGTGTGGGTATAATGGCATTGATTTGCTTAGCCGTTCATCTCAAGTTTGCCAAAAGAAAACATGAGTACAAAAAAGAGAATAGGCTTTGTTCTTCTTTTCTGTCCAACATGCCTTGCCTCAGTTCTTCTAGTCACAATAACACCTATGAGTTCAATACTGTGAATTCCATGAGCTAAGAGCCCATTCACTGAAATGCAGAAATCACGTAGGGCTGCTAATAGTCTAAACTATTACAATTAGTTTGTGTTAAATAAACAGACTTTAGCACAATTAATCTGGTTAATGGAATCATCAGCTTCTCAATCATTTGCATATTCTATTTATGCATAAGAGAAAAAGCTGTTCAAGGAATGAGCCTCGGGGGCAGGGAGAGGAGAAATTAAGGAGGGTGTATATATTACCAAGGGAGCAGAGAGAACCTCCAGAGCAGACCAATAGCAACAAACGAGGGAAAAGGCATGTAGACCACAAGGAGATCGTGATGTTTGCATGAGAAGGGAGGATAAAGCAACATTAAAAGATAAGTAATGGATTAGAGAAAAATTATAATCCTCATGATAGCAAAGGGTTAATGTAGTTAGAGCTCTTATAAATTGAGAAGAAAAAAGCCAGCAGTCTCAAAATTTCAAAATATGCCCAGGATAGGAATGGTTAACTTTCAGCAGATGATCCAAAGAGCCAGGGGATCCAATTGTTCTTAGGTAGAAACAAATTCATTCCAATAAAAAGAGTCATCGTCTGCACATAGGAGAGCAATTTCATGTTGAACAGAATGGAAATAAAGTAGCTAAGCCTTTTGGAATAGGGACAAAAGACTTGCGAACATGAGTGCCCTCCAACTTGAGCTCAGTGGAGCAAAGCACAGTTCCCAAGCAAAGATACCTGGGAGACTTCCTGGAGCCAGGAACTTGCTAGAAGGACTTAAGAAGGCACCAAAAAGCCCTGAGCCTCATTCTCATTTTGGTAAAAACCCACTTACTTGCACACAGACTCCATCAAGTTTGGAGAATGGAAAAGGGCCAGGTCTATATTTGAGCCCATCACTGTCATTTGCTAGCTAAATGGCCTTGGCAAACATTACAGATTGGATTGAGTACCCCTCCCCGAAAAGGTTCACTGAAATCATAGCTCCCAGTCATCCAGACTCTAACCTTATTTGGAAATGATTATTACAAATGCAATTAGTTAAATTAAGATGTAGTGATACTGGAGTCAGCATAGGTCTTCCATCCAATCTAAGTAATGTTTGCATAAGAAAGTAAACAGAAATGCAGAGACCCTCATGAGGGATGATGCTGATGTGGCTGCAGAGATGGAGATTAAGCTAAGAAGCATGAGGATGGTATGGAACCACTACAAGCTGGACTGCAAAAATGAAGGTGTTACTCTCCAGGCTGTAGAAGAAGCCCTGCCTTCCCAATGCCTTGATTGACATCTAGCCTCCAGCACAGTGAATCATTTAGTTCCTGCTATTTTAGGCCACACAGTGTATATGGTCCTTTGTGACAGTAAGTCCAAGAAATACCACAAGAAGTTGCCTGAGTATATCTCAGTCCCTTCTTGGACAGGAAAGCCTCCTGGCCTCCCAGGGGTGTTGGCAGGGAGATGCTTTGCTAAGCGCACATATATCCCCCACAGTAACCTTTCCAAAACTCCATGTTCCACTCAAGCATTCATGCATTCAAGAAGAAGATGAGCCTGCTGGCATAGTGTTTTCTATCTCTTCATATGTATATAAGATGCATTAAAAAAATAGAAAGTGCTGCTGACGATGCCCAAATTAGACCTTAGAAACTGCATCAAATTCACTTATTTTAAAATAGAAAAAAAAATGGTTTTTTTTTTCTCTCATCTCTGGGCTTTGGGACACAGTCATGTTTGGGAGTCAGTGTAGGAAGGTAGAGGCTGGGAAATAGTGAATGCCTCCTGTGACTATAGTCTATCCCATAAAACATGAAGCAGTATACTTCTAAGAATGGTACCAGATTTTCCTTCAAAAATATCTGAGATCAAGTCCCAGCTTTTTCAGTCCCTTGCTATGTATGCCTTTGTATACAAAACAGCTCTTGTTTGCAGGGGCTGCTGTGACAAACTACAACAAACACTGTGGTTTAAATGGCTGTCTATACAGATTTGCAGTGCTCGAGGTCAGAGCCCTAATCCCAGTTTCAGGAGGATGCCATGAAGTTGTAGAAAAGCCATGCTCCTCTGAAGGACCCATTTTCACTCCCCCTTCCCATAGTCAGGGTTGCCTCCCTGAGCCCTCAGCTCTTGGCCTCTTCTGTTTTCCAAGCGAGCAGAGCAGCATCTAGCCTCAGACAGCATTGTAGCTGCTCCCTGTCACTCTTAATATCCCTGATTATCTTTAGTAAGCACCTTTATCACTACACCTAAACCCCACTCAAATATTACCATGTCTCAAAATCCTTAATCAAATTTTCAGAGTTTTACATGTTATATAAGGTAACATGCAATGGCTCCAGATATTAGAACTGAATATCTTAAGGGCTGTTGTTTTTCTAGGACAATGTTTATCTAACAGGGAACCTGATAGACGTCTTTCAAACCGGGCATTTGAAAGCATCTAGCAGTCTGCAAAGTAAGAACTGAGCAGTACCGCACAGAGGCCAGCTGTGGGAATCCATATTCTTCTCTATTTCAGGTCCTTGGCTGCCCTGCTCCAGCCAGGGAGCAATGCTCTCAGAACAAGAAGACCACTGTTTCCAGGACTCCCCCAGTGGAACTGAGACAAACCAGGCTCTACCTTCCCTGAGTTTTGTGTGAAATGGATCTTGCAGTTTCATTTTACCAAATAGAAACTGTGTTATCTCTTATTGCTACAACCTTTAGGGAAAAGTCATGCTTTTATATAAAAAAATCTCCTCAAAATCTTTAATATGACATTGCCAAGACATTCTCAGAGCTTTCAAAAAATTCTCCAACACCAGTTTCCTCTCTCTCTCTCTCTCTCTCTCTCTCTCTCTCTCTCTCTCTTCACTCACTCTCACACTCTCTTTAACTCTTTCACTCTCTCTCTCTCTGTGTCTGTAATACATTATATATTACCTTTGTTCATTTATAAGACGTTTAATCCATTTATTTATTTGAGGGTGGGGTGGGGCTTGTGCTGCCACGTGTTTAGTTTGTTCTCATCTCTAACATGTGGGTAACCAGGGAACTAACTCATTATCAGTCTTAGCAGTAAGGGCCTCTACCCCAGTCTCTTCTCCACCACCCTTTCTTTTTTTTTATTGTTAAAAGAAAAATTTACATTTACTCCCCTTGTTCCCGGCCCTCC
>JAQHUG010000120.1:2675163-2704192 GCA_028555095.1 Dicrostonyx torquatus
TTATTCCTGGTGCATTCAAGAGAGCTTTTTAAACTGTGTTCTTAATCCAGACTGGTTCTAACCTATTTTAATTAGATACCTGCTTAAAAGTTTTATTCATCTTATCAAATCAGACTCCGTTTGGTTATTTTCCCTTTCTCTTCTCTTTTCAAGCTGGAGATACTTAGTAAGCTGTCAATCAAAGCTGACAAATCACTTGTGAGAGTTATTCTGTTCTGTGTAGCCTTTCAAGGAGAATTTCTCCAGAGCCAAAGCAGCTGGATGGCATGGCTAGTGTGGTTAGGTGGTACAGAGAAGGGAGGCAGACAGGTGCAGCCACAGGGCCCTGTTTGACATTTCACAGAGCTATGCCCAACTCTTGTTCCAGTTCTGACTAACCATGAAACCTTGGCAAAGTGACTAAGATTTTATTTTTCTCTGGTTCCACATCAATAAATACAGCCAAGTTATATTTTCATAATATAGCTATGAAAATAAAACTAAACTGTATATGTCTAGTGCTGGAATCCTGCCTCTGTTTCCCATACATCCCCCCACCAAACACACACAACAAGCATCAAGCTGTTCACCTATATATTCCTCTCTAAATATAAGACTGTGTCTAGATAGATAGAGATGGACTATGGGTGGATGGATGAGTGAATATATGGTAGATAGATAGATAGATAGATAGATAGATAGATAGATAGATAGATACATGCATGCATACATACATAGATACATACAAACATACATACATACATGTAAGGATATATAGATAGATAGGGGAGATAGATACACACATACATACTTACTTACTTACATAGAAGGATAGATAGATAGATGATAGATAGACAAATGGATAGATAGATAAAGGATAGATAGAAAGATAAAGGATAGATAGATATAGAAAGAGACAGACAGACAGACAGACAGATAGAGACAAATAGATAATATCTCAATTTAGGGTTTCTATTGCTGTGAAGAGACATCACAATGATGCCAAATCTTATAAAGGAAAGCATTTAATTGGGGTTGGCGTATAGTTCCGAAGTTTATTTAGCTCATTATCATCAATGAGGGAAGCATGGTGGTGCACAGACAGACATGGAGCTGGAGAAGGAGCTGAGAGTCCTATATCCTGATTAGCAGGAAGAGAGAGAGAGAGAGAGAGAGAGAGAGAGAGAGAGAGAGAGAGAGAGAAGGGGGAATGGCTCTGGCTTGAGCTTCTAGAGGCCTCAAAATCCACCCCCAGTGACACACTTCCTCCAACAACTCCACAACTAATCTAAGGCCACACCTCCTAATACTACCACTCCCTTTGGACCTAGGGGGCATTTTCATTCAAACCACCACAGATAGAAAGATAGAAAGATAGAAAGATAGAAAGATAGAAAGATAGATAGATAGATAGATAGATAGACAGACAGATAGATAGACAGATAGATAGACAGACAGATAGATGGTACAAAGGGAGAAGCTAAAGTAATGTTATAGAAATAACTTGTTTATGGCTATAGATAGAGATGATTTTTCCTTGTAATAGGAGTAGGTCAATCACTACAATACTTATCAAAGCATCCATTAATCATTCTTTGACTAATTCATTGTCTGAACATTTGCAGAGCCCTCATTGTGGCTCAGGATTCTACAACTGGTACTTTTGTGGCAAGTGCTGCCAGCTTCCCAGCAGAGCAACTACCATCAGTACCACACCCACATCACCTTCCCTTTTTTTGTTTGCTTTGGCATCACTCCATCTTCCCATCTCTTCTTCCTAGGGTTCCCTTGCTGCTGGGGCCCTCTGTTCTGTTGAGGAAGGGAAAATACCAAGGCTTGGGATGCCTTTGAGTAGCTCTAAACTGATGGTTGACTGGAGCTGAGGTCCCCGGGTACATATCCTCTCAGAATCTCAAGTGTCTCTTCAATAAACCAGGAGAGTTGGCTTATCAACTGATCAGGCAGAAACACTGAGCTGCCAGAGCCCCCCACTTCCATCTCAGTTATATCTTTCCATTGCCTATGGTTGCTGAACCCCTTCTCAGGCAGGGTAGCCAATATATTCTTCTTTACTGAGCACTTTCCTAGCCTTAGAAATAATAGTGTCTACATCCTGGGAAAACCTCACCCACAGAGCCCTTCATATTGAGGACATGACAGACAATCGGTCCCTTTAAAATACACTGTAGACATTCTGAACCCAACAGAAAATGCCCTAGGAGGTGTGAGCCTGGGACTTGCTTAGTGGAATATGGATGATTCCAAACTGGGGCATGTAGTAATAGGCTGCATGTTGGTTCCCGGCTGCTCAGCCCTGAAATAATCACACAGAAGATATATTATTTAAAACACTACTTGGCCCATTAGCTCTAGCTTCTTATTGGTTAACTCTTATATGTTAATTTAACTCATTTCTAGCAATCTGTATATTGCCATGTGGCTGTGGCTTACCAGGTAAAGTTCCCAGCATCTGTCTCCAGTGGGGCTACATGGCTTCTTTCCAACTCCTCCTTCTTTCTCCCAGCATTCAGTTTAGTTTTCTCTACCTACCTAAGTTCTGCCCTATCAGGCCAAGCCAGTTTTTTATTAACCAATGGTATTCACAGCATACAGAGGGGAACCCCACATCAGGGGGCAGCTTAGGACTAGAGTCACCCCACTGTCGTGATTTATCAGTGTGACTCAATGAGTACCATAAAGTTTGGTATCAGATATACTATGTCATAAAGTTTTGTATCAGCTAGACCCAAATCCATGTCTTCAAAATCTGTCCCCTTGTGCCCTCAACAAAATCGCATCATGTCCCCTCTACAGACAGTAACTTGATTGTACTTCCTTCTCAGCAGTTGGTGTAGGAGAATCAAACAGACATCGACAATGTTCAGCAGAGTTGAGCCCACAAATGATAGCACTGCCTTATTTTCTGAATAGACCATAGGCCATGAAAAAGAGCCAAAGAGATAGCCAGGAGTGCAACTTCAGACTTGTTTCATTGCTGATTTTACTTTGGAAAATATAATCCAAGATGCCTGGGATCTGTTGGGAAACAAGAAGATCCCAGTAACAAGGGGTTTCCTTGTTCTGAGAGCAGAGAAATCTAGACCCACATTAGGAACAGAGTCCCAGTTGATCCTTTACTCTGATTTTCAGTGCAGGTGGGTATGTCTGGGGCAAGTCTTTCCAGGACAATCACTCAAAAATGATCTCACTACTGCTCATGTAGATGATGGACTGCATAGATTTCTGTCTCGGAGTAGCCTGCACAGACTGTGTGGGATGAATGGTGAGTACAGCCTGCAAGGGTATAGAGTGATGATCCAGGTCAGGCATGGGCTCCTGTGTCAAACACTGTTACCCGGATCCAGTCTAGGCAGAGATTCAAAAACCATCTCAATGCAACTTTGAGATGATTTTTATTTTTCCCAGGAGTAAACACATTTAGAAGGGTCATTGAACTTAGCAAATCATCCTTTCTCTTTCAGAATAAATGTGAACAAAATAATCAAAGAAAAAATAATAGTAAGCACAAAATAGATTCGTGCAATTATGGTTTCTCATTAGTCTAATCAAAACACTTTATGGGGGAATTACTATGTATCATTCCTAAATTTCCTCTTCCATTCACTTAGCCTATAAGTGTAGTATACACTCTGTACCCACCCCTGCCTTCTCTACTGCTGTTATTTGATTCAGGGAATTCCATGTGCATGAAGAAGACTATTGTTTATCAAAAGTTGTATGTTAGTTCATAACATAACTGTCTGAGTCATTGTGCTAATGATTAGCCTTTCGAAAATCTGTGGTTATAAACCACAACTTTGTCACTTGCACAGTGACTCCGTCTGCCTGACAATGTTACCGTAACGAGATACCACAGCTTGCATCCCTCAAACAGAAACATGCCTTCTCGCAATCCTGAAGGTCAGAGGTCTAAAATCAAGGTACTAAAAGGGATTGATTTTCTCTGAGGCCTTTCCTTGTCGTCTTGATGGAAATCTTTCCTGTCTTCATGTGTGCTTCTCTCTGAGTGCATTTGGGTCCAAATTTCTTCTTCTTAAAAAGGATATAGGTCATATTGGATGGCATCTACCCAAACAACCAGGCTTTAGATAGATGATATCCTTAAAGATTATCTTCCAGTAAAGTTACATGTTGAGTTTTTTGAAGCCAGTACTGCAAACATGAATTGGAGGTAGGCACAATTAGCCTATAACTGTTTCTCTGTCATTTGGGTTTCTTCTCTGAGTTTTATCTTGAAGCAGACACCACTTGCTCTTTGGTTCTCTCGATTCTTGGTACCTCTGGGATCTGATCTGGGAGTATATACACCCAGACAGCAACTTCTGATGATAGAAGGATAGGTGGCACTTGCTAAAAAAAAAATAAAAAAAAAATAGAGCCTCTTACAGAAGGGTAAAGGAGAGATTATGGGGAGGGATAACTAATACTAATAATCTTTTGAAAAACCATTTGGAAATCTACTACTATAGAAGCTTCTTAAAATATTTACACATATAAAATGAATCTAAATGGAGTCACCAAATAAAAGGGGATGCAGTGTCCCAACTAGCCATAATATGCTTCAAAGTAAAACTCCAGTGCAGAAATAGATTATATCTTGTTGGGTCACTGGCCAAGGTCCCCATGGAACCCCCCCAAAAACACCACAACCAGTTGTCAAGGTTATTAGTTATTCTCTACAACCCATGACATTTCGGGGGGCATTCAAGACAGGATTTTTTTTTGTGTAGCTTTGAAGCCTATCCTTGGACTCGCTCTGTAGACCAGGCTGGCCTCGAACTCACATAGATCCACCTGCATCTGCCTCCCGAGTACAAGGGATTAAAGGCGTGCACCACCACTGCCCAGCTAATCTAAGACATGGTTGCTGAAGAAAACACTTACATATGTCATCAAACAGGGAGAAGTTAAGTTGGTGTCTAAGTAGAAGCTTCACCCTTAGCAACTAGTCCCCATTTCTGCCAAGGCTCTCCCAGCTTACTGGCCTATAGCGGCAGTAATAAGCTATATGTCAATTGTGAGCCTAAACAAACGACTCCTCCTGTAAGTTGCTTCTCCCAGGTATTTTGTCACATTGACAAAGAAAGTGACTAACACACCTGCACTCTCAACTTCTCTTCCTCCTGACCAACCCAAGATGGCTCTCCATGGCAGGGTAAGATACCTCTCATGAGAGCTGCAGCAATCTTTGCAATAGTCACTATTTTGTTTCTGACCTGTTATCCTCATGAAATATAAATAATAAAACATAGCTTTTAAAACACCCACCCCTCACCATCATGGTATCTTATATCTGAAAGCAACATTAGCACACAAGCTATCTCAGCTTCTATTTTTCTAGGAAGGCTGGGTTGAGCCAGCGTCATATTTTCTTCAATGGCCAGAAAATGTACTCAAGCCATCATTGCTTAATTCCATTTAAATATGAATTATTAGTCAATGGGAATAAGGAGTCTGTCATTGCTTTTTATTTGGGTTTGTGTGTGAGGCAGGGATTATTTTGTTTATGGTGTTAGGAACTGAACCCAGGACCTCACACACATATGTGAGACAAATATTCAACCACCGAGCCACACTCACAGCCCAGGGAACCGTTTTATAAATATAGTTACACATTATTTTGCTTTAGAAAGATCTAGCAATGTAAAACTTGTGCAGCATTTGTTTTTACACTAGATGTTCTCTGCTAAATCAGAAGCAATTTTTTATTTAATGTAATCATAATGCTAATTGCTAGTGAAGCTATATGTCTTAAATGATGATTTTATTGATGTTATTTTGTTATACAAAGGAATACACTGGTTAAAAACTTCTGTACCAACCACAGTTGACTTGCCAAGATATAACCTGGATATTGGAGTTGTATCTGGTCCTAAGAACTGGCCTTCCAAAATAGAGAGCACTAAACTCTTGCCCCTCTTGCATGGGAACTGTCACTCTCTGAGATCCTTTAATTAGGGATAATACATCCAGGTCTCAACCCTCCTGAGTCTCTTGAGCTCCCTCTGTGACCAGGTCTCCTTTAATCACCCTCCCTCCAGGCATATTCTGGAATGTGCTTCCTGTATCCTGGGGGCCTCTGAATGCCACCTTTAGAAAAGTAATACTTGTTGGTAAAGCACTTTGAGGTTGTTCCAAGAAACCTGGATTCCCGGGACAAGGTGTTATTATTTAGTTGATAGGAAACAAATAGCTACCTAATAACTGTAATTATATTGTCAAAACTGCTTAAAATATCCACACTGCTGGGACGGCAGTGATGTCAGGGAGTTTTGTGACTAGTAAATTGGAACATTATCATGAAATTAAAAAAGAAAAGTTACATTACCAAGTAATTCATCGGAACGATTTGATATTTCAAGGATAACCACCAAGCAATTTCAGGAACATGTAATTATTTTTTTCACTCGGTATTTTATGATGCGTTACTCAGTACTGGGTGGCTGACTGCTCCTTGTAAAGTGGAAGGATAGTGAATAACAAGCCATTAACAGATCAAAGTCTACGAGGGCGGGGATATAACTTGGGTTTGCTTAATCGTCTCCCTCTCTTAGGCTTGAAATGCTCATCCGGTGGCAGAAATGCTGTCATCTTATACCCTAGGAGTGTAGAGCATCCCTGGTACACAGCTAAGGCTCAGAAAACACTGCCATGCTAACGGTTTTCCTCCCCCTTTGACGTATTCTGTGGCTTCTGTACCTCTTACATGTACAACTCTTGTTGCTGATATGTCCTTTTTCCTTGCTAGTAAATCATTGGGCATTCATCGAATCATATCAAGGCTATTCTCTGCAAAGCCTTTTCTGAGTTTTCCTTCTAGAACCAAAGATCGTTTTCATAGAACATAGCAGTCCATAGCACAAACCTCTCTTCATATCCCACACAGGGGATATAAAGTGTTTCTTTACTATTCTTTTATTGCATAGTAAGTTATTCAAGGGCTTAAACAGTCTGTCTGCTTGTCTTTCTGACAAGAATTAGTAAATATGAACTAAGCTCTTTGTGGGCAGGACACTGTGTTAGCCACTGAGGACGAGGTAAGAAGCAAGCTAATCATTTGATGCCTGCCCTTGTGAACTCTTGGTGATAAAGATCTTCACTGACTTTGCAGTGTGCCATCCTGTCACAAATCTTTTTGCAATTATGCAAGGAAGGAATGGCAAAGTTGGAGAAGAAAGGGGGGTGGAGGAAGCTGAGAAAGTAGGAAGGTACCTGGAGGACCTTTCCGGTGATGCCTGTGGAATATGAAGTTTCATTCTGAAGAGGGATGGGTCAATAGCAGACTTACCAACTCCAGCCTCTCATGTAGAAGAACTAAGGGATAATGGGTAGAAATTATGAGGAAATGGAATGTCCTTGTCATATCAATAGATGTGGGAAGAGGGACTAAAGAGTGTAGAGTTGGAGATACCAAAATGGCAGTTCGTACTTACGACATAGTACTTACACATAGGAGGAAAGGAAAAAAGGAGGGAATGGACAGAGCAAGAAACTTGTCTAAGGGAGCCCACTTATGAAACTGCTCAGGAATAACTAAAGTGTCATAGGGTGAGCAAATGCAGTTATCCGCTCATGGGTCTTGACCTGCCAAGATGCAGCCATTCTCAACCATCTTCATCCCTTCTTACACATAACCCCAGAGCTGTGCAAGAAAGATGTCTGAGTTTGTACTGTTGCCAAGGGCCATTTACGTGATGTGATGGAATAAATGGAACTGCCTTGGCCACTCAGTTCCAGTGGATGGGTGACAAGACAGCTACATAAATGCATTTTGATAAATTGTCATTCAGTGGAGTTAGCCTTACAGTCATATCTCAACTATTCTCCAAAAATTCCACCCCAATTCTTTAAGAAGAAATGGCCTCTAGATGCACTCTACTTAACCACATTTAAATTGTAAACAGTGTATACATATGCACAGATAGATAGATAGAAAGATAGACAGATAGATAGATAGATAGATAGATAGATATAGTATGTGTGTGTGTGTGATGCATTCTGTGCAAATACACGTTTGTGTTCTTGCATGCAGAGGTCAGAGCTGAATATCAGGCATCTTCTGCTATTGCTCTCAGCCTTACTACCTTAAAATGTGATCTCTACTAAACTGTAAGCCAGTGTTTTCTGCTAGAATGGCTGGCTAGTGAGCTGTAATCACCCACCTGCCTACGTCTACCCCTTAATGTTGAGGTCACAGGCACATGCAGTTATGGGTATTGAAGATTCAAACTCAGATCTTCATGCTTCCACAAAAAGTACTCATACCCACTAAACCATTACCCCATGACCCAGTGCTGTGTTTCTTAATGTTAAAAAGTAAGCCATAAGTTAGGATAGCTTGAAAGGTATAGTATAACTTACATTTATTATTATTGTTATTATTATTATTATTCCCCTAAAGTTAAACAAAATGATCTCTCATACCATGAAAATGTCTGAAAAGCAGGGCCAAGCTAAAGTTATATTTGACTTCAGGAAGACAAAGAACTTGATGCTGTGAAGCCCACGCTTACTCAGACTCCCCACCTGAAACCTGAACCTTCTCAGGGAGAGACCCTTTAGCCATTGGAACAGATGCAGGAGGGTGTGTTGACAGACTCCATGAAAACTCAGGGTGGTTTGATGATATGAAGAGAAAGAGATTAAAAGTAAATGTACCTAGACTAATTTGGATAAAAAAAACAGAGGACAAAAATTAAATGTGTAGATGGCATTAATCTGGGGAAAATACCAAGTAATTTGAGTGGCAAAATTGTAATCCCCAAGGATTAGATGTCCTGGAATACAATCAGGATACAAGAGAGCAATTTGTAAGGATGAAAAGGTGATTTGAGTCAGGAAAACTCAAGTGTGGTCAAGCCTTTGTGGCCCTGATGGATCTTAAATCAGTGGAAAGATTCTCCAAGCCCAGAATGGGCACACAAGGCTCCAGAGAGGCGCATCCCCAGTGTCTGATGCAAATATCAAGAGGGTTGCTGGCATGTGTAGTCTCTTCTTTCCCAACTGTTCCCTTGATATTGAGACCTTTAAAGATAAGGTTGGATTGGTTATGACCTTGGAGGAATGCAGTAACAGCAGCTACTATCATCTGTAACTTTTCATGCTAAATACAGCAATGAATGTAAATTCAATAGGCATGTAAGACCCAGCATATAACTACAAAGCCTAGGGAAGGAACAACTTAGAAGTGTATGGCAATCCGCTCCAGGGTTTAGTTCACATCTCTTTCACTCATAGGGAAACAGCTCAGCTTTCAAAGACTTCTGTGTGGACCTGGTGGGCTTCCTCTCTGTCCCCAAAGTGATGGTAATATGACCGAATTCACTGAACCACAAGTGTATCACCAGGAGTTTTCTGTTAAATGAACAAAGACCCCAATAGCTCATATATCCCCAGTTGGCTGTGCTACTGAGAGATAATAGAATCATGATGATGCCTATCACAGGTGGGCAAATGCTTTATGAGTTTATAACTGGATGGAGTACTAAGAGAAGGCATTTTTGGACGTGAGTCTCTGCAATGGTTCCTTTGAAAGATCTATGCTATCTTCAGCCTCTCCCTGCCCCTTCACTCCAGGAGACAAGTAGCTTTCTGCCATCAAACCTCTACACTCTGATATTTCTGCCTGGCTCTAGGCCTAAAGGCAATAGAGCCAGGTGATCGTGATTGGAAACCTCTGCAGCTGTACACTAACCTAAATACATCTGGGCAGGAAACAAGCTATTTAATTATTGAATCAGTCGGCAGTACTGTGCTTTGGAACCATGCTTTTTGTTTTTGCTCTTTGGATGTTTGTTTTGTTTTGTTTTAGCTTTTTTGTTTGTTTTTAGCATGCACTTGCACTGCTCAGAAAAGGTAAGCTCTATGGGCAAGTTTTAGGATAGAGTTCCCAGTAAGCTTACCAGCGATGCTGACCTTGGGACAACTTCTCTCTTCACCAGGCCTCACCACATCAGCCTGGCCCATTTCTATCTCTTTGATTTCTATGATAATCACGGATTCTGGAATGACTACTTCTTCTTGTCAGTTCAAAGTAAGCAGGTTGCTCCTAGCTCAGAACTGTCCCAAGGTGTCTATGGCCTCTAAGAATGGTTTCAAAAGAATGAATGGGAAAACATAGCCGTGTTTTGTACCATTGCTTCTGTTTTGTGTTAGTGTGTACCATCCCGCCATTCATCCATTGTGATTTCCAACCATGGTGAAGGAGGACATCTTTGAATGTCCATGGACTTAAAGGAGGACATCTTCTTTGAATGTCTGAAGGTATAAAATCTTTGCATGATAAAATTTATGCTTCTTACAATGTTCTTACTTTTCTATCTCTCAGCCTCATCAGCCCTCTTTCTCCATGAATCTTGGAATCCCAGACACTTTCGTTTCCCTGTATTATACGTTGTCTCCTCCAAATGGACTGTCTTCCCCTCTCACCATAAACTCTTACTTTCTAAAGAAGCATCTTACTTCAGAAGGGCTGCCTGCATTTTCTGACAGCAATTTGGTAGTAGCCCCGTGATAGTGTTTGGGCAAGATCTTTGTTTCTACTTTTTCTCCACAGACACAATGGTGGATTCTCCAAGCCTGTCCTTCCAAGCTTCATAGTTCATCAGATATCCAAAGGGTGTTCAGAGGGTGATTTCTATATAAAGTGGTGGCATCCAAGCTCTGGTGAGGCACACTAGAGCTGAAAGATCCTTTCACACCCACTCTTGGGACCAGATACCTTCACTACCCTCTTAAAGCGTCTGTGGTCTTTGGTGGGTGGGTCTGGCCCATGTGTCGTCTTCCATTTAATAGAGACCCTCTCTCTCAGGGCACCATCTTTGAAGCATTTGTCTAAGTCACTTTTGTCCATTCAATTCGCCTCCCTAGGCTTGTCCTTCTTATTGAAATCTCATGTTTGATATTTTTTCACCCAGTATACCAATAATTTGGGGAATTTAATTGAGGTATATTATCTAAAAAAGATTTTACAGCATCACTACATGTGTGTTTTTCAGTCCAAGCCAGACCCATCAATCATTTCTGAATACTTGTCAGCAAGGTGAAATAGCCAGATGTCTTATTTTCACAACTTTGTGATTTTCCTGGAGCACCAAGTGACAAAAAAAGATCCAGCCAGAAAATATGTCTCATTTCTAAAACATGTCACCTCTAACTACGTCCATCCACAAAGTGTGCTAGAACCCCCCTATGAACACTTCCTGCTTGGATCTGTGAGGACTCAGATCATGAGAAACAGAAGCATAGAAATTGGGGCCTGAAGGTTGTGTTCCTGGTGGCACCATAAAGGACAAGAGGCTCTACTTTGGGAAGAAATCTTATGTGTGTTGACTTTACCTTTCCTATTTTAATGGATTTTTTAAACACATGTCACAAGATGCACACAAGAGTTTAAGTTCTGCCAGAGGTTACCGATCTCCATCTCCACCCAACACTGCAGAGAAAGAGAAATCACACAGAAAGTGAGTATGCAGACCCACAGCTCTGCAATGAAATAGGTTCAGCCCAAGTCTCCTTCATTATTGGGCCTCCCACTTGTCATCTTGAGAGGATCTTGAAATCATTGAATAGACAAGCCTCTGAGAATGACTCTGGGTGACATCCTGATTAGGTTAATAGAGATGAGGAGCCTCACTGTCTAAGTTAGGGTTCCTATTGCTGTGAAGAGACACCATGACCATGGCAACTCACATAAAGGAAAACATTTAACTGGGTGCCTAACAGTTTCAGAGGTTCAGTCCTTTATCATCATGGTGAGACATGGTGGCATGCAGGCAGACATAGTGCTGGAGCAGAAGCTCAGAATCCTACATCTTCACCCAAAGGCAACAGGAAATTATCTGACTCACTGGGTGTATTTTGAGCATATATAACACCTCAAATCCTGCCGCCACAGTGGACACACCTATTCCAACAAAGCCACACCTCCTAATAGTGCCACTCTCTTTGAGCTTCTGGGACAAATTACATTCAAACTACCACATTCAACCTAAATTTGGATGATACTAATCCTTGGGATAAGACACTAAATTGCATAAAAAGGAAAAGAGCAAGATGAACACAAGAATTTATTGTTTATGTCAAGTATCTTTTCATAGCAAGAAAAACAACAAATGTGGATGGGGAGAGAAGGGTGAGTGGGGGAGTGGGAAGGAAGTGGGAGGACGGGAGGAACTGGAAA
This sequence comes from Dicrostonyx torquatus, assembly GCA_028555095.1. NCBI lineage: Eukaryota > Metazoa > Chordata > Mammalia > Rodentia > Cricetidae > Dicrostonyx > Dicrostonyx torquatus. The sequence goes on from JAQHUG010000120.1 coordinate 2,687,345, forward strand.
TTTTGAATATTATTTATAAAGTAATAAAAATTATTAGAAAAAAAGAAAAATAACAAATGTAACATCTCCATGGCTCCTCTTCTTTAACGAGGAAAAGAACTATGGTGACATAAAACCTCTGTCAATGTCCCTTAAGCTCTGTTCTTACCATGCCAACACTGATACCTCTCCCCAGAATTCTGTCCACTGATACAGACTGGTTAGCTCCTCTAATTCTGTTTGCAGGTATACTTCCTCTTAGCCTAATACTAGATTGAAATTTCTGGTTATTAACACAATAGTAATGGGAAGGGATACACATATCTTTGTAACATGGGGGCCAGCTTGTTGGGGTTTCTGTCCTGCCCAGTCCCCCAGCCGTTTAGTCCCAGAGAATATCACACAGTCTACATTAGGTTATAAACTGATTGGCCACTTACCTCAGGCTTCTTATTAACTCTTATAACTTATATTAACCCATTATTCTTATCTATGTTAGCCACATGGCTCAATACCTTTTTTAGTTGGGCAGGTCACATTCTGCCTCTTTGGTGATCTGGGCAGGACTGGGGAAGAATGGCCTTCCTCCTTTCCAGCAATTTTTTGTTGTTGTTCTCATTGCTCCACCTTTACTTCCTGTTTGGTTGCCCAACCTATACTTTCTACCTAGCCAATCAGTGTTTATTTCAAACATGATTGACAGAATGCAGACAATTCTCCCGTACCATATCTTATAGAAAATCAGCTGGTAAAGTATCTATCTAGAGGACAATGGTTTCGCAATCACCAGACACAAAAGAAGGAGTCTCCCTTCTGAAAAAGGAGAAGAAGCTGCTCCTGGAAGACTAAAATTTCATAGAAATCCATAGGTTTGAAGTTTGAGGCTCTAAGGCCTGTCCACTCAATTTTGGTCTCAGTTATGAAATGACATGGGAGATACATTGACGCTTTAGATGGAGTTTTATCTGCAGGTTATCAACCCTATAATTAATCCTGGATCTGATTTTCAGTCTAATAATCCCTACAGTTATAAGAGATAAGGATCTTCCAGTGGAGCTAGAGATATCTCCATGACTGTTAAAATCATCAAGAAAATCATCCTAGGGAGGATGGTAGTGGTGCACGCCTTTATTCCCAGTACTCAGGAGGCAGAGGCAGGCAGGTCTCTGAGTCTGAGGCCAGCCTGGTATACAAGAACTAGTTCCAGGACAGGTTGTAAAGCTACAGAGAAACACTGTCTCAAAACCTACCCCCCCCAAAAAAGAAAATAAGAAAGGAAGTAAGGAAAGAAAGAAAGAAAGAAAGAAAGAGAGAGAGAAAATCCACCCATTCTCACATTCTCAGAACCTAAAGTTACTATTATCCTGTTGCCTCACATATTCCACAACTCAGCTTCCACCTGGACCTGCTTCTGGTCACCAGAACCACGAGTCTTTGGGAATACCACGCTCCTGCAGGTCAGTGTTTCTCGCCCTCTATTTCCACAGCATTTTTCACTCACCTGTTTGCAGACCCTGATTCTGATAGACTCCTTTGACCACTATTAGTATCAACTCTTTTAGGTCACACTCCTTTAAAACTAGGGCCTGAGCCAGGCATACATGTGCCAGTAGTTAAACTGGGAGATTATGATGGAGGAACTAGAGGAAGAAAATGTGTGAGAGAGGGGGGAAGGAGGTGTGTCACAACAAGAGCAAGGCTGGGGGAGTGTCTTGAACACCTGGAGACACATACTCTCCTTATGCTCTAGCAAACACTGTCTAGAGTGTGATGGATGGGTCAACAACCAGGAGAAAAGCAATAAAAGTAGAATTCTCACTACTTGAGAGTTAGCACTGAGCATGGGCACCCTCTGAATTTCTAGGTTTGCTTGGAGATTGTTAGGTAGCTCACTAACAATTACTACAGTCTATGAGGACAGTGCATGGTATGAGCTTGGCAAAAGAAGCACCATATGTGGGACAATGAGTTCTGTCAGCTCTGTCCACCCCAACAGAGCCAGAACTTAAGAGATGATTCAAGCTGGGCCATGAGGGATCTGACCCATTACATATGGCAAATGAATCTAGATTGACGTAAAAAGTGGTTGAGCCAAAATAATTCCTTCCCATTCTAAAAATCTGATTCATCTTACCCGGAGTTGATACAACAAAGATCAGGTGTTAAGTTAAAATGTCTTTCAATCAAGTATGTGATGACAGATTTCTGAAAACAGCTGGATGCTTGATGAAATTTATATTCAGTTTGCCTTCATGTTCGCACATGCGCACACACACACATGCAGACACATTGAGAAAGGAGGGGCAGAGTGAAGAGGGAGGAAGCTGGAGTCCCTGGGTGGTAGCAAGGAGAGCAGAAATCCACCATGCCCCTGTTCACATCTGAGTTCTTGTATTCTGTTTCCACTTCTAGGTGTAACATGAGGGCATTACACCTAGACCAATAGTAAGGAGGAGGTCCCCTATTGCAGAGTGTGAGGCCTGTGGTAGGAGGCATGTAGATATTGAACTCCATATTGACTCCATCACTGTTCAAACCCTTAACAAATTCCCTTAGCCGGGCGTTGGCGGCGCACGCCTTTAATCCCAGCACTCGGGAGGCAGAGGCAGGCGGATCTTTGTGAGTTCGAGACCAGCCTGGTCTACAAGAGCTAGTTCCAGTGCAGGCTCCAAAGCCACAGAGAAACCTGTCTCGAAAAACAAAAAAAGAAAAAGAAAAAGAAAAAAGAAAAAGAAATTCCCTTATAAGAGGTGAGCAATTGAGCTCACCTTTGCAGAAGATGGTTGCTTGGTTATAGGAAAACTTCCTCTTCTGTGGAAAAGGAAGATCACCACCCATCCAACACACACCCTTCTTGCTGCCCACAGCCTTGCACACAAAGAGCAAAGATCCTCTTCTTAAATGAATATCTAGTCAGCATCATGAATGCTCCTCAATGCTTTTCCTGTATGAAAAGTTGTTTTCCTTGTGAGCAAAGATGAATGTGTTTAATCTTTGTTTTTCAGGCAAACGAGTCTTTTTGCAGTATTTAGAACAAAAATTATTTATTACTTAAGTGTATATAGGAGAAAGGGGTTGTCTGTGTGTCTGTGGTTATCTATTTGTCTTCCTGCTTGCTTCCTTGCTTGCTTGCCTGACTTTTTGTCTAATCAATTTCTTCTGGGGCATCAGGAACTATAATACTGAAGATACAGGAATGGCATATAGACCTAATGGCATCTCCAACCATGAGAGATGGTTTTGTCTTAGCTTGCATATGTCCACACATAGTATGGAGGTAACAGGCCATCCCCATGATGTCTTGTGTCCTGTGGGATGCCTGAATTCAGATGAGATGAGGAGATGATGCTGGAAGGTGCACTCATACGATGGCAGCTGTGACTTTAGAAGCACTGGATTTCTTTGGACAGACTAGAATAAAGTCGTCACAGGAAGACCATAGGTCAGCAGAGGAGCTTGGTCCTGTAGAGGGCTGGAGATGTTTTCAATGTCTCTCCAAGGTGCTATAGGCAGGAAGGCTAACTTTGGCTTAGTGGAAGGGGACAGGAGTAGTTGGTTCCAAGGCTCTTAATTCAGGACAGGCCTGGGAGAGACTCTTCCAGCAGATATTAAAGTAATTTTATCCAGGTCAAGAGTTTCTGAATTGAGATTCGTGTGTGTTATGTTCAAGCCTAGGGTAGGTCCTATCCAACCATTACAAGAGGCACACATCTCAGGATGCTGAGTTAAAGTAAGCACTGCCATTATAGTTCCCTAATGGGCACTGAGCCAAAGAAGGCTGATAACTTCCAGCAATGCAGAAAGCTCTTCAGAGAAAGCACAAGTGAGAGAGAAGTTGCCAAGGAACATGAGAGAGCAGAGAGTTACAGAAATACCCAAGCTAGGGTGAAATCAGCAAAGAAGTGTATTAGTCAAGGTTTTCTAAAGGAATAGACCAATGGAATATGTCAGTTTGCATTAAAATAGTAACCACAGATACTGGGGTTGAGCAGGTAAGCTCAGCAGTTAAAAGTTCCTGCTGTTATCCCAGAGGGCCTGAGTTCAATTCCCGGTATCCCTCTCAGATGGCACACAACCACCTGGAATTCCAGTTCCGGAGAACCCAGTACCTCAACCTCCTAAGGCATGCCCACAACATGCCCACACCCTCACACGGACACATGCAATGCACGTGCCTAAAAACAAAATAAGTCTTTTAAAAATATTAAGAGCAGCTGAGAGGCTGAGCTCCTGGGTTTGCTTGGTCATTGACACTGTGGGCCTCAGCATTTGGAGTAACTCCCTCGGTGACTATATCTCACTGGGAGCATGAAAACATGGTAGTCACTTAGTCACAAGACTGGGTACCTCAGCTCACCCAATCTGACACCAAACCCCAGGGAGGTTGCTGGAGAGCCTATGGCCCTTAGCCCATGCCGGAAGCCTAGCAACAGCAACAGGGTGAAGGAAAGACCAGAGGAGCAAAAGACAAGACCTCTTCCTTCTACCATGCCCTTTGTGGTTGGACTGCCACCCACAGTCAGGATGGATCTTCCAGCGTCCATTAAGGCAATCAGTTCTTCAGCTAAGGCTCCTATCTTAGGTCATTATAACTGGGGCCAGCAGGCATGAAAACCAACCCTGATAGGTGTAGAGCTAAGAGGAGCTCTTGATACCCTCAGGTGCACAGGAAGGAGAGAGCCAGAAAAGGAGGGATGGAAGAGGGTGAAACTCCCGAGTCCCTCCGTAGAAGATACCAAAAGTCCTCTGGGATTTGATTTTTCTCCCTTTCCTTTTAAAGTATTTAGCAGTGCAAGTCACCTCTTTGCAAACTCATGTCCCCTTTAAGCTGTCTGAGCACAGAAAGCCTGAAGTCCTATGGTGCTGCCCCATATGTGTGTCATTTGCCATCATTTAGCTGAAATAATGAGAGCTAATGACTCCCACATTTACATCAGTTTAAGTCCTTTTCACCATTCCCGTCTCCCCTTACCCCATTTAATACAGAAACTGAATCTGAGATGAGCTTTTAATTAAAAAGCTCATAATAATATACAAAATCCTGAAGATAAGGAAATTAAATTTTAAATATGGATTTCCCCCTTCCCTTTTCTTTTGATATTTCCTGTTGTTTGCCGTGTACAAAGTTTACTGGAACAAAAGGCGACAGAAAGACTTTAAGCATAACAAAGGGCATTGCTTCAGAAAGTTTATCTGAATGTTGTGGAAGTCTGATTGCCTTTTTAAATGAATTTTTAATTAAAATATAATTACATCATTTACCTTCTTTCCTTTTCCTTCCTCCAACTCCCCTCATTTATTTACTTCCTCTCAAATTCATGACTTCTTTTTCTTCAATTTATATACATACATATGTATATGCATACATACATCAATATAACCTTCTGTGATATGGGGTGTCTTTCTGTATATGGTTGCTTTTATTGGATAATGAATAAAGCTGTTTCTGCCAATAGCTTAGAGGAGTAAAGCCAGGCAGGAAATCCGAACATAGATATACAGAGAGAGGAGGCAGAACCAAGAAATGCCATGTAGCTGCCAAGGGAGAAGGGTGCCACCAGAATCTTACCAGTAGGCCACAGCCTCGTGGTGATACACAACTTGATAGAAATGGGTTAATTTAAGATATAAGAGCTAGCTAGAAATACATCAAAGCTATTGATCAAACAGTGTGCACAATGGATTAGAGGATTTAATGGGGGTAAAAGTGAAGATAAACTGTGCTAACAATTGAGAATTGGTCTGTTACTTATCTAAATTTGACAGGTTCACAAGATACTGTTTAATTATGGGACCAGTGACTCTTTTCTAATATGATAGGGGAATAGGTGGCAGCTATGAAAGAAACAAAAGTAATCTGAGCTTGTCTAACTACCATAAATATGTTGCTTTGATTTCAAGAACATTTTTAATACTTTTATTAACTTGGGGGAAAGTTCATATAATGTATTTTGATTATATTCATTTGAACACCTTCCCCCAACTTCTCTCAAGTGAAGTTCTTCCTCACCCTTGTCCTTATCCTCCAACTTTCTGTCTCTTTTTAAATACCCATCAACTCCAATTCCTGCTGCTTATACTTCTGGGCATATGGCCATCCACTGGGATGTGACTGGCCTACAAGGAGCCACACCCTTAAGGAAAACTGACTCTCCCCCAGGAGCCAACAGTTATAAATAGCCCCTAAGTTAAGACTGGGACCCCAAACCCATCCCCATTTCATGCAGAATGCTGCTTGGCTTGGTTTGTATAGATCTCGTGCAGGTTACCAGAGCTGCTGTGAGTTTGGTGGCCACAGCAGTTCTGTAACATCCAGAAGACACAGTTTCACGTTGATCATCCTCAGTCTCCTGCTCTTACATTCTTTCCACCATCACCGTTTCCATGATGGTCCATGAGCCTTTAGGGGTATGGTGTGGGGAAGACAACCTTGTGGCTGAGCACTCCACACATGCTTATCTTCTGCACTTTGACCAGTTGTGAGTTTCTGCAGTAGCCACCATCCATTGCGAATGAATGCTGCGCTAACCTACCAGTCAAAATAGAAAGTGATAATATGTTCCTCCCCAGAATAATCATGGTAGGCTGACCCCTGGGACCTGTGAGCTCTCCAGCTTTATGCTTGGGACTATATTCACTGTATCAGGCATGTATTTCCTCTGTCAATGAGCAGTCTGTGAGAAAACCAAACCAGATCGCTCTGTTGGTAGAAAGAAAGGCTTGTTGGGGGATCAACCTGCCAAAGTTGCCTCTTGAGGGTGCATAACAACTTGGCAGGAAAAGGGTGGATTGTTATGAGTCAGCAGGTGGGGGTATTCAGGCTGATGCAGGCTGTTCTGGTTAACTAGATGTCCTTGCCCAAGGTAGTTGACCCTTACGGCAGTTAGTTAAGTAATATTTTTCCTGGTAAAAAGCATTCTTCCTTAGGAAATTCCTGAAGAATGCTGAATGTAGGCTTCTATTTACCCAATAACAGTTCTTCAGCTATTTTAACAATCCTCTACCCAGGTCAGAGTTCTTCTGTTTAGGAATTGTCATCAGCACTGCCATTTTGTGGCTGCCATTTTGGAGAACCATGTTTAACTTAAAGGCCTTAAAATCTACCAAACACATTTTTAAAAAAAAAAAAAGATACCGTTATTTCATAGGTAATGCCAGTATATCATCAAATTGGTGTAGAAAAGTCTTAGAATATTAATTCAGTAAAAGTATCATTGAAGAATAAAAGTTCATTCATTTGTATTTCCAGATGGATAATTTCTTCAGCTATATAGGACTAGATGCTCAGAAGCCAGCATGAAATATACAGTTGGAGGCTGTTTTTACTGATATATATATATTGGCTCTGCTCTTCACTGAGACCCATGATGTGGGGTGTCCTTGTCCTTCTGTATGTTTCTTTCTGTATGGTTGTTTCCCTTATTTGTTTCAGCCAATGGCCAGGCAAAACATAGCTAGGTGGGAAGTCCAAACAAAGATACAGGGAAAGAAAAGGCAGAGTTGAAAAGACATCATGTATTCACCAGGGAAGCAAGATGTGATGTAACAAGTCATGAGCCTCATGGTAAAATACAAACAGAAATGGGTTAATTTATAGTTAGAACTAGCCAACAAGAAGCCTAAGCCATTGGCCAAATAATTGTAACTAATATTTAGCCTCTGAGTGATTATTTCATAAGTGGATGCAGGGACTCAGTGGACAGAGGGAAGATGGTCCAGTGGGACCAACGGGACAGAGAATACTTCTAGCTACATACCCACAATGAACTAAATGAAACAACAAAGCCTGATGTCTCTGCCTTCTTTCTGTGTCTGTCTCCTTGCATTGGGTCATCTGCTTACTTTGCAGGTCAGCATGCTAATCACTCAAGAAATGGCTGTCTAACCTCTCTCACTGCCTTTGAATGCTGAAGGCGCAAACAGAAGTTGTGACCCTTCATCTTTCTCCTTGAGTCACCTTGGATTCCAGGAATAGAAGAACTCTGAAGGACACATCCCTTCTCTTTGTGAAAACAGCTATCCAGGAGGCCAGGGCCTTCTACGGGAGATGAGGTAATGATCCCCTGAAAACTATTTTATCCCCTCAAGCAACAAGGCTATCTCCAGATCACCTTGCAGGACCAGAGCTGAGACAATGATGAGGGATACCTTCTATCAGGACTGCATAGTGATGCCTACTTCTTGACCTCTATTTTAACCTAAAGCCCCTATCAGTTCCCCAAGACTCACTTAGAGATACTCTACCCTTTCATTTGTTCGCCTTTTCTATGTGGCCACATTGAACTGAACAAATCTCTTCTTATTGCTTACTTGTTATTGCTTATTGCTTGTTGCTTGTCTTTTGGTATATATGTATGTACATGTTTGTGTGTGTGTGTGTGTGTGTGTGTGTGTGTGTATGCAGAGTCCTGAACAAGACGTAAGATGTCTTCCTGTATTGTTCTCCATCTTATTGCTTTGAAACAGGGCCTCTCACTGAGTTAGAAACTCACTGTTTAGGCAAGTCTGGCGGGCCAGTGAGCTTGTGGGATCTCCCTGTCTCTGTTTATCTAATGCTAGGATTGCAAGCTATGTAGACTTTGTATGTGAATGACTGAGGGGACAGATAAGATGCTTCTCAAGAGGTGATCACATCTGCTCCTGGATAAGCCTTGGGCCTCCTGGGGTTTTGCCTTCATAATGGGAAGGTGTCTGTCCAAAGTTCTTCTAGTCTGGGAATCCAAAGTGACTCAAGAGGAAAAGTTAAGGACCATGATTTATCTGTGCAAGATGGGGTCCTCGTGCTTGCACAGGAAGCACTATTTTGCATTGAGGCCATCTCCCCAACCTTTGTTTGTTTCTTTAATTAATGTCTAAGGACGGGTGTCTGAGAAGAACTTGTTGCAGCTGCTAGGGTTCTGGCTTCTACCTTAAAAGCTCAGGTTACAGACACACACAACTCTCATGGGAATTTTCTGGTATAGCCAAAAGCCAACTCTTGCTGTTATAGTCATGAGAGCATACATCTATCTTGACAGATCTTAGGGTAAAGAGATGATGGTGTGGGCTGGGGAGATAATACCTTCAGTAAAGTACTTGCAGTATAAGCATGTGGAGCTGATTTAAGCCCCGTAAGTAATGTGAAAAGGGTTGAGCATGGAGATGGCACTGAAAAGGCAGAGATAGGCAGATCCCAGGGGCTCATCAGCTAACGAGCCTAATCTAATCATTGCGTTCTAGGCCAGTAGGAGGTCCTGTCTCAAAAACAGAGTGGAGAGGCACCCAAGGTTGACCTCCAGCTTCCACATACACATGCACACAGGTACATGTGCAACTTCCCACATGAATGTGAACACAAATGTGGGAGGAAACTTGTCTGGAATGACAAGTGAGCCAATGCCTTGGAGAAGGATGGAGAGGAAACAACGAAAGGAAAGGCCTAGGATAATTCAAGGCTTGCTATTGTGAATTCAGGACACATTTGTTTGTTTAAACTCAGCTTCATTCTGAAAATAATTTGAGATAGTCCTTACACATAGCACAGCAAGACCAAAAAATAAAAAAAAAATAAATCAGAAAACTGGGACAAAGAGACAATAAGCTGGAATAACAGGATGAAAATGAAATAATCGAAGGTCATCAAGCAGAAAAGCAAGCTGTGAAGTTCAGCACAATTATTCCAGTTGGGCCACAAACTTATTTCCTAGAAAAAATGCACTCACATTTTCTTTTCTTTATTTTTCCAGGTGGAGGCACACAGGCCAGTTCCATAATTAACATTTGAGCTCATTCCCATGCAGTGAGAAAGAAGGAAGGAAATCTTGTTCAAATGAACAGAGAACTAGCTAACTAAGGTAAACTGACTAAGGCAAAAAATTATTGTGGCTAACTAAAGTGAAACATTATTGTCACTAACTAAGGTGAAACTTTATTGTCCCTAACTAAGGTGAAACATTATTGTAACTAATTAAGGTGAAACATTATTGTCCCTAACTAAGGTGAAACATTATTGTAGCTAACTAAGGTGAAACATTACTGCACTCAACTTTTTCTTTTTAACCTTGGGTAGGAGAATGTTCATGAAAATAAAAACAAAACTTCAAAACCAGTTTGATACGCTGTTTATTCATTTACTTCTTCATCAATTATGTGTTGGATTTCAGTTTTCAGCACACTAGTTTCCTTTCTCTGCTGAACAGTGCAAACAAGGCCAGGAGAAGAAACAAAGATCTTTACCTCCTGGAGTGGAAGGAGGTTCACCTTCCTGGGAACACACCTTCGTGGTCATGGGATCCCAGGAGCCTATTCTCAGCTTCTCCGTGATGTAGGTCCCATGGAAAGAAAATTCACAATCCTTCCCAAACCAGAGCATCAGACCACCATCACAAATCTCCACAGATGGTCTCAGTGGTCACCAGTTTCAATAATTCCCTTTCATGAATAACACTCTCTCCCAAACTGCGTCTAGACTGGCACTGAGACTCCTTCATAGGATGTGGTGGAAGAGATGCTGTGTAGCTCCCTAGAATAGGCATTCAAATATCTTCAGCTGCCCTCTTCCAGAAAGTTCCTTGGGAACTTCTCTACCATGCTGCAGGAAGTCCATACCACATGAAGATGTTACATGGAGAAGGATTAAGGTCCTTCAGTCATCAGCCCTAGCAGAGAATCCCATTGACAGCCCCTACCCACTGCTAAGTATGCAAGTGATACCTTATAAACCGTGGCCCAGCTAAGCCATTCCATGACTACAGCCAACAACTGGCATCCCATGATGAAGAACCATCTACTTGAACTTATTGAAACCATAGAATCACGATAGATAAAGAATGACAGTTGATTTTAAGCCCCTGCTTGGAGGGGTGTTACACAAAAAAGGGTGTTTGTTGTGTTCTTTCTCTTGGAACGACCATACAAAGTGGTCCTGTTGGCCCTCTTAAAGACTATGATGTCCATAGCAAGGGTAGACTGTGAAAGGGCCCAAACTTTTCAATGTTCTACCTTCAATGCATAGGTAAGGTAAATGGATACTTTTTACCCTTGACAGTAGAGCATCAGATTAATCCAGCTTGGCAGAGTCTCACATAGTGTGTCTCACTCAGAGACTGCTTTGAGTCTTCTCACCAAAAGGAATTAAATATGAACAAGGAGCTCTAATAGAGACTGACAGTGTCTTGTCTTTACACCTCAGGGCATACAAGGGAATTTGAAAAGCCAATGTATTGATAACTGGCTTTTTCTAGTTCTTTGGAATGCTTTCTTTCCCAGTGCTTACTGGGACTTGAAGTATAAATTTCCCAGCATTTTAGTTACTTTTCAATGACTTTGAAGAATGCCAGGACCAAGGCAACTTATAGAAGAAAGAGTTTGTTAGGGGCTTACAGTTTCAAAGGGAAAGTTCATGACCACCATAGCGATGAGCATGACAGAAGGCAGGCAAACATTGCACAAACAGCACTTGAGAGTTCACATTTTGATTTGCAAGTAGGAGACAGGGAGAGCTAACTGGAAATAGTGTGGGTTTTTGAAACATCAAAGTCCATTCTCTGGTGACACAGCTCTTCCCGTCAGACCGCATCTCCTAATCCTTCTCAAGTGGTTCCACCAACCAAGGACCAAGCATGCAAATACTTGAGTTTATAGTGGTCGTTTCCACACAATCTACCACATCCAGCTACTCTGCTTAAGGTGAAGTGATGCTAAGGTATATGACTTTAACCATTTCCCAGATTTTACCAGTGAGATAAAGTTCTAGGGCATAAATACAATTTTAAGGGCTGTTTTTACTTTGGAAAAAAAAACAAATTAAGTCCCTCATATAGGTAAGGTACCTTAAGGCACTACCTAGAACTTTTCCATCTTAGCACATATTAATTCAATTTAAATAAGCCAGTAGATACTCATCTAAAAATAAAATTCTCCATAAACTCACTAAACTGGTATTCGATTTCCTTATTTGTTTAAGAGCTATCCCAGTGTCCATACTGCAATTTTTCTGGGTTTATTTCAATATCAGAAAGTCTGTGATGCAGTTGATAAAGTATTCCAACCTCAGAAGAGGAATCCATAAGACCTAACAAATATCTGGACTTCGTGACTATTGAAAAAAAAAAGAGGTACATTTAGCTCACCAGTATGCCAATCTGAGAGCAGGTCACCAACTTCTGTTCTGCTCCTGTGAGGACTTCACGGTAGATGGCATCACAATGGTGGAGCACATGTTCAAGAGTCAACATGGTGAGGTGAGAAACAATGGGAGGGACCAGTCTTGCTCCTGCTATAACAACCTACTGTCTTATGGTATCTGAGTTCAGTTCTAATAAGAAATATCTTCATCCCTCCCAGGGGATGGTACCCCTAATGATCACAATAGACCTGAACATCATTGCACTAAAGACTGAGCTCCCAAGTTAGGAAGCCTCACAGGACACGCTTAAACACTGTCCAGACTGCAGTGGCCCTCAACTTGTCTCGAGAGTGTGGTGTATCAGAAAGAAGTGTGTATTTGTTGGGCACTCACTGTGTAGCAAACATGCAGTGATGTTTGTATAACTCTTTTAATCTTCATGGCAGTTTTTCCAAGATCTCATTATCATCATCTCTATTCTACTGATGAAGATGTTGCTAAGGGAGCTGAAGTATCTTGTATCAGGTTACCCAACCAGTAAGTACTACAACTTGGATGTGGGCCCTGGCTGGGAACTGCAGGGCCCACCTTGTTAAATACAACACTGTGCTAATTTTTATCAAAACACATAGATTATTGAGGGAAATAAAGTGACACTGAGTTTTTAAAGTACTTTAGCTTTGGATACATTCAAAATACTAATATTTAAGAGAAAAATAAAAACCCTACTATTTGATGAAGTAGACCCATAGCTAGATAGAAAGCTATGTGTCTTCTGAAAACAATATGAGGACCTAATCGGCACGGGGCATTGATCAAGGGCAGGAGAGACTGAACAGCGCACAGTCACTCTTCACCCAGAGGCGATTTTCATGGTAGAAAAATACCAAACAATGAACTAGGGACTACAGTAAGCTTAGTTTTTCTTTAAGGCATGACAGTAGCTGAGACAAGGCCTCATGCAGTCAGCGCTGGCCTTGAAAGCCCCAACCTTGTTGCCTCAACCTCCCCAAATGCTGTTATTACCAAAGAACACCCACCATGCCCGAATTCGGCTTTTTGGTCACTAAGAGCCTCAGTGCTGATGGCATTTGCCGCTTGTCCTGGGGTTGTGCAGGGAGTAGAGCACTGAATTATGAGTAAGCTAAAAATCATTTAAGACCCTCCCACCCCCAAGATTCAACAAGGCCAGTCGGTTGGTGCTCATTACTTCAGCGTGGGAAACACTGTTAGCTCTCTGTGAGAGTAAAATATCACACGTGCCAGTGTGACTCTTGTCTTCCTGCCCCCGCAGCCCAACACTGTAGGGTAGTTAAAGATGCAGGAAAATAAAATGTGGCTGGCAGGCTTGACCGAATGGGGATGATCAGGCACAGTGGCCACCACAATAACATCTGGATGCTCTCCTCTATGTGTTGACCACATACTGACAAATGTGTGTGAAGCCTTTGCACACATGATTCTTATTTTGCATGGAAATTATCCGGAAGGTTTCTTATCCCCATGAAGTGAGGACCTTGAGAATGAGAGAGGCACCCCAGTCACACAGTCACCTGAGTTCACTGCTATTCCCCTAGGAGGGCTTTCTCCCCAAGGCGGTCAGGCAGCCCCAGATTACCCATGCCATCACCCACTGTAGCACAGGATATATTCTCAGAGTTTTGCTGAGATCAACACTAGCGGCATAATTAAAAGAAAGGGCCTTTTGTGGTAAGAGAAGGCTGTCTTTTTATGCCTTTGATTGTCAGCTCCTGCGACAGACACACAATTAATGAACTCACTGAAAGCGTGGCTCCTCAAATTATCTTTTTCCTGAATCCTAGAGACATTGTGATTGTTCTGTAATAACTGCCGCTGTGGCATAAATTACCTTTAGCAAACATCAAATGTGCTTAGTACTCTCACCCAGGGTAACGGCTGCCACTGTAACAATCAGACAACGTAAGGCTTCCAGCTAGAGCAGTGACCTCCACAATCAGACCTTTGGATGCCAAATTCAACCTTGCCAGAGAAATACAGAACTTCAATTAATAAATATTAGCTAAATGGGTGTTTTGTAGAAGGCTTAATTGTTTGGGTTTTATTTTCTGCGTTTTTTTTAAGGTTTTGTTTGTTTTGCTTTGATTTGTTTTGATTAGTTTTGCCAGAGAGGCCTTTGCTTTATAAACGACTTTGTTTAATGCTCTTCAAATTGCAGCCTTGAAAATGACTCCAGCATAGGAAGTGGGAACACTGATTCTGCTTGCTAACCTTGAACAAGACACTTAGCTCCTCAAACTTCTTTTTGTCAGTACTAGAAATCAGACCCAGGGTCTTGCACATGCTAAGCAATTACTCCACCACTGAGCAATATCCCTATCCTTGGATGTCATTATTTTACAAGAGGGAGGGGATAGGAAGAGAGGAAACAGAGGAAGACAAAGGAGAAAGAGAAGGAGCAAAATAGGAACTAGAAGGTGGTGAGTGGGAATGTCAGGGACTGGTATTCATCTGGCCACCTGGCTCCAGACTCTGCAGCTTTCCAGTAGCATCTAAGCTGTAGCTTCCCACATCTGAGCAGAGCACATGGTTTTCGGTACCACATATGTCCCTGTTCACTTGGGCATGCAAATGAGGCATTTGCCACTGTAGTCACTCACTTCAAACTTTTCCCATGTAGTCTAGTGCAGCTCTGCAATAACTGGTCCTCAAACATGCATCCGGAAAGAGCTGTATGCACGCCTCACCATCAGGAGGAAGGAACTCGGCAACACTGGCATCCGGCTTGGCCAATGGGTGCTAACCTCAGACAAGTCAGTTTACTTGAATTCTCCCCCACCCTGTTTGATTTCAGTACTAGGGGTCAAACTCAGGCTGTCAGGGCCATGAGCCAAACTGACAGGTACTACTTACAGATCCTTCTTTGTTCTGTCCTGTCTCCTTTCCCGCTCCCCAGGAGTAGTTATGTCTTTATGTCGGCATCAGGAGCACACATTGTGGTAAAAGAAGAGCAACCAAACCAGGGAGGTTTACGGGATGAGTGAGGAATGAACTCACTGTTGGGAGTTGCTTACACAGAACTGATGTCTTATGACTGTATATTGGTTACAAGGTCCCTCGGGGATGGTACAAATGTAGGAAGTAACATGTGGTAGGGAGTGACAGCACCAGACTTTTCTCAACACTATTCAATTGAGGCAAAGCTTGGATTCCTGCCTCCCACGGAGGCAGCCGCATTAGTACCGCCCGGCTTCGGGGACCTCTTTCCTGTCTTCATTTGCTCACATAGCCTCCCCATAGTTCCTGCTCCTGCCCCAGGAGGAAGCTCAGTGGAACTTCTGAGTTCATTCTCAGCTCCAGGCCTACAAAGAATACAGGGGAGAATTTCCAGTTTGCTCTGTCAGTTCCCGTGTAGCACAAAAGACATCTGTGAACACTGAACCCAAAGACTCAATGAAACTCCAGCGTGACTTTCATCTTGATTAATCCATATCTTAAGATTGTCCCCGGGAGGGAAATGTGCCCGGGCAGTGGTGGCACATGTCTTTAATCCCAACACTCAGGAGGCAGAGGCAGGCAGATCTCTATGAGTTCGAGGCCAGCCCGGTCTACAAGAGCTAGTTTCAGGACAGGCTCTAAAACTACAGCAAAACCCTGTCTCAAAAATAAAAAATAAAAAATTGTCCCCTGGACCAAATCTTTGACATGAAAACGTAAAGTGGCCAAACCATGAAGCCTTGGCCCCATCGATACTGCCAAAGTTCTTATCCCAATTCTGCCACTTGTCCACTTGTCCACAGCACCCCCATGGGTCTGGTTTCACATTCCCTATAATTCCTGTAGCCCTCTTTCTCTTTATTCTCTTCTCCCTTCATGAGCTGGTGTCACATTTGACTGAGCAATAGACATGGAGCTCTCTGGGGAAGACTCATCTGGACACCTCTAACAAGTGTTCAGTGTGTTTCTCTTTGACATTGCAGATCCTTGGGAGGGAACTTCCCTGATAGGTATCTTCCCTGCTTGGGAGCTTCACATGAGATGTTTCCATTTCTTACCTAGAAATATTTTCTTAAACAAAATACCAACGGCTAGCTGGGCACGCTGGCTCCACCCTCGGTCTTCAGACTCGTGCATCTTCCTGTCTTTGAAGCATGCTTTACTTCAAGAGTGTCCTACTTGTCGGGGACCAGCCTCAATAAAAATGCCTCTTGCCAGGGTAGAAGTGTGGGGATTTAGAAAATATTAGTAAAGAATATGAAGACGGGTGGAGTGCGGCAGGCCCTTGGAGAGGACTTCCGATCTAGCCACCCCCACCGGAGGAGAAGTCAGCCCTGTTGAGTGCGGCAGGCCCTTGGAGAGGGCTTCCGATTCCAGCCATCCCCACCAGAGGGGACCTAGGTTCCCAAAAGGAACCCAGCCTGCTTTCGGGTTGAAGCCCTGAGAGAAAAGGGGGCGTATACAAAGCCACAGGGCATTGTGTGGTGCACAGAGCAGAGAAGCCTGTCCTTTTGAGTGTGGCAGGCCCTTGAAGAGGGCTTCTGATCCAGCCAGAGGAGGCCTTCTGACCCAGACCCATACGGTCATGAGGAGCTTGGCAGGTTCTAGGGCCAGCGAGGCCCCCTGATCCAGATCCATCCAGACGGAGCAAGTGGCCTCTATTGATCCAATAGGAGGGAAAAGATGGGTAGGCACCAATCCAGGAATTCCTCCATCAACCAGAAAAGCAACATGACAATGCCAGAATCCAGCGATTGTGCAACAAGAAGACCTGAGCAACCTAATCC
>JAQHUG010000120.1:2714727-2745414 GCA_028555095.1 Dicrostonyx torquatus
GTGTGTGTGTGTGCACATGTATATGTGTGGCTAGTTGTATCTATATGCATATGCAGAGGCCACGGGAGAATATTGGTTGTTCATCTTTTTAGCTCTTCACTACATGTCTCTGAGACATGGTCCCTCACTGAACCTGGAGTTCAAGACCTTTGAGGTATCCAGGCATTCAGCAAGTGCCAGGCATCTGCTTGTCTCTACCCACCCTACCCCATTGAGCACTGGGGTCATAGATTTATGTGGCCGAGCATGGCTTTTTACATGAATTTTGGGCTTCTGGACTCAGATCCTCATGATTTTGCATCTAGTGCCCTTATCCATGGAGTCATCTTGCCAACTTGTCCTTTTAAAGCCTAGAGTGCATAAGTTTTTAACATATGAATGACCATTGCTCTCTAATTCTAGAAAAATTCTTATTCCTCCCCTAATTATTACTGAGTCCTAGGAGTAGTCAGCTCAGTGTTTCCCTCCCATAATCCTCTGATTGTCACTAATCTACATTCTATCCCTACAGAATTCCACAATTCTGGGCATTTTCCATAAATGAAACCATATATCATGGAACATTTCCTGTCTATGTTTATTCAGTTAGCATGTTTCCAGTTCCTTTGACATCAAACCAGTATTGCATTCCTGTCTATAGGACCTGCATATTATTCTACCATATGCGTATACAGAAAATATTTATTCATGTGTCAGTTGAAACACAGGGGAATATCATGGACAGTCATGAATTTGACTATTGAGAATATTCCTAGCTGAATGGTGGTGGTGGCATGCATCTTTAATCCCAGCACTTGGGAGGAAGAGGAAGGTAGATCTCTGTGAGTTTGAGGCCATCCTGGTCTACAAAGTGAGTTCCAGGTCAGTTACACAGAGAAAATGTCTTTTAAAAAAAGAAAAGAAAAGAAGAAAAGAAAGAAAGAAAAAATATTCCTACTATGAACATTCATGCTTAGATTCTGTTAAAATTGTTTTAAATTGTTTAGGGTATATATATATATATATATGAGTAGAAACACTGGGTCATAGTAAGCCATGTTTATCAGAAGAATTGCCAATCTCTCCTCTGGTTTTACATTCCTATCAGCAATGTGTGATGCCTGTAGCTTCATTACATCCTCACTCCCTTTTGTTCTGCCTGCCAGTTGCAGCCATATTGCTTGGCATGCAGAGGACTCTTACTGTGGTTTTGATGCACATCTCCCTAATGGCTAACTTTATTAAGTATCTTTCCATATGGGTTTTGAAGTTCCTTTTGTGTCTTTTTAGAGAAATTCTACTTAAATCCTTTGCCAGTGTTTGTCTTCTTGCTATTAAGAGCAGAGCTATTGACATCATTTATTCTTTGAGTCATTTATCATAAACTCCATGTGGTCAAATGCCAGATCAGGAATCCTTTGGATTGCTTGTGACTTTCTAGCCCAGCGTCATCATGCTTCCCCATGCACTCACTAACCCTCAAAAGTAGGACAGATTCAATCTTCCCCTAATACGCACCCTGTTCCTAATAAGTTGTTATTTAAACCCAGGGTCTCAGTAGTTGCTATTGAGGAATAGTAACTGAATAAAGGGATACTGAGAGGTAACAAGATTGATAGTTGCATCTGAAAAAATGCTCAAGAGGGAACTAATGAGAACTGTCTGACTCAGCAGGGAATAAGTACACCATGAAATATGAAAAATGAGAAGGGAAAACTCGAATAGGAAGAGTAAATAGGGGTGGGGTGGGAGGTAAGAGTAAAAGAGGGAGTGTGGGGAAGAACTAACAATAAAGGCCTTTGAAAAGTCATATGAAAACCTACTACAGTAGAAGTTTCCTTGTGTGTGTGTGTGTGTGTGTGTGTGTATGTGTGTGTGTGTGTGTGTGCGTGCTTTAAATGAAATTACCATCTAATGGGCATACAATGACATAATTAGGCATCACATGGCATGTAAAAACCCCCAGTACCAGGAATGAGTTATATCTTATTGAGTCATTGGCCAATAAAGTCCCATAAACCCACCCCCCATACAACATTACAGGCTATTGCCAATGCTATTGGTTATCCCCCATACCAAACCTGATGCTTAGGCATGAAGAAATTGAACACATACACATACTGGATGATTTAGCCCTACTGGCAAGGTTTCATAGTGCTGGGGGATCCAATAAACACTACTGGAGAAGAAAAGCTATCATCAATCTCACATACCTATGAACCTTGCTATCTACAATAATGACCTGTTTGCAAATTATATTAATGCAATAGTGGGACAAACGTTAGGGAGTAACCAATCATTTTTTTATTGGCCTACTCCATAGAATGGAGCCATGTCTGATACTGTAAATGAGGCCAAGAACCTGTGACTAGAAAACTCATGGGATTAAAAGAGAACCTATTGCTATTATTCTGCTAAAGAAGCAGCAATAAAATTACTCTTGATGATGTATTGCTATATCCAGAGATCAGAGAATTACTCAATCTTCTTTTTGCAGTATATGATGATTAACCCACAATGAGACAATGTGGAGACAGAGACCCTGAAGCACTCAACAGTAAATGGGATTTATACAACCTTATCAAAGCCTTCCCCTCAAGGCTCAGGTACCTATGTATAAGAGGCAGTTGGAAGGTTGTAAGAACCTGAGACAGTAGATGACTCCAAGCAAACACCATCTTCCAGACACAAGATTTGTACATACAAACTCATAGAGACTGTGACAGAGTACACAAGAGTTGTACAGGTTCAAACCATAGAAAATCCCAGCACGGAGAAGAGAAAACGGGCACAAAGAAAATATTTTCAATTGATTACTGCTGGGAGAGAGAAAAATCCATTTTCTCCAATGGAGTTACACCGGTAAATCAACCACACTACTCAGGAGTAGCTTGTCCAACACAAAACAGACTTCATGTTCTGTTATACATGCTTCTTGTTGTTGTTGCTATGGTTTGGAGATTTTGGGTAGGGGGGTTGCTGTTATTTTGAGAGAATATAAAGTTGGGTAGAAAAGGAGGTGGGGAGGACCTGAGAGCATTTAGGAGGGTAGTATGATCAGAATATATTAGATAAAAAATCAGGATATCCAGGTAAATGTGAACCTCAGATGATGATTATAACATGGGGGTCACTCTCAGTTAAAAGTTTTTTGTTGTCCATTTGAAATTCATCAATGACATAGACTGTGTACTGTGTGCTAGGAAACACGCCTGTGTGGACTCAATATTGTCTTGATGATGAAATGTGGTCTGGCCAATAGGGTATAAAGTGAAGACTGATGGGTCCTCTGCAAAGGTTCATGCTTTTCTAAGGAAAGAGCCATTGTCCTTTAGAGTCCCCTTTGCTCCCTTCTGTTGTTCTAAACACAAGTGTAGTTTCTAAAGTTTCACACATCACATAACAGCCATGAAGTGACGACTATGACAATGGAAAGACTGATAGTGGGACAAAAAGGCACAAGAGCCCAAGGTTCTACAGTTTTGTTGAGGAACCTAGCCCATGCCAGAAATCTCCCACTTCCCAAATTTATCATATTGACCTGTGAATCTTTGTGAGACTTTGGTGATGGTGCCAGCTGATCCACACGGTGCTCTGTACAGATGCAATAATGTGACAGGGCCCCAGTACATACATGTCCCAATGATTACTGCTCCTTTTCACCTCAAATTTCACTAATACTCACTTAAGACAAAATGCTCAGAGGAATAAGGACTTGCTGGAAATAACAGAGGAATGTGATATATTTTATTCTGCAACACCACTCCTATACCTGGAAAAGTTTCTTCTTATCTCGTGGGTCTGTCCAACAGTTCCTATAATTTCTTTTATGGGCAGATATTGCACTAAACATATTTACTTAGTCTATAGATATTTGTTGAGTGACTTCTCTATGTCTGACATTCTCCTGGGACTGAAGGTTCGTAAGTACGTAGTCTCAGTACTATGAGTGCTGAAGGTTTAGTCTGAATGAATCTAAAACCTTACTATACAGCAGGCACATATATTGCTTTGAGTCTCCCCAAAGCAATCAGTTCCATAAGGGAATGTATCAGTGACAATTGATATGATGTACAATGAATGATTAATGATTGTTGTCAACTTGAAATGACTTAGAGTCGCCTATGAGACATGCTTCTGGCTATGTCAGTGTTCTGAACACAGCAGCATCAAGTCCTTCAACCCTTACAATGTTTTCAGTTCCATGAAAACAAGGTTTTCAGATATCTGTGAATCTCCAGGATTGCGTAGCTAGCAAGAGGTCAAGTCAGGATGTGAACCAGGGATTATGGCTTTAGAGTTTGATGGCATAAAACCCCACAAATGTTTTCAGACAAAGACAGATCTGCATAAAAAGGGCTGTGAAATGAAAAGCTTAGGGGTTGTGAGAACCCAGAAGGCAGAATGTTCAGGGGAAGCTGGGTGGAGAATATAGAAACTATGAGTTGAGTCTTGAGGCTGCTTTGATATGAAATAATGTTCTCTTTGGAGAGGAAAAATCCAGACAAAGCAGTGAGGGAGTAAGCAGTTTTAAATCTGCATGAGATCTTTGATGAGACAAAACCAGGAGTATTGAAAAGAAACTAGTAACAACCAGACAGAAATCTAGCATTTGGTTGATCCATTTCAAAATTCTTGCCCTTTCTTATTGAGACTAGGACAGTAATATAGCTTAGTGGCTACTTAATCAAGTTTTCAACTCTAAGATTGCTTGAACTCAGCTTCTTAGCTAAGTGAAGTTGGAGGTCATGAAGACTCAATTCCTTATGTATAAAGTGAAGATAATTATGGGCTATTATCAAAGGGCTGGGGTGTGACGTAACTGGATTAATACACACAAGACTTTCAGAACGATGGTTGTGATATAAGAGGACATTATCATCGTCATCACCAACACCATAATAACCTGGTTTCCTTGCTTGCTTAGCATAGTCCCAGACTATGTGCAATGGATGGATACATAGTGGGCTGGGAGGTAGGAAACCTTGAGGCTTATACTTTGAGCAACTCTTGCCAGAAAGTGAACACAAGGCTAGTGAGGGGAGAGATATGCTCCCAGCCTGTCACTTGGAGTAATGCAAAATGTCCCTACCTGTCCCTTTTGGATGACAGCAAGCAAGGCCACTGCTGAAAGACAAGGACTTCTATTAACAATGAGCACAAAGGAATTCAGCATATTAACATTTGACTTTGCAGAAGAGGAGACAAGGGCACGAAGTGGGTCTCAGATTCAGATACGGCTTCAGGGGACGTTGGTGGGGGTGCTGTCAGTAGAGAGTTACTCTGGAGAGCCTGCCAGTTTCAGTTGGTCCTGAAATAGACAAGACTCCAATAGCAATGAGGACATCATTACCATCAGTGTTCCTTTTGACAATTTGGGGAGGGTTTTAATTTGCAACTCTAGTTTGTTTCAAATCTAGAATCATAATCAAAACTTTTTTTGACCTCAGGTCAAATATAATTTACTATACATTCATCTCTCCTCTTCTCTGATTTTCTGAATTACTCACAGGAAACAGTCTAGCCCAGGGTCAACTTGCATAGAATAAAATGTCCTCATCCCAAAGAAAAGAGCTTGTGCCTTGATTGTTGTAATCTGAATAAACACCACTAAGGGCACTATATGGAGGAAAGTGTCATGAAGCACGTATTGGGGCTATTATACCTGGGACAGTCCTAAACTCTGAAATTTAATGGCTCACTAAAATGTGAAAAAAAGAAAATTAAAAGTGTAGGGTCGCCAGTATTATCTTGCTTTTTTTTTTAGGTGAAAAAATTGAAAACACTGAAAAAAATCTTCATGTAAGGTCATGAATAAGATACTTCAGTATATTTTTACACAAAATTAAGATGAATAAAAGTGAGATAAAGGCTATTCTTCATTAGATGGCAAAGATGAGAACTTTGATGTGTATCCTACCCAGGATTCTATGTATTCCAGGTCACACACCACAGGACTCAGTGCCAGTGGCACCATTTTCAAGAACTATTCTGATCAGGCCTTTGTGTTCTCACTTCCCCAGGAAGGAGAAAAATTGGAGGAGGTAAACTGGCAAATTATTCCTAAAATGTTCAGGGTTCCAAGGGAGTTAAAGCAGTCACCTGGTCCAGGTACCTGAAATTGTGCTTCAATGGTCACCAGGAATCTACTAAACCTTCCCAAGGGACTCTTGTTCAAAATAAATCACTTGTCATCTCATTTTTTTCAATGTTGTAGTGTTCCATGCAATCCCTCCAAGGAACTGCTTTGCAAGGAAATATTATTATTGGCTAAAGTTCCTACATAGCTCAAAACTGCTCAGTTTTTAACCTAATGATCCAAATCTTAGATTCCTTCCAGGATCTCATCCTATCTTTATTCCCCAGGTCCTCTCAGACTCCTCTGGAGGTAATAGGTCTGTCCACTTTCTGTGCTTGAGGTGACCATGACAGTTCCCATCATACATTTGTCGAATTCTCATCCTTTCTAATTTATCTGTTACCTTTTTTGTGGTTACGCGAGGTGGTGGCATGGGGAAGGAAGCCTACAGAGCCATAGCACCGTCTCCTTGGTGTTTCGGGGATGGGGTTGTCAGTATGACTTAGCACTGTTGGTATTGACCATGGTCACTCTGCTGAGCTAGTGTTTGTCTAGTCACCATGCTCTAAAGTGTTCACCATGCCGCTTTTTGTATTAAATAGTTCCTAAGGAAGTAGGACATAACTCACACATGGGGACTGTAATACTGTTTACTTGGGGCTGATCTGTGATGTTTACCATTCTTTACTGAAGGTTTCCCTGTTCTCCTCTACTAATTTAGATAATTATTTGTATCACCAAATTTTATTATATATAAATTATAAATTGTATTATAATTTGTATAATTATTAATCACCACTAAATATTTACTTTATTCTTTTTTAAAGATTTATTTATTTATTATGTATACAACATTCTGCCTCCATGTATGCCCACACACCAGAGGAGGACACCAAACCTCATTACAGATGGTTGTGAGTCACCATCTGGTTGCTGGGAATTGAACTCAGGACCTCTGGAAGAGCACGGTGCTCTTAACCACTGAGCCATCTCTCCAGCCCCTTTACTTAAGGTTTGTGTTAGTTACTTTCCTCATTGTTATGGCAAAATACAAGCTTCCAACTACTTAAGGGAGAAGTGTATTCTGGCTCATAGCTTGGGGGATATAACATTATGATGGGGAAAGCACCACAAAAGGCTCGCTGTTTGGCAGGAGAATCATGAGACAGCTACTAGTCACATGATTCAGCAGATTACAAAGAAAAGAACTTGGACCGAAGTCCACCCACATGCCCTATTTTTGCAAACCAGTCCTTATCTTTGAAAGGTCCTAAACTTCCCTATCTCCTAAGGACTGGGTGATAAAACATATGAACCTATGAGAGATATTTCACATCCAAGCCTCAGCATCATACCCCAGTTCCCAGAGGTTCGTGGTCATTCATTAGGGGAGATACATTCAATCCAACTTCAGGAATCTGCACAATCTTAACAGTCTCTACATTGTTCAATGGCCCAAAGTCTCTTCTGAGACTCAAGGCAATATTTTAGCTATAGGTCCCTGTAAAATCAAAACAAAGCTACCTAAATCTAATACACAATGTAAATATTCTCTTCTAAAAAGACTGGGGAAGAAATGGCAAAGAAATATTGATCCGAGCAAGACCCAAACCATTTAGGGCAAGCATAAAAACCTGTAGCCCCATGTCCCTCATCCTGGTCTCATGTGAATAACATCTGGGTTCTGGTTAGTTTGCATAACTCTGATGCTATCAGTTATAGCACATTTTTGTCATTAAGGCTGACTTCACTCACTGCCTGAAGTTTTCCTCACCTTGGCCTTTGCTGTCCACGTTTCTGTCAATGTTCTGGCATTCTCCTTCCTACCAGAACGTCCCTTTAAGGTCTCCTTTTGTATCTAAGAGCTTCTCTGGCCCATGTTTCAAACCCTCCAATATTCTGGCAAACTAGCTGTGAATGCCTATAAGCCACATGAACACATTTTGTACAGCAACGGCCTTGTTTCTCAGGAAGACAGACTATCTCTTAATTTATTCAGATCAGTGTAGTCAGAGGCTGCTCATTCATTTCCCAACCACTGAGAACCAAATAGTCACACAGAAACTATATTAATTACAATACTGCTTGGCCAATGACTCGGGCATATTTCTCGCTAGCTCTTACATCTTAAATTAACCCATTTCTATTAGTCTGTATATCAGCAGAAGGCTGTGGCTTACTGGTAAGGTTCCAGGGTCCTTCTCATTTGGCAGGTACATAGTATCTCTCTGATGCCACCTTCTTTCTCCCAGGATTCCGTTTGGTTTTTGTTCCTAGTTCTATTCTGCCCTGCCATAGACCAAAGCAACTTCTATATTAACCAATGGTAATAAAATATTCATAGCATACAGAGAAAAATCCCACATCAGATCATCGTAAAATTTATTTTATAAAAACATAGTTTATGAGTGTTTAAATATGTATACAATGCATAGGTAGTCAAATATTCGTCATTAATATATAAGAAAGCAACTGATTATTATTGTAATCTCTTGTGCTTCAGCCTTTCTATAATCCTTTATTGTTGCCTGGGACTTCTTGGAGGAGGAGGATGTCCTTTAGAATTTCCTTCACAGATAAACACACCATCTGTAAACAAATAAAATTTGTCTCTTCCTTCTTGGTCTGTATAATTTGTTATTTTTCTGTTGTCTTTTCTTCATACCATCATCATCGTTGCCGTCACCACTACCAGGACCATTTTTCTCTTTCTTTGTCTTATCTACTACTTGAGACTTCTGTTTTGAAGTGGAATGGTAGCGAGAGGGGAATTCCTGCCTTGTTCCTAATCTGAGGAGGTGAGCTCCATGTCTCACTCTAGTAGTGTGATGTTAGTTGCAGGTTTTTTGTAGCTGCCCCAAATCACATGGAGGATGCTTATTTTAATCCTCATGTTCTGAGACTTTTGTCATGAATTCATATTTGGAAAAGCTTATCATGCATCAATTGTCCTTGTCACACGGTTTTCTTTCTTTTACCTTCTTTTCTGGTGATTTTTAAATATTTTTCAAATATGCAAATTTTCCTATACACTGGCAATAAATTAATTTAGTCATGTTATAGAGTCCTGTTTATATACACTGTTGGTCTTATTTTTATTGAAGATTTTTGTGTCTCTGTGTATAAGTAATACTGGTTTATACTTTGTGGTAATTTCTTTGTCTGGTTTTGATGTTGGGCTAATGCTGATCTCACAGAAAGGTTGAGAAAGTGGTCATTCTACTTTGATTTTGTGAAAGAGAATTGGTATCATTCACTCCTGAACTGTGTAGAAGTTAGCAATAAAATCATTTCAATCCAATGCTATTAGAGAGTATTAGTCATTGATTCAAATTATTTAATGATTACCATTAACCCATTCTGATTATCCATTTCTCTGTGTGTAAATTTTACAAGTTTTTGTCTTTTTCAAGAAATTGTTCTATGCCAGCTAAATTATCAATGGAAATTATTCTTAATTTTTCCCATTGTTCTTTAACATCTACTGCATCAGTAGCAATAATCTCTCACTTCTGATACTGGTATATTGATACTTTATCTTTTTTTTTTTTTTTTTGGTTTTTCAAGACAGGGTTTCTCTGTGGCTTTGGAGCCTGTCCTGGAACTAGCTCTTGTAGACCAGGCTGGTCTCGAACTCACAAAGATCCACCTGCCTCTGCCTCCCGAGTACTGGGATTAAAGGCCTGTGCCACCACCGCCCGGCTTGATACTTTATCTTTTGTTACTTAAACAAAAAAGTTTTAACAGTGTATTGAGCTCTTTAAAATTGGCTTTATTTTCTATTATTTTCTTTCTTTCAAGCTACTAGTTTTTATGTATTTTTCACTCTTTTCTGCTGATTCAAGCTGAAGGTACTCTCTTTAGTTTCTTCTGACATAAACCTACATTGTTAATGCTAAATCTTTCTTCTTGAATAATGCATATATAGTAAAATGTTATAATTTTCCCCCTTAGTGGTACTTTCATGGCTTCCAAAATTTCTGACAAGTTATATCATTTTTTTTTTGGTTGTTTAAGTTTTTCCTCGTGTGAGAGGAGCTGTCATGTAGGGGCATTACGGGTCAAGGACATAACCTGGCAAAGAGAAGGCTAAGCGTGAGGGAACAGAATGATCATGTTCACAGAATACAGATTGATTTTGTCTGATACCGACAAGAGGAAAGGCTGAGGGGGTAAGAAGTTAGATCGTGAACACGCTAGTGTGTCATGTTGAAGGGAAGAAGACAGTATTCTCTTGTTTTCAGTCCAGACACTGTCCTTCAGCAAGAATGCAGTGCTTGGCTCCCTAGGATCTAATAATGTGGCTTATGGTGACCCACTGTCCCAAAATCACTGTGTGCAGGCAGTGTGGGAGACTAGAGAAGCCTACACTTAAAGGAAACATAATTCTTTCTACAGGGTCACACAAGGCTACCAGCTGCGTCTGAGCATGCTCAGAAGTGGTCTCCAACGTGGTACACAACATGGCCAATATGTCTGTCTCTCTCTCTGAAGGTGCAGGGTAGGTACAGTAGGATTCCAGGTGTTTTCTCCTCAGCTCTTCCAATGACTGAACAAGATTGCACTTACTTATATTAAACTGTTTTATGCTTAAAGTACCTGGGGGATTTTATTTTCCTAAAACACACCCAGTTTTCAGTGTAACAATGGATCCAAGAGCTCCCCTCCCAGTCCCTCTTCGGAAGAGGTGGCTGCTGCTTCTCCCTCCCCACTTTCTTCCTTCCTCCTCTCTCTCTCTCCCTTCGGAAGAGGTGGCTGCTGCTTCTCCCTCCCCCCTTTCTTCCTCCCTCCTCTCTCTCTCTCCCTGCCTCTCTCCTTCTCCCCCTTTCCCTTCTCTTCCATAACCCACTAAATAAACTCTATACTCAAAAAAAAAAAAGGAATTGATCCAAGAGTCTGATATGTGATAGGTTTGAGAGAGCATTGGCTTGATGTCCAGCAGAAAATTGAATGTTGGGAGTTCTCGGCTAATACTGGCTTTTTGACAAGGCAATGCAAAAACAAGATGTATTCAGGGGATCATTAATTGGTTTATAAGCAAAATCGAAGGGAGTAGAGAGTCTAGAAACGTGGGACCTAGGACGATCAGAAAAGCTGACTTTAGATTTTCAGTGGCAGATAATAATATTAATAAAAATCTTTTCTCTAAAAGGGCAAACAGTCTGATGCAACACTGCAACAGAGATCAAGTTTGAAATGTGGTCTGCCGCTTAGCTCTGAAAGTGTCAATCAATGTACCATGAAATTGGAAGAGAACAGAAAGTAGTAAGAAAGCAGAGGAATAATGGATTTGAAAACTTTAGCAGCTGGTGCTGGAGAGATGACTCTGTGGCTGAAAGCACTTTCTGCTCTTTCAGAGGACGCAAGTTTGAGTTCCAACACCCATGTTGGCAGTAAACATTCATAACACGCCTCCTTTGGCCTCTGAGGGTACCACATCCATGTGGCCTATACTCACACAGATACACACATATAAAATTAATTCCATAAAGTTCAACAGTCCACTGAGGTTTTGCAAGAACTATATTACAAATTCAGATTAAATAAATCCTTGATAGTTTGAGGCTCAGAGCAACCACTGGTCCTTCAACCTTTGAATAACAAATAGTAGCTCACACAAACTCCTTGGCCCACAAGGCCAGCTTCTCTCCAATGCCTACCTCAAATGTATTCGTGGAAGATGAGAAATTAAATCACAGCAATTGATAAATGGGACTATAGAGGAAACTTGGACCAGGACTTTCATTCAAAGAGTAGAACAAAGTTTGGGGGATTTCCTTGATCAAGAAAGGATGCCTCATGGGGTGCTGCTGCAGGATCCCTACCCCGATATGGAGCCTCAATTCTCTCCCCTTGTGAATGGGAGATTATTTTAACTTTGGAATATTTTTTAACTTTGGAATACTGTACATAAAAAGGGAAAATAATCTATACATTTAGTATTAATGAGTCTGGACCCATAAGATACCCAGTGTGGTCCTCGTGGCCTTTGCCAACCCAGGAGGCAGTGCTCATTGAATTGGATCCTTGAGTGGCAATGAGAAGCAGAGACCTTTTTTGGTAACACTGAAATTAAACAGTAAATTGAAAGTATGGGTCTACTTGTTGCGACCACTAATGTTAATCACCCTGACTTACTCATTGAGAAGCTGAAGTCCCACCCGCAGCAATGCAGAAAAAGGAGACCTTGAGCCCAGATCTCTTGACCCACATCCAGCAAGTTTTCTGTCTGGCAAGATGGCCTGTGCCAAATCTAAAGTGACCAGGCACTCCCCAAGGCTTTCCTTTATTTGTTAGAATAATGAGAGAGTCTTCTTGTTTTGCAGGCAACCAATCTTGTCTACGTTAGAAAGAGCGATGGAAGCATTGTCCACTGACCCAATTTCTCTCCCTCCACCATGGTGAAGGATTTTATGAAGGGTTGTAACTACACAATCACCCTCCTTGTTTATGAACTCAGACAACCACCCCCCCCATTACATTTAGTGTCCTCGCTTGCCAAGGCACTTTTACGACTCTGGGAATGCTGGTCTCCCTCTCGAGGACTAGGGAGTCTCCCTCAGAGCTCTGTATAACTTGTCACAATATTTTTAACAATTCTTCTTGTGCACGGCTGTGAGAGCCTCTCGCAGGCATCTCCCCTGGCGGCACTGTTCAGGGTTGTGGCAGCAGGAATCTTCTTCTTGAAGCAGCAAGAGGAATTTCCCCCAGGCCATGATCACCACCGCTGGCTTCTCTACTCTTTGAACTCACCGTTCCTTGTCTGTCTCCTCTCGAACCTCGAGAGGACTTTGGGTTAAGAGTGTGGTACTTTCACTGCATGTGTGCAGAAAAGAAACCAACTGTTCTGTCAGAGGAGTGTGGTTCAGAGGATCGAGAGCAAAGAAAGGTAGTGACCCAAAGCAACAATGCATGAATGGCAACATTGATTTGCACGGCATTATTATATGTAATGCATTTCTACTTGGTATGAGAGACCAGGGAGGCAGTATTGTCACTGGTGCCCAGTCTTCAAGATTCACGTCTCACTGGCCAACCTGGGACATCTCTGGGCTCCCACCATCATCCCCACTTTATTTAGCGGCTTTGTTTTTCTTTTGTTCTCACTTAATATCCATAGCTTATCTCTCTTGCAATATTTATCTGCTTTGAGAACAAAGCAGCCATTCATCTCCAAATCCCAGACACCTTAACCAAGTGGCCGGCATGAAATGAGCAATCAATACTCATTAATCCAACATTGATTGAGCACCTGCCATATGCCAGGGCCTGTACTAGGCACGGATGAAACGAGAGTGAGTGACACATGCAGAGCACATGGTCCCGGAGAGGTTTAATATTCCTCCAAGAAACGCATTAAAAATAAAAGGAGCATGCCCAAGTGTAACACGGTCATAGTCACGGTGAATCGGTGTGGAGGGACAAGTAGATGGTCAAAGAGCCTCTCAGAGGAAAGACATGCAAGCCAAAACATGAATAAGAAGAAAAAGGGTGCGGGAGCAATCTGCTACAGAGGGAGAGGCTTTAATGCATTAAAAAACAAAAAACAACAAAACAGTGGGGACCATGGCACGGAAACGAGACATGCAATAACATCAGCAACAGAAGATAAAGGTGGAAGCCATGGATTTTTCTTCTGAGGATAGTGGCAGCTGCTGGAAGGCCCAAGCAGGCGAGCCACGTGATTTGGTTCATAATTTTATAAAAAGGCTCAGACTGGCTGGTGGGAAATGGTTGGCGGTGACCACAGGGACAAGGAGTGAGGGTGTTGCTGCTCCAGCAGGGACAGAGTGTTCGGAGGAGGACACGTGGGAGGCTGCAATGTGCTCCTAAGGCGAAGCTGACCAGAGCATGGTTTTCCATTGAGGAGGAGCTAATCCAGCCCCCAGCGCAATAGCTATATGCCATCTTTCGAGCAGTACGACATGCAAGTGCTTTAGGCTTGTTGTCTCACCCTTGCATGTATAAAGCATTGCTGGTTCATCCTGTACAGCAGGTATCTGGAAGAAAGAATCATTTCAACATGAGGTGCTCCATGACAGAAATGGGTTCATCCAAAGTCTTTGAACTTGAACCTAGTTACCAGCAAAACTATAGTAGGTGGCACTTTGATGATACGTGCCCTGTGGTAGACCTCAGCAAGACAGAAACTCCAGGGGCTTTACTTCCTTCCTTAATGTACTATTACTACATGTAGTAAACTTACCTGGCATTTCATGGACAGTCATCATGTCCTGGACACAGGCCAAAGAATGCTGTTTATCAGCACATTTGGTTCATGACAACTCAGTGTAAAAGGGAATGAAACTGAGGATCAGTGACCTTGCATGGCACCAATAATGTTGATAATCTCTGAGAATCACTAGGTAGTTGAAGCAAGTTTGGAAACCCCCAGCTCTGTTAGGCAATGTACCGCCATGATGTTTTGTTCCCCAGTGATACACAGATAGAATCTGAATTAGAGAATCCATATTAGCCTTCATCATGATGGCTACTCCTGCAGAAATCATACCAAGCCCTGTAGGACATAGATGCTGGCTTAGGACATAAGCTCAGGCTTAAGAGTCAAAGGCCACGCAGACTGGAGGAGGTGATGCTGGCGAGGTTGTATGCTGAGACTCCAGCTGGCTCTGTGGCTGGATCTCCATGAGATCTCCAGCCCTGCGTGGCTCAGCCTTCAACAAGCACATCAAAGGGCCTGAAAATGCATTACAGAGAGATCTTTTCAGAATGACACAGGAGACCCTCCTCAGAATGATATTGAAAACATTGCCAATAAAAGTGATGAACCACTTTCGCAAGTGACCCAAGACTAAAACTTTTTTTTTTCTTCTTTGCCTAGCACGGCATCCCCTTCATCTGTCTTACATTGTAATCAGATACAACCTTGATAGAATGAAAGCAGAGGTCACACTGAACAAACTGGCACTTTACGTGCTTGGGAAAAGGCTCCTTTGTAACAGGGAAATTACAGCATTTCTATAGAGCGATTTTTCTTAAAAGAACAGGTTGCTTTGTTCAAAGTGCTGCTGATTTCAGCGCTCTGAGGAGATGGCCCATTCACACTGTCGACCTGCGGAAATTTGTGGGGTTCCTTTTGTTTGGAGCAGCCTGCATATATTACAGGGAGTGTATTAAAATAGAACATACAAGCCATTGTCAGGCAATCTTTTGATTGTCCAAAAAATGCCATACAAAATGCAAAATGATTGATTCTCTCTGTACATTTTACCTCATGTTGGTGCCATGTGGGAGTTCTGTGAACCAGGGTTCACTAGCTCTCTGTGGGTCCCCAGACCTGAATTTTTCCCCTAAATGTGATGAATATCCTAGAAAGAGAGGTAACAGATTTAAGCAATGGTATTTCTGAGCATAATATCAGACCACTGTTTAAAATGAAAATACCAGTGTCACCCAAACCAAGTGCTTGCATTAGCTAAATGCTTAAGAAGGAAGGAAATACAAGGGAGCCTTCAATATGCTGAAACTCATCTGATGGAGCCAGGCCAAAATTTGCGTGCTAATACCCCAAAGTAGAGTGTGAAACTACAATATGTGTTCAAACAACAACAACATAAAAAAACAGAAAAACAAAAAGCAAGGTTTTGTGTCAATTGAAACACTAAGCCTGCCATGTCTCGACATGAAATGCTATCAAAAATTAAGCAAAGTGTTTCATTTTCCTGGTGTCAATTTTAACACTTAGCAGTATTTTTGGCATTGTAATTACTGTTTTCATTCCGTTAGAGCTTTTGTGAATAGGGATGTTTGTCTACAATTCTAATAATCACTTATATTTTTGTGAACAGATGTACTGCTTCATTAAACCTGACTGTTTATAGCTAATCATAAAAGTTTTACCAAACCAACTAAATCTCATGGTTTGTGCTTCAAGAACATTTGTTTCTTACTCTTTCCATATGTTTTGAATGAAATTAGTATTGTCAATGTTTTTTTCCTTAAAGCAGCTATCTTTGTGGATGGATAAGAGGAGACTTCTAATCTCTCCTAGCATTAATAAGGAATCCCACTGACATGCTCTTTAATTGCATTTTCCATATAGAATGCTTTGTCATCTAAGTCAACAAGCAAGGGCTGCATTCATCAAAGCATCATACTGCCATTGTGTTACCTTCCCTAAGACATGGAGGTAAAACTTTGATTAATGAGAAAATCATAAGTGTGTGCACAGAACCAATATGAAGAGGAGAAAAAAAATCCATTCTGTGGGTATCAAAAGCACTTTGATTTTAGCTACACTAAGAGAGACCCAGAAATAGTCTAGAGGAAAAAGCAAGACCCTGCCCAATAAACTTCATTATGTTAAACCTTTGGGATGTCAAGGTTTGTGTTGCTGCAGTAGACACTCTCTCCCCCTCAAGGCTGTCTTGAGGATCAGATGAAAATTGTACATAGTCCACCAAGAGCACTGCTCAAAACCTCACCTGTGTTCCCTGAAAGCTAGCAGCTCCCTCACCCAACATGTCTATATACTGAGATTGGGCCCGTGGGCACAGAGAGAGGCAGAGAGGCTTCCCTGTGTCCAGAGCTGCTCCTTGCGTCCTGCCTTGGCTCGCTTCTCTTAAAGTCCCCACTGCCTGGACAATATTATAGCCTGTTAGTGTGCACATTTTTTTTTAGTGTGCACATTTGTAAATGACATCCAATAGCCCAGACTCCAGAACGTTTGGAATGCTGTTGGGCTAACAAAAGCAGCTCTGATTTAAAGAGATGGAGAGTCTTTTGATGTAAATACCTGTCGGGATTTCCATAGCTGGGATAATGAGTATCTGAAGCAGTGCAGTCCTGTCCCAGGGGGTTGATTGAAACAGCACTCGGTGGAGATGGAATGGCTGCATGTTCTGGTACTGACTGTGACCAGGGACAGCCAGTGAATAATTGCATTTGCCATAGGGACATTCCTTACTGAAAGGGACTCAGCTTATTTGTTTCCTCCTGGACACTGAGCTCAAGTGTCTTTTCTCTCTCCAGCAAGCTGTCTTTGGGGATGAGAACCCTGCTGCCGACTGCTGTCTTTCCTTGCCTACCAATAGGGGATCAGAACAGATGAGACCTGCACCTTTCTTGCAGCAGTAGCAGATTCCAGTTTTTCAATCTAACATGAAAAGTCTGAACATAGAAGCTCTTAGGTCAGTGGTTCTCAACCTGTGGGTCACAACCCCTTTGGAGGTTGATTGACCCTTTCACAGGGGTCGCATATCAGATATCCCGCACATCAGATATTTACATTATGATTCATAATAGCACCAAGAGTATAGTTATGAAGTATAAATAAAATTAATTTTATGGTTTGGGGTCACCACAGCATGAGAAACTATTATAGTAAAGGGTCGCTGCATTAGGAAGGTGGAGAATCACTGGTTTAGGTGGAGCAGCAGAAAGGACAGTCAACAGTCACCTTAGTCTCCCTGGAAACTTTCACTGTCCCATTTGGTCTGAAATCCTCAGACATATATATCCCTTGAGTCTCAGGTGTCTGTGGTTCTGTGAACCTCTGTCTGTCCCATAACCCCAAGGAAAACCCTGAGCTACCTTCTCTCTTGAATCTTTGAGAATTTTTCTCTGGATTGTCTCAAATGGAAAGGTAGGACACTTTTCTTTCAATGACCTGGAAAGTTGTCTCTTAATAACAGAGTTGCCCCTGTTCCTCAGGAGCTACCTGCTGCCCTTGCTCGACCTAGACAAACAGCAACCAGAAGGTAATGGTGCTAGGCTACCACACGTGTATTTAAAGCCTTTGGAGACAAGGAAAAGAAGAGTAAATATAAGGCCTTCTCTGTTGCTTGCTCAGAGAACTCTGGGGCTGCTGACTCGTGAGGTCTCTCTTGAGGCCACCACTAGTCTCTCACCAGCCTTCCTCTTGACCCCTCCCTCCGCCACCATCTCTTTTCAGCCACCACAGCTCTGACTTTCCTCTCATCACATCGTTTTCAGGGCCTACCTGACTCTTGCTTCCAGGTATGCTATGGATACTGGCTCTGTTCTCTGTGTAGAGAGTACTCTCAAAATAAAGCAGGTCTGGGTTACCCTTGAGAAAGGAGAAGCCCCGCCCCCGTTCCCGATTCATCCAGAACACCACTTTAAGTCAAGTATTTTGGTGTCTTTGAAATAGCAGGGAAATTATTCCAGACTCCATCATCCAGTCTGCCCTGGGCTTTCCAGCTACCAAGTTTCTGCTTCATCTTTTCCGTGTGTTGAGGTCTAAAGTAGGACATTAAGTAGGTGAAAGGGGGTTCATATAAAAGAGGAAAGGAGAACAGGGTCCACATCACCTGGGCTAAGTGTTAAGCTCTTCAACACGACATGCTGTGTGTTTTTATTTGTGTATATTTGGTTTTGGGGCTGACCACTCTCTGTTGAACAACCAATAAAAGACTTATCCTTGGCAAAGCAAACTCTCCTCCCAGCAATCATATTATTGTTCTTTGTCTAGAGGTAGGACCTTGAGATGATAACTACTTCCACACTGACAAGTACATTGGTATCACCACTGTTGCAGTCTTGTTTATCTGGCCATTTCTAGAAGAGACTTTCACAGTGGACCTCCTGGTATTCTGAATCTTATAATCTGTCGGCCCCTTCATCTGCGATGTCCTCTGTGTCATAGATGCAGGAGTTGTGCTATGGATGTATCTGTTGGGACTGGGCTCCCCATGACCTGTGGTCCTCTGCACTGTGTCCCATTGTAGTTTTCTCTGATGGTCTCTATTTGCTGTAAAAAGAGGTTTCTAAGGGGTGATTCTACATCTGAGGATTTGGAGCTAGGAGAGACAGGTGAGAGGCAGCATGCTGCATTTCTCTTCCTGGGTCTGGGTTATCTCACTTGATATACTCTTTTCTAGTCTCAGCTATTTATCTGAAAATTCATGATTTCATTTTTCTTTCCAGCTGAGTAGTATATATGTGCCACATTTTCATTATCTATCTGTTGGTTGAAGGACATTTAGGTTGGTTCCATTTCCTAGATATTGTACATAGAGCAGCAATGAACACTGTTGAGAAAGAAGCTGTGTGGTTAGATGTCCACTCCTTTGGGCACAAGCCAAAGAGCAGTATGGCTGGATCACATGATAATCTTATTTTTAGTTTGTCACAGATTCTCCACACTGATTTTTAGAGTGGCTACATCAATTTAAATTCCCAGAAACAGTGAATAGGGGTTCCTTTTTTCCCACACTCTCACCATCTTATTGTTAGTTGTTTTGTTGATCTTAGTC
This sequence comes from Dicrostonyx torquatus, assembly GCA_028555095.1. Lineage (NCBI taxonomy): Eukaryota > Metazoa > Chordata > Mammalia > Rodentia > Cricetidae > Dicrostonyx > Dicrostonyx torquatus. The sequence continues at coordinate 2,734,024 of JAQHUG010000120.1, forward strand.
ATATTACATATACACAAATAACAAAAACAGATATACACACGCATATACATATTCTTGTGCATATATATACATACATGTATGCATGTGTGTGTAACAATAATAATCACATAAATTAGATGGGGGACATGATGGGTTCAAGAGAGGGTAGCTGGAAAGGGCTGGAAGAAGGAAAGGGAGGAGGAAAAGTGATGCAATTCTATTTCAATAAAAACATATTAAAAATATATCAGGATTCTAAAAAGGAAAATTGATAGAATTCTAAATTAACAGAGAAGATAGTTAAAACATGCTATGTGTGAAAGACCTCCAGATCGGGGAGACTCTCACTCAAGTCTTGGGATAACACAACTCCCCAGGAACTCATGAGAGAGAACTTGCTAAAATCACATGAGGTTTATTGACAGGTATCAGCGCTGGGGCCGAGACTCATATCCCACGCAGGAGAGGAGTTCGACCTCGAGTAGCTGGGAGAAGGAGTATTTAAGGGAAGAAACCACAACCTAGTAATCCAAAGGGGGTAGGGAGGGCATCATTGGAAAATTCCAAAAAATACCAGTGATAGTCACAAGGGGGTAACTCCCTGTTTCTCAAGATTATAATCTAACTTTATCTTCAGCTAGTTCCTGAAACAGAGTCACTAAACTGGCTAACCTAAATTTCTGATTCTTCTCTCCCTGCTTAGATTTTTGGCTCTATTTTTTCTACTGGGGGGGGGGTCTGGATTTATCCAAGTCTTTCATTTGTACATACCGGGTAATGCTATTGACAACAAACTATTGACTTTGCATTCTCTCTCTCTCTCTCTCTCTCTCTCTCTCTCTCTCTCTCTCTCTCCCCCCATATCTTCCAGTTGTTTATTGTCCGTGGAAAGGAAACAAGACCTTAAAATACCATTGTTTTCTATTACAAACAATTTTACTTGAAACTATCAGATACTCTTTCAGAATGGGTAGGACTTTGTCTAGTCTGTATCAACTTAGGCTTAACCATGGAGACAATCAGTATAAGAGTTTTTCAAGGAAAGATTTGTTGTCTTCAGCAGTGGGTCATAGTATGACTCTTAGACTATTAAGACCTACCCAGCAACCAATCAGTCTAAGTTGCCTTCTAATGCATCACATGACCTAAGAGCTGTTATTGCACTGAGACACTGTCACACATTCATGGGAACCCAAGAAGTGTAGGAAGCAGCCCTGATTCAGTGGAGTTCCCAAGTTGTTTTGGCCATGGTGTTTATCATATCAGCATAAAATAAGCTAGAATGAGACTTAGGGCAGAACACATCCATGCACCAAAAGGCACCCAGAGTACATTGAGGTTAAAGCATCATGCCACAAAGTCTACTGACTTCTGAAAAAATAAAAGAATCCCTGCTTTGGGGAGCAGAAGGTGGTGAATAGTTCTGGAGAGGCTTCACCTAGAGGTCAAGCGATTGGTTTGGTCTCTGCAAGTCTCCCTCCTCACAGCTGTGCCTCTGAGTCTATGCCACAGAGTGATGCATAGCAAATCATCTCAACAGGAGTGAGTGCACTATTTCCTCCTCAAGGATCACCAGAACATAGAACCAGTAAAGAACAGCAGGAGTAGAATGTGTGGGTGCTTGACCTTGAGATGTTGCAAACATCCATAATAATCTACATATGCTCGGAGGCAGGGGATTGGTCAATGATGACCTTAAGTAGACAATGAATAGGCAGAAGCTGGAAGGGCATAGAGACGTCATAGCTGGGAAAATGATGACAACGATATTGATGCGTATTCACTGTGACATCCAGGCAGGATTAATCAGACTTCAGAGAACATTAACCCAGAGCAGTGACCTGGAATTGGACTAGACCAGGCATGCTGAAGTGGAAGCCTGAGACAAAAGGGCCACAGAGTTTGCCTTTCCAAACACTAGAAATAAGAAAGCTTCCCTGTGCTGGTTAGCTTTTTGGCAGCTTGACACAAAACTAGAATCATCTGGGGAAGAAGAACCTCAGTGGAGAAAAATGCCTCCAACAGATTAGCCTTAGGCAAATAAATGCATGGAGTGTTTTCTTGATTAAGGATTGATGAAAGAAGGCCCAGTCCACTGTGGGTGGTGCTGCCTCTAGGCAAGTGACCCTGGGTTGTTTAAGAGAGCAAACTGAGCAAGCCATAGAAAACCAATAAGCAGTATTTCTCCACTGTGGCTTCTGCTTCAGGTCCTGCCTCTAGATTCCTCCCTTGTGTTCCTGCCCTGACTTCCCTTCAAGTCCAGTTCAAAGCTGTAAGATGATAGAAACCCTTTCCTATACAAGTTGCTTTTGATCATGGCATTTATCACAAAAAGGGAAAGCAAACTAGTGTAGACAGTATCTTAGTAAGTAAATGAGAAGAGGAGACTAATAAAAGAGGAGCAGGATAATTGTGATGGACAATTTGCAATGAAAAATGATGGACTATTTCCCCCAAAGAGACTAAATACACCTAAAATGCATGTAGAACTATTTTAGTTCAGAAGATTCAAGGTTGTATCCTTCTACTACCCGGTACCCATTACTGTCTCTAGCACCTATAATGAGGAAGTCTCCTAGGGCATGATAGCACCACCTGCATAGCTGCCATTTTGGTACATCTAAAACATAGTGTGTGGATTTAAATTCACCGCATAAACAATAACAATACCAGGGTGTTGAAGGTGGGGGGAGAGAGAGAGTAAGGGGGAAGAAGTAAACATTGGCTAGGGTGGTTAGGACAGGCTTGACTGGGATGATGACATTTAAGATGTGACTTAAGGAGTGATAAGAAACTAATAGTGGCACATACCTTTAATCCCAGAACTCAGGAGGCAGAGGCAAGCAGATCTCTGAGTTTGAGGCCAGCCTGATCTACCTAGTGAGTTCTAGGACAGCCAGGGCTACATAGAGAAACCCTGTCTGGAAAAAACAAAAACAGCAACAACAAAAGAGAGAGAGAGATTCCAGGCAAAAAAAGAACAACATGCAATATGGTCCCAAGGATTAGAAGGATCTTATCATCCTTCTAATGAAAGCAAGACATTAGAATGACTTGGACTACAGAGATAAATATGGAGCGATCATTTATGTCCTTGTGACCCATAATAATGAGTTCAAATGCTGCTCACTTGAGAAGAAAGCCACTGAAAGACTGAAAGATAAGATACAAGAAATATTTTTAAATAACCCTTTGGTGATGTATAGTCACTACTGTCTGGATCAAGGGTAGAGTAGAGGGTGTCAGGAGGAAATGGCTATGTGTTCTGCAAGAGATAATGGTGACACTAGCCAGAGCAGCAGGAGAGAGAGGGGAGGACAGGTAGACTTGAAAGTGCATTGAAAGGGGCATCACCCAGGCTTACTAGTTGCTGATGGATTAGACATGGAGATGCAGGAGGAATGAAGTATGACGTCAGATTTCTAGCTTGAACAGTGACTGTCATTTGTAAAAATAGAAAAAAGAAAGAAAAAGAAGGAAAGAAACAAAGATGAATGGCAGCTATAGAGGATTTACATTATGACTATAACTATAATTTCTTACCTCCCTCTCATCAAGAAGCGGATTCTATGACATCACCCATCAGCTCTTATCACTGCACTGACTGAAGTACAGCAGAAATGACTATGATATTTAAGGTCAGATCACATCAGACAAGGACCCCCACCCCCAATTCTCTGTAATACACATTTCCAAGTTCCCAAGTCCTCACCGCTGTGGTAGTTATGACTGCAAAGTGACAAACACAAAACTTTGGGGATTGAGAAACTATATATGAGGCTTGTGAACTCTGAAATTCAGAAACCTATACCCAACAGAGCAAAGAATTCTCACCAGGTAGCTTGGAGATTGAGGGCTGGACTCACTCGAAGTCTCTTCTTCATGTCGTGGGGTAACTGGTCCTTTGAATACCTCTAATTCTATTACTATCTAATCTCCTTATATATTTTCTCCACACAATAGCCCCAGAGCCACTAGGTACATGCATGTTAATCCCATACTCAAGCTGTGCTTTGGGAAAGGGAAACTTGTAACACCTTTTCTAAACTATCCCTGGAAGTTGAGCAGCATAATCGCATTTATTAGAATCAAGACACTACGGCCGGTCCATATTCAAGGGAGGAATTAGAGTCCACCTGTGCTGCCTTAGACAGTGATTTGAAGATGAAGATTTAGTTCTCCCAACTCTGGAAGATGGGTAGTTGTCTTAATTATAGTTTCTATTGCTGTAAAGAGACATCATGACCATGGCAATTCTTACAAAGAAAAAAAATTTAAATGGACAGCTTACAGTTTCAGAGGTTTAGTCCATTATCACCACAGTGGGACATGGCAGCATTCAGGCAGACATGGTGCTGGAGAAGAAACTGAGGGTTCTACATCTTGATCTGCAGGCAACAGAAAGTGAACTGTCTCCTACACCAAGCATAGCTTGAGCATAGAAGATTTCAAAACCAACCCCACAGTAATGCACTTCCTTCTATAAGGCCACACCTACTCCAATAAAGCCACACCCTCTAATAGTGCCATTCCCTATGAGCTTATTGGGGCCAGTTCCATTCAAACTACCACAGTAGTCTAAGAGCAAGGTTCTGGCAGAGTAAGTTTCTGGTGAGGGCTATTTTCTGCTTATAAGATGGTACCTCTTGCTGCATCTTCACATGGCAGAAAAATAGGAGAGCATGAGGAGACCTGCCTAGTTACCCCATTCTCTTTATCAGGTGCTTATTACATTCAGTAGGACTGTGCTCTCATGAAATAACCTTCTGCAGATACCAGCTCTTCATATTGATGAATTCCCTGAGGATTACATTTCAACATGACCTTCGGAGGAGCCACAAACATTCAGTCCACAACAGGGAGGAAACTGGACTCTCCCTCCTATGGAATCAATGTTATAAGAATACAGCCATGGCTAGGTAAGATGTTTGATGACCTCAATTTTGACATATAGAACGCTAGGCATTCATACCCAGTCAATGGTCCATGAAACCCAGCTCCTAGATCTTCTCACCAAATTACCAGAGATGGGGACTTCTCTACATCTAGAATAGTCTACCCAATGGTTACCATTCTAGTCCAATGTTCTTCCCACCTCCAAAGGCCCATAGAAAAGATGTCACTCAGTTGACTCTTGTCCAATAGGATATGATAACTTGATGGGTATGTTAAGCCACTGAATTTTTGGATAGTTTGTTTCATGACACAGTTAACCATACGGATGGGTGTCTTTAGAAAGAAAGGATGTTTGGTGAGAGGAAAAACCCGTTAAGCTGGAAAGAAATGGTGACAACCAGGTGACTAGAGAAGCCAGGCTGGAGTCAGCTGCATGGAAATGTTGGAAGTGGACTTTGCTAGACTTCTGGGTTCAGACTGGGGGCATTAGAATCACTGAGTCACAGGCTCTACAAACTTGACTGGATCCAGTTTCCCCATCTACACAGTTATTCAGCATTGGCAGGTGCAGCTGAGTGAGATGGTTAGTTCTCTGAGCCTTGATCTCTTCATAGACGACAGAGAAGGCTTTGAGCACATGAGAAGCAGGACTGCCGGAGACAACAGTGTCCCACTCCCGCTCTCCCCCCTCTCTCGGAAGCATGAGGAAATCCAAAACTGAAGCCTAATCCAAGCATGGAACCCTCAATATTGGAGTAGAACACAAGGGTTTTTTTAAAAAAATATTATATTTGTACAAATGATCCCTTTAAAAGACAATATCCTAAATAAAATGCAATTCTAAATAAAATTGGAAACATCCAGGTCTCAGATGTCTTCATCTTCCACAGATAACTAAGAAGCCCGGGTTAAGTCTTCCTTTTCCTCAAAATATCTATCAAAAAAAAAAAACCAAACAAACAAAAAAAATAGCCCACCAAATCCCCTTTCTCTCACTTTTATTCCTGAGCCATATTTACCAGGACTTTTTTTTTTTTAGTTGCAATTTACAAGTGTGAAAAGGTGCCCCACCCAGCTTCCCACCAGAGACTTTGTTCAGGAACAAGAAGGAAGCAGGCCCCGCTGTGTCCCCCTTCTGTCCCTGTCTTCTTTTTTCTTACACTGGCAACACAAAGAGAAGGAAAATCACACACACACCCATAGAAAGCCCTTGAATGCAAAACAGCAAACAGACACACTGAAACCGAGACTAGGGTCAGTGGCCCTTCCAAATTGGGTCTTCCAGCGAGGGTTGGTATTGAGGGAGATGCCTTATTGAAATTTGCCTTGTCTCTGGGGTACCAGAAATGAAAATCAGTCCCCCTGTTCTGGCTCCCCACGCCTCCACAAAAGATTTCTCTCGTGAAAAAAAAAATGAGACAATAAAACATAGTCATTTTCTTAAGGGAAGTTAAACATTATAATGTATTATTGGTATTTGGGGCAAAGGAAGATTTGGTGGGTGGGCAACGGAGGGTGGAAATATATGCAAATTGCACAATTCTGTATTAATCCTCCAGGGCCCAAGGGATGCCCTTCGTTCAGGGGAGAATAGCAAAGGCTCTCTGATATCACTTGGAGGGTTTTACAGAGCTGGAAAGGGGCAGTTTGGAGTCCAGGTCTGACGATCACAGGGTTTTGTCCTGACCCCACAGTCTTGGGGTTACCTGGAGTCTTTCTTTGGCAGTTGAGAAAGGAGGAGGTAAGGGGGCAGGGTGAACATTGCATGGCAGTCAAACCAGAAGTGGAGGGAGACGCCAGCTGGAGCTGGGCAAACCTGGTCTGAACTACAGAGAGGGCCACTTGCAAATGAGCTAGTCCTTAGCATGGTGCCTGTCACCCCACAGCATCCCACTGCTAGGGCCTCTTTGAAGTAAGGCAGATATATCTCCCAGCAGCCAGGAACAGAGGATCTAAAGGTACAAAGACTTGGTGACAAAGAACAAGGTTGATAGTTGTCCCCACTGCTTTGGAAAAATGGAGGGTAAGAGGTGGAAGGAAAGAAACAACCCTGAGCTTTAAAGGCCCACCAGGAAGACTGATCCCCCAACACTCACGATTCACTGTGACTTACAAGCACAGAGATTAAAGACCTTGAAGCTGGCTTGCTCAAGGCTATTCTTCCCCATCAGTGAAGTTCCACCCAGTAGCCTTTCCTGAGACAGCTCTGTTGGTGTCCCGTAGAATTTGAAGGTGATATCTCAGACTCCCTTAGCCTCTCCCCACTCCAGCTTGTCTTCTTCTCCGGGTGACCAACATTTTGGACTACACACGTGCTCTTAGGTGTGGGCTGTAGGTAGGTCTCAGTGTGCCCTGCGTCGGTAGCACATAGAAGGCATGTCCCTCAGGGTCTGCAGGCTGGAGCATCGCCTGGTAACCCGGCTATCCTCCAGCTCTGCCTCTGTGGGCGAGCATGCCCCTTCTATAAGACCTCATTGCCTGTGTAGTGGGGAGAGGTGGAGTGACCCTTGAGTGGCTTTGGTCTTACCCCAGGAAGTCTCTCGGATTGGTCTCACGACCAGCAAATGAGTATTGAGCTGATGGATTTCACCCAGCATTGCTTTCATGCCTGAGGGCTTGGCATGTATGGTGAATTAAGAATAGTTCTGAAAGAGCGCAGAGCAAGTGAAGACGAGACAGGAAGAGGTTCCTCAGAAACAAAGTACTCGCTCTGGACCCTGAACCAGATCTGGGCCCTTGCTTGTGAGGAAAGTGCTTTTACTAGCTGAGCCATCTCCCCAGACCCCTAAAAATACTCCTTCCTTCTCTGTCAAGGACTTCTGTGACAAGTAGTCCCTATGACTTTGTGTATCTACTTCATTCGGTCATTATACATAGATATTTATTCAAATATTATCTTTGATGCTTCTGTGAACTTGTTTTTTAGTTAAGACTTACATTTAAATTGGTGGATGTGGTGGTTTGAGTAAGAATGACCTCCATGGGTTCATATGTTTGGATATTTAATCTCCAGTTGTTGAAACTTTGGGAAGGATTGGAAAGTGTGGCCTTGTGAGAGGAGGTGTGTCAATAGAGAATGGTCTTTGAGGTTTCAAAATCTCATTCTATTCCCAGTTAGCTCTCTGTTTCTTTCTGTCTTCGTGTTCTTGTGTCTATGTGTCTCTCTGTCTGTCTCTCTTTCTCTGTGTCTCTCTTTCTTTCTGTGTCTCTCTGTGTCTCTCTTTCTGCCTCCTACTTTCAGATCAAGATGTTCTCAGCTACTGTTCTTTTTTTTTTTTTTCAGCTACTGTTCTAGAAGCATGTCTGCCTGCCTGAAGCCATGTTTCCTGCCATGATGGTCACGAGTCATCTGTAACTGTGGGCCCCAAATTAAATGCTTTCTTTTTAGAAGTTGCCTGGATTATGGTGCTTCACCGCAATAGAAAAGTAACTAAGACAGTGGATTTTAGGGAAAGCAGATTGCCTCCTTCTATGTGACTGGGCTTTGTCCCACCACTTGAGAGTGTGCATGGGAAAGATGCATACCTTTTCTCAACCAAGAGGGAATTCTCCAATCAAGTGTCCTCAGAACTCAAGAACAACACAGATCCTTCTGGCATCACAGAAAGTTTGCCTTTGGACTTGAACTTCAGTCCTTTCCTAGGTCTTTAGTTGGTGAAATGTGGACCCAGAAAGCCTCCGCAGGCTCCTAAGCCTGTACCTTAAAATAAAACTTTTTACATACTTGTACATATATGTGTGACATGTACATCCTGTTGTTTCTGTATTAATGAGGATTTGAGGTTTGTGTTCATTATAGTTACTTGTCAAATAGCTGCATTTTTCCTGGATGTAACTTCTATGAAGCATAAAACAGAGTCTCATTTCACATCAAAAACATGCCATTAGCTGAGGTTAAAAAAAACAAACCCTCACAAACCCCATACATTGTGATTCCTCATCTAATGATACAGGTTGGATTTGTGTCTACTCTACATGTTTGCACATCCAAAGATACAGACAAGGTCAGGATGCATGATCTTCCTACAGAAAAAAAAATGAGAAAAATCAAATTTACTCCATCAGTATCAATGCTTGAAAATGGTGTTATTTGTTGAATATATAAATAGATGATACATATCGGTACAAAAGGGAAGAGTTGGAAAGGACTGTAATAGACTCTGTCTATTACTATCTTGTTTAATCTTCATTAATTACTATTTTATTTAATTTTTGTTTTACAAATGAAGCCATTACCTGAGGGTAGGTATTAAGTCTAAATCTCTTTGGTCTTATAGTCTGTTCCCTTTAACTGATTACTTTTCACTAAAGAATTCTTGGGAGCAGATGGCAACTGAAATTTCTCAAAAATATTTCTGTCTATGAGCAAGAACTGTCATAGTGGCAGGAAGTTTGATTGTTATAAATACAGATGCAAGAACAATTAAAAGACAATTTGTAGAGAACTTGGGTCCTGTAGACTTGTGTCCATAAAGAATGGGTGAGGTAGAATTTTGAGTGCCATTCTGCTCTACTCAGATCCTTCCGCTAGACTTCTCTAGCTGGGGCTGCTTCTCCTTAGAGCAACACAACTGAGTAAACCCCAAACTGTGAAAACTGCATTTGCTTTTTATCATCTACTAGGATATGGGAGTCAACGATCCAGTAACACAATTGTCGTGTGCCAAGTGTATTTGAAATAATTGCTGATAAAATCAGAAAGAAAACTTCAGCAAATCTGAAAACAGATTGTGGCCGACTCCCTGGTACAATGGGCTGATATTAAATATTGTTTCAGTTCTGGAATCAGCCTTCATATTGAATCTAGATGAACACTGGGTCATGGGATTTGGATTAAAGCCAGGCAGAGTCAAGGCTCCCATCAGTCACAGTGTTTGGATTCAGATCTGGGGACTGATTCCTCAAGCATCTTACCTGTCTCCAATTCAAGTTCACAATCATCAAAGATTTGGATTCAGGGACAGAATTACTTGAAATTAGAGTCATCTTCCTGACAGTTCCACTTAGGTGCTCATGTTGTCAGTCATAAGCCTTCTGTCTCAGGAAATGAATATTGCTTTCTTCATATAAAGAGTAAGAACTTGTTTCTTTTTTTTTCTTTCCAAGCTAGGCAAGCATGCTATCAGAGAGCCATGTTCCCAGTGAGCATTTGATTCTGACTTTAGTCCACAAAGACAGTCAGCGGCAAAGCTAGGGGCCACACCAATAGTTTGTTCTAAGGACTTGATCATCCCATTGAACCAACCTACCTTTTAATATGTTCTGAGCGGTGGTAGTTATGTCACATAATCCAAGGTCAAAATATACCTATCTCACTTTCTACACTGATTAGTATAATTATATTACTATCACCATCCACTTTGTAAATGCTACACAGAAAAGAGCTGAATGCAATTAGTATAAACAACGATTAAAACAGATGTGCATCTGCAAAGCTGGGTCAAATTGCATCTTTTAAGCAACACATCTTGTTTTGCATGCAAAAACATCTCCATTAATTGGTTCACTCAACCAACATTTATTAGTGCTTTGATGCCAGTGGGCACCCTAATAGACCTTGGAGCACGGAGATGAATGGGATCTGATGTCTTTCTTGACACCCACAGATCTTTCAAAATGGGAACATCAGGAAAACCACAGTTTGAGAAGACACCATTCTCTCCTCCCAACCCTGGACCAAGAGTCTCAGCACATCTCTATCCCAAATTCTTTTCTGCTTTGGAGTTGTCTTGAGTATTCTCATGCTGCCCCAAGCCTCCCCTCTGAGTTTGTTCTCATTTCTAGAAGAGCTCAGACTGTTCTTAAGCATCAGTACTGGATTTTTTTTTCAAGTAACTGGATATCAGCTGTTTCCTGTGCTTAAGAAACCTGGATAAAATAGTACCAGGCATATCACTCCAACATTTTGCCCTGTTGGAAATCCAGTATCTGTCAAAAATGAGGGGTGATGAAGTCATCTCTCTCAGAGTTTCTCCATCCTCCGGAATTTCTTATGCCTACTCTGTGCTATACCAGTGTGAAAGAGAATTTGTTCCTGTTTCTACATACAGTCTTATATGCACTGCTATGGTTTGAATATCCACCCCCAAACTCAGCAGGGCAGCTTTCATTGTCTTTTTAAAATAATTTTTTATTATTTTTTAGAATGCTTTCCTGGTACTTAGAAGGCTCTAGGTTAATTTTTCAGGACAAAGATAAGCCATCTTATAGGGTCTCATGACAGCAACTTTCTCAGGGCATGTGCCCAAGTGACCTAATATCACCCTGTTGACTGAGGTTTTCTGTCCTGCCTGGCTTCTGTTCTCCTACCACATCCCACAGCCGTTTAGCCCCAAAGAAAATCACACAATAATAAGTTACAAACTGATTGGCCCATTACCTCAGACTTCTTATTAACTCTCATAACATATTAACCCATTACTCTTATCTATGTTAGCCACATGGCTTGGTACTTTTTTCAGTGGGACAATCACATCTTCTTTCTTCTGTGTCTGGGAAGGACTAGGGAAAGAATAC
>JAQHUG010000120.1:2747449-2758077 GCA_028555095.1 Dicrostonyx torquatus
AAAAGAAAGAAAGAAAGAAAAGAAGGACAGAAGTATGTCACCAACTTACATTACCTGACCCACTTGGGGGCCAAGAAACTAAAAGATATGGTTAGGTCCTTTGACTACTGTTATGGGACTCTCTAACTTGGCAGAAGTAGTCAAAAGCTGCAAGGCCTGTGCTATGACTAATGCAGGACACTCCATATATACTTCTGGGAAGAGGCTCAGGGGTGACCATCCTGGGGCCTACTGGGAGGTAGATTTTACAGAAATTAAGCCAGCCAGATATGGTAACAAGTACTTTTTTATATATACTTTTTCAGGCTGAGTAGAAGCTTTTCCTACCAGAACTGAGATGGCCAATGTGGTGGCTAAGAAGATCATAGAAGAAATCTTCCCAACGTTTGGGATACCCAAGGTAATCAGTCTGATAATGGACCTGCCTTTGTTGCCCCACCCAACTGGGGATCAATTGGAAATTACATTGTGCTTACCAACCCCAGAACTCAGGTCAGGTAGAAAGGATGAATAGAACCCTAAAGGAGACCCTGACAAAATTGGCCCTAGAGACAGTGGAAATGACTGAACACCCCTCCTTCCCTTTGCCCTGTTCCGGGTTCAAAACACCCCGGGGGGATTTAAACTCACCCCTTATGAGATCCTATGTGGGGGACCACCACCATTTACTGAGGTGGGTGAAATACATAATCCTGATGCTGTTCTTCCTAGACTGTTATCTGCCCGCCTGAAGGCCCTTGAAGTAGTAAGGCGCCAGCTCTGGAAACAAGTAAAAGAAGCATACGAGCCTGGGGACCCACACGTGCCGCACCATTTCCAAGTGGGAGACGCTGTACTAGTTCGGCGACACCGAGTTGGGAATCGAGAACCTCGCTGGAAGGGACCCTACTTGGTGTTCCTGACAACTCCCACGGCAGTGAAAGTGGAAGGTTTCTCAGCCTGGATACACTCCTCCCACATGAAATGAGCTCCTCTGTTGGCCAAGGATGAATGGAAACTGAAAAAACTATGGACCCTTTTAAGCTGCATCGGTGTCGTGCACCTAAACTCAATTCAGGTGAAGGGCAATAACCCCATGAGCCCTAACGACTCACTTGGCAGGTCCTGACAGGGGGAGGGAATGTCATATGGGAACTCACAAGAGAGGCTCCTCCAGGAACCTGGTGGCCCACCCAGACTTATGTAAATTGACTATAGAGGACCCTGACCCCTGGGACTTTGAAGGATACTTTGATACCCCTTGACCATCCACAGAGGCTTCCCCTCCAGGACAAGGGGGTCTAGACCCATGTAGGGGATGTAGTAGTCCGGACAGAAGAGCCATGTTAAGCTCCCTAGCCTTCTATGTTTGTCCTGGGCTCCATTGAGATCAGAGCCTGAACCCTTCCTGTGGGGGGAGTTATTTCTATTGTAAAAACTGAGGATGTGAAACCCCTGGAGACACCTATTGGAAACCCTCCTCTTCCTGGGATTACATCTCAGTTGGGGCCAACTATTCTCACTCAGATTTCTCCAAATGGAAGGAGCTGAGCCAGGGGGCCTGCCAAGGCTGGTGCCACCCACTGCAGATAAATTTTACTGAATGACAGCAGAAGGCTACGGGTTGGATATCGGGATATTATCGGGGACTTAGGCTCTATAAAGAAAGAATAGATGACGGTATTATATTCAAGTTCAGACAGAAGATTGAGAGTCCAATGAGCTGGCCCATAGGGCCCAATCAAGTACTGGCTGAACAGGGTCCCCCAGCCAAAGACCCCTATGAACTCAGGAGGGATCCACTAATAAGACAACTCCCAGCCCCTCGCCTGGGGACAACATGACTTCCCTGGCCCTTCCATCCACGGGACAGAGATTGTTTAACATCATACAAGGGACATTCTTCATGCTGAATCAAACAATCCCCAACATGACAGAATCCTGCTGGCTTTGCTTAACATCAGAACCTCCTTATTATGAAGGAATTGCAGTATCCGGGACTTTTAACAACACCACCAGTCAAGAGACTTGTGTTTGGGGGACTAATCATAGGCTGACTCTTACTGAGGTTACAGGTGTAGGGATATGCCTGGGAAATCCACTGGCTGCCTACAAACGTTTATGTAATGAGATTTTAAAGAGCCCTAAGACTCCTGACATCAGGAACTTGGCTCCCAGTTTAGATAAATGGTGGGCTTGTAGTACAGGCCTGACACCTTGTGTGTCGACATTGGTTTTTAATGACACCAAAGATTACTGTGTGCTTGTACAACTGGTACCTAGGGTCTTTATCATCCAGCTAACACGCTTGAAGAGGAGTTTGACAAGCACCCAACTCGCCTTTGACAAGAACCTATTTCTCTGACACTAGCAGTAATCCTGGGCCTTGGGGTAGCTGCCAATATTGGGACAGGTAATGCTGCCCTAATACAGGCCCCTCAGTAGTTTAATGAATTAAGAATAGCATAGATAAAGATTTTCTAGAACAATCTATTTCCAAACTTGAAGAGTTCTTGACTTCTCTCTCAGAAGTGGTCTTGAAAGATGGGTGATTATGTGCTGCTCTCAGAGAAGAATGTTGTTTCTATGTGGACCATTCAGGAGTAATTAAAGACTCCATGAGTAAACTTAGAGAAAGGTTAGACAAAAGACAAAGAGAGAGAGAAGTGCATCAGGGATGGTTTGAGAGCTGGTTTAATAGATCTCCTTGGATAACTTCTCTGATATCTTCCCTTATGGGACCATTCCTAATTTTGCTTCTGCTACTGATTATAGGTCCATATATATTAAATAAACTAATTACCTTCATTAGAGAAAGAATAAGTGCTGTTCAGATTTTGATGTTATTCCACCAATATAGCGCTTTACAAGATCAAGAAGATACTGAAACCTAGTTCTATGATTAGAACTAGGTACTAGAAGAAGTGGTGAGATGAAAGAAAGACCCGGATAAATCCAGACCCCTCTAGCAGGAAAAATAGAGCCAAAACTCTAGCAGGAAGAGAAGAGCCAAAAATCTAGGTTAGCCGCTAGGTTCAGTGACTCTGTTCCAGGAACTAGCTGACCATAAAGTTAGATTAAACTCTTGAGAATAATCTTGAGAAACAGGTAGCTACGCCGCCCCCCACCCCGTGATTATCACTGGTATTTTCGGAATTTTCCAATGATGCCCTCTCTACCCACTTTGGGTTATGGTTTCTTCCCTTCTCCCAGCTACTCAGGGTCAAACTCCTCTATCCCTGCATGGGAAATGAGTTTCAGCCCCAGAGCACTGGTTTCTGTCAATAAACCTCATGTGATTGCAACAAGGATGGTTCCTGGGGTGTAGTGTTATCCGGAGACTTGAGTGAGAATCTCCCCACTCCAGGGGTCTTTCAATAACAACAGCCCAAAGTTGGTACCTGATGTTTTTACACAGATAATGAGACAGTTGGGTGGAGGAGGACATCCATGGTGTATCTGGGCCTAGGTACCCTAGGGGAAAAACTGGGCTACTGAAAATCTAATCAACACATCTGTAGGCATCACCCTGAATGGAAGACAAGGCATTTCAAGAGGAGGAGGGCGCAGAACAGTTTGCTGTGTAAAGGTCAACAATCAAATGATAAATTAATCAATGTTAGAGTCTCATGAGGAGACTAGAATCTCCTAAGATGGACTTCTGATGGTAGAATCTCTTAGTTCTTCTCAGCAGGCCAAAATGCATGTCCAGAGGGTTCCAGCATTGTTGGAGCCCACAAGACTCTACAGTAAATGTACAGCTGACAGATTCATAAAGACAGTCCCACAAGTGCACAGATTAGGGGGCAATCCATTTTGCAGAGCTGTGGGAACACTTGTCCTTTGGGAAAGTCACTGTCATATCTGTAAAAGCCTTGTGAGGCCATGATTCTTCCCTTCAAAATGAGATTCATTCTGAAACACCTTAGCTGTGTGACTTCTACAAGGGCAACAGAATGACCTTGCTCCATTCCCCCACACCCTCCTTTGTTCTTTCTTTCTTTATTATGTATCCAATATTCTGTCTGTGTGTATGCCTGCACGCCAGAAGAGAGTACCAGACCTTATTACAGATAGTTATGAGCCACCATGTGCTTGCTGGGAATTGAACTCAGGACCTTTGGAAGAGCAGGCAATGCTCTTAACTGCTGAGCCATCTCTCCAGCCCCCCTCCTTTGTTCTAGCAGTCAAATTTATATAGAGTCAATCCCACAAAATTACCTGCTAATAGACCACATAGAAATTTCTATAGAAGACAGGCACTGACGGGAAGGCCAAATGCCCCACCTTTGCTAACCAACAAATCTGGCTGTCCCCAAAGTTGGTTATCACAAAAGAGATTAACTTTATCTAATGGTTTGGAATGTCAGGTACTTCCCTTTGAATGCTGGCTCTTTCCTGGGTGGGGCCACCTGTTCTTCCGAGGACTGCTTTGTCAGGTTCTACCTGCCCTTTTGTGTCTGTGTGTGTTGTGTGTGTGCACTCGTGTGCGCGTGTGTGTGATTTTAATATGCGCATTATTATCGTCCTTGCCTATGGAATTTTCCAACTGTGTCTGTAAAAGCCACAAACCTTGTGGAGATCAGCCCTTATTCTTCCCCTCGTCCGTGCCCACTTCACTTCATTTTTCCCCCTTGCACAAAAAATAAATACGATGCAGATGTAACATGCTTGAGTTACTTTTTTTTTTTCACAGTCAGATCCTCACCTGCCATAGACATATAACTCTGAGCCCTGAGGGGGTACTGAGGCTGGTACTCAAGGCCCCTGATACATCATGAGGCAAAGTATATGGGTTCCTGGAGAAGGAAATAAATTGATGAAGTTCCCTCCAGGAAAATGTAAAAATGAGCTCATCGTTCCAGGGGGGTGGGTTAGGGGGGAATGGAGAGCAATACTAAGGACTGTGACTAATGCACAGACTGGGGGTGGCTGCACACCTCTGTGAACTAACTCACTTAGTACTAACAACAGCCCAAGAAGCAGGCCTGGGGCCCAAGGACAAAGGAAACTCTCATTAACCTGACTCTCACCACCAGGGGCCATACTCTGTGTACAGACTCTCAAGTTACAGGTTTAAGACCCCTGTTGCCACCAGTCCTCAGACCCAAAGGTCTCATGGTTCTTTCTGCCCTCAAGAGGATACTCAAGAAGAAATCCCAGAGGCCTTGGAAGTAAATTGCTTTGGTGCTGCGTGGCAGCAAACTCTGGAGGCCTTTGGAGATGGTCATAGTTTGGAAAAATGTAGAAGATCTCAGTGGAATGGTATCTTTGTTTGTGGCATGTGGCTTGGAAAGAGCAATGTAGGACTATCCACAGCATGAGGTCTACACTGCCCTTGTCTAACCTGGTCTAAAGTGTGTAGATCAAGATCCTTATCTTTCAGATAAGGCAACAAAGGCCATAAAGGTTAAATAAATTCTCTAAAGTCTTAAAGTGAAAAAGAGACAGCCTGGTTCCGAAGACTCGTAACTGTTACACTAAACCAGCTTCCAGAAATTGAGGCTCTTGCTCCCTAATGACCAAGGGCTCAGTCTATGCAAAGGGTTCTGTTATTAGACCTAATATGAGGGAAGATGAAACCGAAACTGAGGTTCAGAGATGATAATTAAACCAATTTGTAGCAGGGTCACTTCAGAGTCATCTTGGTGGTAAGGGAAGCTGGCCACGCTCCTGCTTATGTACGTGTGTGTTTGGTGCAGTAGGGGCTGTTTACACAACTAGTGCTCCACGTTCCTCCAAGCTGCTGGCCGGACATGAAGAAACAGCTGCCCAGGGAATTTCTGACCTTATTGTCCACTGGAAGGCATGAACTCCCCAGGGGTCATAACACAGGACTAAGCATTAAGGAAGGTCAGAGGCCAGACAGTCAAGCAAGACACAAAATTATCATGTACAAAGAAGGCTGAGAGACACGAGGACAAAATGTTATCTTTCAAAACTATAATAATAATCATTTATATTTACTGAGCCATTTATTATTCAATCTTCAGCAAGCCATAAAAAGGTTCTGTTATTAGCCCTAATTTGAGGGAAAATGAAAACTGAAACTGAGGTTCAGAGATGATAATTTAACCTGTTTGTAGTGGGGTCATTCCAGAGTCATCTAGATGGCAATAAGAAACGGGACGTGCTCAGCTCTTAAGGGAGTTGGGAGTGCTGTCTCCTGCTAGCCTCAGAATGTTTGTGGACCTAGTTGAATTGAGTCAGGTTGGGTTACAAGGTAAGGGCTGACAGGCTATCTTCAATCAAGAAGACAGACTTAATCAGGACAGGCACTTAGGATCAAACAAAATGGCAACTATCCTGGCAATGTAAAATTTACATTAAAGAACCCAACATTTTCACGGTAGACCAAAACATTTTTAATGCTTGCATCAAGATAACAATTACATTAAGTACATTAATTGAGCTTACCCCACAGCCCATGAAGCTACTCTGCCTTTCCCAGCATGAGCTGAGCTCAGAGCTGAGAATAGTGGCCTGAGTAAGTGATGCCCATGGGAGCCATAATAGGGCTTGACAGTAACTTGGTGAAGCATCTTGCCTGGCGCTTGACACATGGGAGGAGTTTGGCTAAGGTGAGCTGAATGAGTGCTTAGTAGGAGAAGGAGGAAATCAACGAATGAGTTAAATACTTCTTCATATAATTAAGCAGGGAAGGCCAGAGTGATGTCCTCTGTGTGTCTGCTTACTCATTTCTTTTCCCACAGAATACTCGAAGCCAGACGAAACTTGCAGGCATCTTTAATTATTAGTTCGGGCAATTTCTGTACCAAGGTGCTTTGCTCTGATGGGGAGCCTGTAAGAAGACAGGGGAGGACTTGGAGGGCTCCTTGTTCACTTTCTGTGGAGATGAGCCATGGGGACAAGGCAGCAATTGTTTTTCTTCCTTAACCAGTGTTCCTGAGAGAGAAGGCAGGTGCTGAACTACACTGTTTATACCTTTCTTTTCATTGGCATCCAGGGGAGCGTGCAGCTGGCTCAGTTTGTTACCAAATAATGAGATGGATTAAATGATCTATTCGAACACAATGGTTACTTCCTTAAAGGCTAAAGCCCTTAGTTTTTTCTTGCATCCTACCGAGCAGGAAGTCTGTAGGTGGAGTAGGTTCTTAGCAAATATGAGAGCAGAATTGCACAGGTAAGTCAGAGAACCCTGGGGAGCCCAGAGAACAACAGCTCACCGCACCTTCGCTGTTCAGGGGAAGGAGAAAATGTCTTGCTGACAGCAGACAGCAGTGATCTGGCTTTGGAGGAGACCTGGTTGTGATTTCATCGTCCTCCTCATGGGTTCCCTGCAGTATATGGTACCCTTACTTTATGATGAAGATGTAGGAATGTGAGAAATAGTTTTCTCCAAAGTCTTGCCATTGCGATGAATCAAGTCTGAATTTGAACTCATATCTGTCTGATAAACTCTGGTGCTTCATGAAAGCAAAAGCCTCACCCATTTTGAATGGATATTTTCATACTAGCCAATTGAGAGTAGTAATAGTCTGAAAGTCCTTACTCTCCAGTGGGCAAACCTGGACTGGACTCCCTTTTCTTCACCGCATTGTGTAGGTGGCTGCAGGTACCAGTCGCTGGCCTGTGCCCTGTGCAGAAGCAAGGTGGAGAATGAAATCTCCTCTGTGTTTGTCTCACTATTTTGGTGAGTGGGAGCTGATAGTTGTCTACCCTGAGTCCTGTGAATACTCTCATCTCTCAGCAGACAAGGGGAGGACCAAGGTAGCAATGGATGTCACCTTCCCGCTTCTACAACAGCCACAAATATTGATGTGCTGTGCTATTTTTGGTGGGAGGGAGACAGAGATGGAATAATAAGACAAAGAGACTGAGCAAAGGAAAGACATAATGGAAGTAAAGGAGGGAGAGTGAGAGGGAGGGAAGGAGGGAGGGAGGGTAGAAGGAGAGAGGAGGTGAATTATTCCTATCAGGAATCTGTTCATTTTAAAACAAAGACTTAATTCAAAGGATCAAACTACTGCAGGAAAATATCTGAGCATGCTTAACAAAAGAAGACAGTGTATGCAGATCTGTGGTCAGGTTAGAAAAAACTAAAGCTAAAAATGTAGTATAAGTACCTTGCCTACTGTAAGAGTTTCCTGTCTCCTTCCTTCCTTTCTTCCTTCCTTCCTTCCTTCCTTCCTTCCTTCCTTCCTCCCTCCCTCCCTCCCTCCCTTACTTCCTTCCTTCCCATCTCCCTCCTTCTTTATTCCCTCCCTTTCATTTATAAGAGTTTCTTTACAGCCATATGTCACAGAAGGGGAAAAAGAAGGAAGATGTATTATGGGGAAAATACATCATATCAGAAAAATTGTGTCTTTGATATCCTGTCAACAGGTATTTAAAATAATTTATTTCTTTGATTAATCAACTGATTATTGCATAGAACTTATTCCATGATGAGACTTTGTTTTATTTGTGCTATTACCTATGTTGGTAGAAATTATTTCAAGCAAGTTTATAAAAAATATTTTGAATATTGATAATGTTTTTATATATCAAGTTAAGCATGGACTACCTGGCTGCACTTTTTTAAATCTCAGACTCATAGGTTTTCAATCAATTGCTCTCTCTTGTATTAACATAATCCTCCACTTCAGGATCAAATTATGCTGTAGAAGAACACAGCATTTAAATATTACATGAACACACATATGCAGATGTATGTAGCTAGATAGAATAAAAAGTTATTGTTTCAATATTGAGTGTGTTAGTGTATGCCTTTAATACCAGCACTCAGGTGGCAAAAACAGGTGGATCTCTGAGAGTTTGAAGCCAGCCTGGTCTTTATAGCAAGTTCCAAGACAGATAGGATTATACAAAGAAACTCTCTCTCTCTCTCAAAAAAAAGAAAAAAAGTTTTGGGAATCAGTTTATAATAGGATCAAGAATTTATAAATCATGATTTATAATAAGATCCAGAGTGTCTAGGTAGATTAAAGTTTTTAACTATTGAAGTTACAAAACTTAACTTGTGAGTTAAGGCAAAGAGATTCAGAGCAGGCATGCAGTAGGAATAGCCTGGGCTTGCAGAAGAGAAGTCCTGAGTTACCCCACTTCTGCTTCTTGCCTTACATGACTTGTTTGCTATGTGCCTTCTCTCGGCCAGGAAAGCAGAAGATCCCCTGTGCCCCTTAGTGATTTGCTCAGTGGGGAGGTGAACCAATGAAGGACTGAACCTTATTTGGATGGTGGTGGAGAGGGCTAGGGATGATAACAAGGGTCCTCTGAGCCCTAGTCTTTAGGAGGAAAAGAGTGACTTTTTGGTTCACATGGATTTCAGCTTTATTCAAATAAAGTGGATTTTTGAAAAGGTTATTTGCTTTCTAAACTTGACATATAATATGTATATATGTATATATATACATATATACATATATATACATATATACATATGTATATAATATATATGTGTATATATATGTACATGACAAACTATTAAGTAATTTAGCATTATTTTTCACATGCATTCCTGGGTAAGCTCCAAAAGATGATGCTTCTCCTGAGCAATAGAAAAGAATGCCCTCTATTTAATACTTCTCACCTCCACCTCTTAAACATTCTCTAGATAATAGCTTCAGCTCATTTCTCCATACACTAACTGCTTAAACTAGTTGTCGTTGTTGCTGTATTTAGAACTAGGAGCTCAGAACAAATCATCCTGCTATAAATTTGTTGAACATGTAATGTATGTGGATGGCTTAAATAGCTTAATTAAAGATCTTTAACCTATTATGTGAAGAATGTGCTACCAATTTTCATGACTAAACAGTGATTACTTGTCCCTTTTTACTTTTTACAAGATTAAGGCTACTTTATGAATTCTCTTTATGAGTGTATTTCTGTGTGTGGTATGTATATATGTGGGTGGGTACCTGAAAAACCCAAAGAAGGCATCAGGTCACCTAGGGTTGGAGATATAGGCAGTTGTGAGCCTCTTGACATGACAGCTGGAAACTGAACTCCAGTCTTCTGGAAGAGGAAGAGTACATGCCCTTAACTGCTGAGTTATCTCTGTCTCCCCTCTTTTTTTTTCTCATTGAGCAAGAAGTCGAGCCTTTATGTCTACTTGCTTGTGCTCATGGTCCTGGGATTCATGTTACAAGAGAAGAAAGGTGACCACCAACTCAGCTATAACCTTCTGGTCTACAATGATGGCCTGCCTGTGTGATGTGCAGGTACAATAGTGGCATAAACATTGTGGGAGTAACCAACCACTATCTGATTGGATTTAAGGCTTACTCCATGAGATGGAACTCATGCCTGACACTGCTTAAGAGGCTGAGAACCTGAGACTAGATAGGCCGTGGGATTAGGGGAAAATCAAACAAACACTCCTGTTCTGCTAAAGGAACATAGCAACAAAATGACTGCTAATGACATTCTGATATATCCATAGATCAGTTGGGGACAATCAACAGTCTCACATTATGTGATGGTTTGCATGAGAATGGCCCACATAGGATCATATATTTAAATGCTTAGTCCACAGTTGGTAGAACTGTTTGGAAAGAAATAAGGAGCATGAATTTTTTTTTTGGAGGGTGTGTTTTACTGAGTGTAAGGCCCATAGGTCTACCCCTGCTCCTGGGGTTCATTTTGAGGACAGTTTCTGACCAGCCAGCATTTCCTGTTTGTTC
>JAQHUG010000120.1:2764442-2789263 GCA_028555095.1 Dicrostonyx torquatus
CACTCACTGTGTGCCCGGTCCTGTTGTAAAGCACTCACTGTGTGCCTGGTCAAGTTGTGTTTTCAAATATTAACTAATTTTATCTTCATAATGGAAAACAAAAAAAAGTGTTAAATAACTATGTCAAGGTCACATTGGCCTGTAGAAGCTGGCTCCTTAAGGTCTAATCTTACCCATCTTGCTAAGTGGCCCTGTGTTTCTTAGGCAGATGAGACTGTGGTTCCTGTGGGTTTATTCTCCTGAGGACTAACAGCCTCTACTCATAGACTATGCTCAATCCTCCACACGTGGTCAAACAACAAAACACTTTCCTGTCAAATGTAACAGTGAGACAATCCTGGCCCTGCTGGGAAGAAGCCAGAGAGGGTGCTGATCACTCCCTTCACTTCTTGCAGAAAAGAGGGGCTGAACTCACCTGTGTGCTGCTCAGCATAGTGCCTCTAACAGCAGATATTGGGTGCTGTACACGGTCCCAAACACTTTTCATGGGTCATGACTCATCTAATTTTCACAGCTGCTTTATACAGTGAGATGATTTCCCTCCATTTTGTGGATCAGGTCCTGAGAAACTAAATGGTTACATAGCCCACAGACTCAGTCTGAAAATGACAGAGCTTGGATTTGAACCCACATATTTTGTGCTGAGCACCTAGTCTTCCTCCTGTGAAACAGAGGACTAGCTTCCCCGAGCCACATGGTTAGTGTGTGGAACAGACATGGTGTGACATTCTCAGTGAGCTTAGATCCCTCACATTTTCAATGGCACAGGAAGTTTTTCTGAATGTGAAGTCTCGTTCAGAAGTCATTTCTGTTCAAAGTCTGAGCAAGATTCCCCAACAGCATAAGGAGAAAAGAGAATCAGCCAGAAAAGGAACCAAGACCAATACTGGATATGTGAATGAGTGAAAATACAAATATGTAAAGGGTAAATATGCAAAAAATCTTTACACCATGTGACAGGGCAGAGCGGTTCCATCACCATTTTATCCTCTGAATCTTCTGTGAACCCACTTCAACCTCCACTGTGTCTGGAAGGTTCTGCCCTAAATATGCCATTTGGACTTTCTGACCTCTGCCTTCTGCTTGGACCCAGCCAACGGGAGGTACCTGCTGGAGGGATGAAGTAAACGAGTGAGGTCGGGGTGCTTGGCCCCCTGGATCATTCCTAGATTTATCACTGGCTGGCAAGGGTTATGTTCCCTGTTTTCAGCTCCGTCTTTGTTGAAGGCTTTCTTTTACCTCTCCAGTAGGCACAGACCTAGTTTTCCTTGCCTCTCTGCGGAGGCAAGGATGGTCAAGTTTTCTGCTAATGTCTCACACAGCTACGTTTCCATTTCAGTTTCTTTCTCCCTGCCTTAACCTTGTAAATAACCTCTTTGGAAAATCCTGTTACGGCCCTTTCTGAGTGCTCCATTTCTTTCCTCTCAAGACCCTAATAAATTGAAAGAGAGTATAAGCAAAAAGAAAATAGAAAATTCACGGTTTGATAACGTGGTAAGAGAAAACAATATACTATTACAATAGACATTTTCTGTGTGGGGGCATAAATATCTGCGTGCATCTGCTCATCTCATGGTTTCATTTGCTGTGTGAAGTGTCTTACTACGGGACTTCGGTTTTTAAGCGCCTCTTTGAGAACAAAACAGGTTATACCTGCATGGTGCTGAGGTTGACAGTACATCTGTTCCTGCTTGGTGATAAATAGCGGTAGACTAAGGAGACATGGCGTAGAAGGTCAGAGTCACTAGAAAGTCTGGAAACTGTGTCTGATCCCATACGGTCATCTCTGGTGCCTGTAAGAAATGATGACCCTCAGCAGGTAGCACATCTGCCTCCCACAGTTATTCTCCCAGTGGCTAGAAGAAAAAAACCTCACCAAACGGTTACTCCAGCCCCAGGCTCTGCCCCATTCTCAAAGCAGGCATACCCAGAAGAGTCTGTTTCCCCCTGATAACTACAGTCCTCACAGGAATCCAGCCCAGTCCTCCTGCCTTCTTATCTTACATGTTGATCCCAAGATCAGTACTCAGGTGGATTCTGAGACGTAAAGACCTAAGCAGCAGCAGCGGCAGCGTGTGTGTGTGTGTGTGTGTGTGTGTGTGTGTGTGTGTGTGTCTTTTCTTTAAATAGTGAAATTGCGAGCCTCCTTGGAGACTGCAATTCTGGTTGTAGCAGTTTAGGGATAGCAGTAGGAACAGTAGTAGACATAGCCATGACAATTGCAGGTGCCACTTCCGTTGGAGGCTGTCAGCTGCTTACCAAGCATCCATTGTCTCTTTCTCCTGCCTGAGAAATTGCATTTTTGCTGGAGATGGCAATGTACCCAAATGTACATGCTACTTTTTGTCAACTTGACACAAGCAAGATAAAGCCATCTGGGAAGAGGGAAGCTCAACTGAAGAAACACCTCCACCAGACTGGCCTGAAGGCAAGGGTGTGTATGGGGTCACACTTTCTTGATTAATGATTGGTGTTGATGTAGGAGAACTCATACCAAGGTAGGCAGAGTTAACTCTGCCCAGGAAGGACTTGGTTGTATGAGAAAGCAGGCTGAGCAAGCCAGTAAGGTAAGCAACACTCACTCTTCCATGGTCTCTGCTTCAATTCCAGTCTCCGGATTCCTGCTTCTGTTCCTGTCTTGCCTTTCCTCGGTGATGGACTTTAATGTGGAAATGTAAGACAAGTAATTCCCTTCCCAAGATGGTTTTGCTCATTGATTTATCATAGCAACAGAGAACCCTAATTGTAACACCAAGCAAGCATTGCGCTTGTCAACTCTGTCCCATGCAAATTGTTATGCCCTTGCTGGGCCGGTGGTGGCACACACCTTTAATCCCAGCACTAGGGAGGCAGAGGCAGGGGGATCTCTTGAGTTCGAGGCCAGCCTGGTCTATAAGAGCTGGTTCCACGACAGGTTCCAAAGCTTCAGAGAAACCTTGTCTCAAACAAACAAACAAACAAACAAACACAGCAAATTGTTATGCCCAGATCCATGAAGTCCCCCAAAAAACAACAAGGAGACCAAGTCCCGTATGTAAAAGCAAAGCGCCTTTATTCTACACAACTTTGCAAACTCGGACTCCATGTGTGTCCAATGTATTGGAGTGATCAGAAAGCCCCAAGCTCAGTGGGGGTGAGGGATTGACTGACATTTGTTTGTGGTGTGCTGGAGAAAAGCGATGGGTGTGTGCTGGCAGGTGATCCTATTTAAAACGATTGGAATGTTAGAAAGTTCCTTCTTGGTGAAAAGGCAATGAGTGTGTGCTGGGCTGAGGGACGTGACTTTGTAGCTACTGTAGCCATCAAGTAGAGCACTCTTCCTATGCATATGCCCTATATCCCCTTATAAAGGGCAAACCCCTCCTGCCTCTCTCTCTTTCCTTCTACTTTCCCACAAAGGCAGCCACTGCACCTCCTCCCAATAAACCTGCCGCGTGAGTTCTGGTGCGTGGTGTGACTGTGGTGGCCCTTGGTTCAAACCCGCAAAGGTTGCCTTCCTTTCAGCCATTAAACCACTTTATTAACTTTTGTCTCTTTTCACATTTGGTGATTTCTAGACAATTTAAAATGACAAACATAGCTCAGATCAATCCCTCTCCCTCGTGGAATGGTGATGTTCTTACTGATGTGTCATCTGTCCTGGCCTCATGGGTCCTGGGCTAAGCACTTCACATTTATCTCAAGAGGACCATGAAGTAACTCTTTGTAGTGAGTGACACCACCTTCATTCTTCAAGAGACACCTGGAGAGACTGCTTTACCCCAAAGTCCCCAGCTGACTAGGTGGAGGCTACTGGCAGTGTTTGGCTCTTAAGGTGGTGACTTCAACCACCATGTGGTCCTGCCTATCCTGGAACTCACTTTGTAGACCAGGCTGTCCTCAAACACACAGAGATCCACCTGCCTTTCTGTCTCAGGCCTGTGCCACCACACCTGGCTAACACTCGCCTTCTTATATGATGCCCAATGTACCAGACTTTAAAAAGTTCATCTCCTTACATGTTAGCTGTTCAAGCGCAGATAATTTTATACTGCTAAAAGTATTTTATTTCTGATTATTTTACCACCCAGTGTGTGCCGTTTTGTTGTTAATGCTTCCCCCACTCACAAAAAAATTACCTTCTAATGTAGACAGAATTGCTTTGTGTGTCTCTTTATATAGCCTGACGAGAAGTAGTGGGCTAGGAGATGGACATGGAAGCTTTTACTGCAGTGGCAATAATGTTTTACATTTCAGCCATGCTTTTCAAATCACAGCATCTTACAAAGCACCAGAGTTGGTGATAACTCGGTGCATTCCCACATCACATACCACCCTTTTAGAACATTGTCTGAAGGATATGGGGTGGCTTCCACATCAAGGAAAATAATAAAACACATTTCCACAATGGCTGGATCAGAGAATGCACCGCAGTTTCCAGGGTCTTCTCTGCAAGTCTTTATGGGTCTCATTGGATCTCAGTAAAATAGGAAGGAAAGAGCTGTTACTTCTACACTTTCCAGGCTTAGAAATAGAGACAGGAGGATTTGGAATCTGGAAAGAACACCTAGGCAGGTCCTGATGGGGTCAAATATGGGGCTCCCTGTCCCCTTTTCTTGCCTGGATTGTCTGCACACATCTGTCCGTCATAGGACTGACCCTGAACATATTCATTCTTTTTCCTTTCTGTGCCTACCTTTGAAGACAGGAAGGCTTTCCCGTCCTCTTGTTTCTCTGCTTTACTAAGGATTGTTCCTTTCTTCCTTTGTTCTGCCCTCTCCTGTGATTTTTTTTCCCTTTTCTTATCCTCATTTTCACTGCCTTCTTCCCCTTTCATTTTCTTCACATTAGAATCACGGTTTCTTTCTTTCCTTCTCCGGCTGACATTGCAGTCGTCCCTGGAGTTCTTTTTCAGTGGAGACCTAGCAAAACCAGGGTGACTTTTGCGGGCATGTGCTTCCAAATTTGGCCACGAGGGGGTGTGTGCGCAATATCTGTGGCGTCTTTTCCTACTGGAAAAGAAGTCAGATGGCTTCTGCTGTAGTAAAGAGAAATGTGCAAGAGGACCTGGGCTTGCCATCTACCAGACAAAAAGGGGCTTTGCAAAGCATGTGGATGCAGAGTCAGCAGGCTAGATGTCTCCAAGTATGTGTGGCTGGACTAGAGACATGATTTTTCCTGTTTTTAGACTCTATAGAGATGATAGAGTGAGTGTAAGTGCACACGTGCATATGCCTGAGTGTGTTCACTGACACACTCGGGTGTGGCGTGTGCATACTCACATGTATGCATGTGTATGTGAGTAAATGTTTTCAATTCTCCTTCCAGTTTCTGGGTTATACCAACTTTCTTAGTCACACTTTCTGAATCTGAGCTTCCTGCTAGCTATCCTATGCACCGAGTATGGACGGCCTCAGAGTCCCTCCTGATCTGAGGGTTCCTCACTGCCAAGTTTCTCCTACCCTTCCTGGGCTGCATTCAGCCCTTTCAGTCATAGCCACAGCTTTGGGAAGCTGTTTCTGTGGCAACAACTGGAGTCAGAGGCCACATTGGATCTCCTTGGTGTCTTTTGCTGCAACGTGCCGATGATGGATTTCTAGGCGAAGCTGTGCCATCTTTTGGTGCCCTCCTTATACGACAAAGCCACTGTCTCAAAGATCTGAGTAGCAGTGGTGTGTCCCAGAACTGCTTTTTAGGGGGAATGTCCCCTGCATAAAAGACTGCTTGCAGGGAACTGACCACTCGACCAAACACTAGGGTAAGGAGCTGAGTGGGCTCTAAGGACACAGAAGTTGAAGACTAGGTGTGCTAAGTATGAACAAGAGCGTAAATAAGGAATGCTTGTGGGGAGAGGAAGAACCAGAAAGCATTAACACTGTGCCTATGAACAGCTTAGTGAGGTTTGACCCTGCACACTAGGCATCACCTCTGCCCTGTGCTCAGAGACAGTGAGTGCTGGTGCAAGACTGGTAGCTAGTGAGCAAGGTGAATGTGGGGGGGGCAGGTTGAAACCTGATTTAGACTTCTCTACCCAGAAGAATGCAACATAAGGCTCACCGCTCTTAAACAAGTAGACAGAGAAGTCTGTAGTGTGGGCAGCAATCCTTTTGTATAAGGAAACTGTCTCATAGACACAGAGCCTGTGGTTGGTGCATGCCCTGATGGTGTCAGGCACCACAGCAGTATCTGACTCACTGGAGTTAATGTCAGCAACCAGGGCCGGGTCACCTGTCCTTAGGAGGAGATTATGAATGACAGCCACCCAACCTGCTGGAGTTGCAGAGACTGGCTGTGCTTCCTGTGGAATGGTGGGTAAGGTCGACTTTGGAAGTACTCCTTGCTTCTCAGGGGGCTGAGAGGCAAGTCTCTGGCCTGGATATGAGGAAGAGGCAGCCCCCCTCTTCCTTGCATCGGCAGAGGGACTCCCAGAAAGGTGGACAGAAACTGTGCAGCCTTGGGCAAGGTCTGCAGCAGTATGGTGACCTTGCCATGAGGTGCCTTTGGAGAGGGCCCCTTTTGCTATGCTATATCCTCTAAATCCAGAGCACACCCAGCACACAGTGTGTGCCTGGTAAGAATCAGCGTATTCTGGAAAGATCTCTGGCCTAGAAGCCCGAAGATCTGAATGTAATTACTGCCTTTTTGTTGTTTGCATGAAAGCCACAACTTTCCCCAAGACCTAAGTCTTTTTTTTTTTTTCTATACAACTTGAAAACTAGGGACTGCAGGATGGTGGGTTCATGAAGAACAGCAAGAGTATACGGCAACACATGGAGTGGAGGTGCCCCACAGTGGATCTTACGGTCCATCCAGACTGGTGGGTGGGGACAATTTTCTGACCCTCTTACAGGAACATCAGTCTTCGTCCCTGGAGGATCTGGCATGGGCAATCACAGTGCTGGGCACCTGCCGTTTTGGAAGGCTCTGTGAGGAGGAGGGTCCCAACCGAGCAGACGCTCCGGCATCTCTGCTGTCAGCTTCGTGGTGTATAGTCCTCCTCCCCAGCTGCTGGCGGGGCATCTCTGCCAAATGCTCCAGTGGGGCTGGAACACAGATCTATCTCACACATCTCAAATCACTATCTGGGAAGGTGGGAGTGGGGAAGGTTTAGAACAGGAGGACCTGGAAGCTCAGAAGGACAGCGTTGGGGCAGCTGGCAGAGTATGAAGTGATTCAGCCTGAGAGATAGCTTGACGAGTAATTGGCAACAAGCAGAATCTTTGCTGCATGTATCAAGAGGGCTGTGTGTAAAGCTGCCAGGGTAGCCCGGCACTTAATAAAGGCTTAGCAAAGATAATTAGTAAATGCTTACTAAAGATAATCGCCAGTGAAGGTTTAGGCTGCTAGGAGGCAGACGATGGAAGACACAGGGCAAGAAGCGCTCTTTCACCAGGCCCTCGGTCCACTCCCCTTCTTCCTTAGTGGTTCTCAGAACATCACGGGAATTTGAATCGGTCCAGGGAGGAAAAAAGACAAGCAAGAGGCATGTGTTTCCATTTAGAAGTAAAAGGAGAAAACTCTCCCTCAAGAACCCCGCACTGCCTGGAGGGACTGCTGACATTATCCAGATATTGGAGGTCCAGATGTGAGGTTCGGACTTGGGGCACACGGCCTGACCAGGACAGCTTGGGGCTCAGGGGCAGAAGTAGGGTCTACCATTTGGATTCCAGGCTACTCTGCTGGGGTTGTGCTCTGCGTCCAGCAGCGAGGACCACACAGATGGTGTCTGCCTGCTGCTTTTCAAAGCTTCTGTTTCAGAGAGTAGCCATGCAAGGCAGACCGCCACAGAACAGCCCGGTTTTCCTCTTGTGCTGGGTCCTTGTAAGACAGCAAATCCTCATGAGCTCTCTATGAAATAACCTCTTCCCATCTCCACTTGACAGATGAGGAAACTGAGACACAGGTGACTTAACTTTGCTAAAGGCCACAAACCAGTGACCATTTCATGCACTGCCTCTTGACAGTTTTGACTACAGAGGGACACGGGGGGGGGGGGAGCACTGTTGCAGGGGACTCTCGGGCTGCACCTAACTATGCACAGGGCTCAACAAGGGATCAGGTGTTTTGAGAATTCCTTCAGGAAAATTTGCGGGGTCCTCCCCAATCCATCCTAGGCACCAGGCATTGAAGACCTCTCTCTCAGACAAAATTTGCTGTGCCCTGGGACAGTACTGGGCTAATGAAAGCAGAGTGGCAGTTTCGTGAATGGTTTTAAAACACAGGGAGAAGAAAATGAAGCGATTTGGTTTTTTTTTTGTTTGTTTGTTTTTTCTGGGGACGTCTTGAGGGTTATAAAGGGACTATCCGGAGGTCAAGACTTGAGGTGGGGCTAAAGGAGAGTCTGAACAAGAACTCTGGAGTCCTTGGCCTGATGTAGAATATTTATTCCACACACTTCAAGGGATCTGCAAGGGGCTTAGGAAAGCATTTGCTGAGGTTTGGTTGGGTGGTTAGAAGGAGACATCACCACCCAAGTGCGGCGTGGTAGGTGCCCTCCTGGGGACAATTTTGAGACACTAACTCATCCATGTCCAGGCACCAGCATGTTTACGGCTAGGGAGAAGCGCAACACGGAGCAAGTCTTGGAAGACAAAGACAGTCTGAAGGACAGGCGCTTTTATGTAACCGACCTCTGCGCCAAGGGTCTCAGGAGACTGGCGTTCCAAGCCCGAGCCCGGCGTTATTTTCGTACAAATACCAGCGGACAGCAAAGAGACCTAAGTTAGGCAAATCCGCGGGGCTTTTGAGAATGAGGCACCTGGTCGCATCGCCTCTTCCCAGATCGGGGCCGGGTGAACCCGGGGTCCCCCAGGCTCTGCCCTTGCCCCTTCTCCCCCAGAACGGGTGACCTTGGGTGCGCCACTTGACCCATGAGCCTCAGTTTCCCAGTCTGTGCACATACAAGGCAATGGTGGACGGCTTAGACATGCTTGCCGGGGAGCCCGGGGTGGAGACCCGGGGCCTGGAGACCGGACGCCCCTCCACGATTGCCCGCCGCGGGGCCGCGCAGTCCTAGTGTCCCCACGAGGCGGCGCGCGCCGGGCGGTCAGCTCATCGCGCAGGCGCGGCGGGCGGGGCGGGGAGGGCTCAGGGCTTTGCGCGGCGGCTCAGAGCGCGCGGGGTGGCGCGCGGGGCGGGTCGCGGCAGAGCTCGGCTTCCGAGCGGCTGGCAGGCGATCCTGACCAGCGCTCCTCGGCTTCCCGGCCCGCTCCTTTCGCTCATCCGGTCGCCGTGCACCCCGCGGCCCGTAGCGCGGTGATCTGGGGCTCCACGGGGCCGGGCTGAGCGGCCGCCGCCCGCCCCGAGCCGCCGCCGCCGCCCGGCCGCCCGCCCGGCTTAGCCGCCGAGGCGCCTGGCGGGGTCCGCGCCGCCGGGGGCGGGCGGCTCGGGCTGCGGGGCGGCTGGCGCGCGCGCGCCGCGGGGCGGAGAAGCGGGTCCGGCGGCCGGCGAGCATGGAGGAGAAGTACCTGCCGGAGCTGATGGCGGAGAAGGACTCTCTGGACCCCTCCTTCACGCACGCCCTGCGCCTGGTGAACCGAGGTGAGCGCGCCGGCCGTTAACGGCACCCGCGCAGCTGGCTCCCGGGAGGAGGAGGAGTCCGGGCATCTGCCCGGGACTAGAATCGCAGCCGTGGGGACTCTGGGAGACCCAGGGGAAACTTCTGGGCGAAACACAGCGAGCGTCCAGGGTCCTCGGCCTGGATCGACGCTGGACGAGACAAATGGACAGGGAGAATGGGGCACCCCGGGACCTGGGATGTTTGGGGGTGTCCAAGGAGCTGGAAGAAGGCGCTGTGGGGAAATGGATGGGCTTGAGCGAATTGGCTGCGCAGGAGGTGAAGGGAACAGGTGCTTGGGTTGTTAGTGAAGTTTGGGGACCTTGGAAGAGGTTTAGGGTCAGATCCTCCAAACAAGAAAGAGGGGAGGACCCCAGCGGCCCCGAGGGAGGAGCCCAGCCCTCTCCCACGTTCTTCTGTGTGTGCCCAGGCAGCCACAGGCTGGGCAGTTTGCCGTTCCTGGGGGCGGGCACTCATGCCAGCCTGGCAGTCAGGCGGCCCTTGGAGGACTCAGTTTGGGAGAGGAGGCCCGCCAGAGAGCCCGTTCTTGTTCGCCCTTTCTGTCTTTGAGACAAGCTGGGCGGGTGACCCTCATTGGTGGCAGGCTTGGGGTTGAGCACATTGCCAAAGGAACCACCCGCCTGTGCCATTTTTCACACTCCTCCAACCAGCGCGGGTGGGAAAGGAGCCCCAAAGTGCCAAGGACAGGGACACTGGGGTTTATGGAGGCACGCCTACCCAGAACAGTATTCTTCAGGCTTACTTCTTCTTTGGCTTCCTGAATCGTCTGCTGGGATGGAAGGTAAATGAAGCCCGCCTTCCCCGGATCTGTCTTCTACACCCAGGTCCAGCATTTGTGTTTCAGAGGAAGATGGGCTGGGGAATCTCTGGCCTTTTTATTTCTTCTTCTTCTTTTTTCCTTT
Source organism: Dicrostonyx torquatus (assembly GCA_028555095.1). Lineage (NCBI taxonomy): Eukaryota > Metazoa > Chordata > Mammalia > Rodentia > Cricetidae > Dicrostonyx > Dicrostonyx torquatus. Next base: position 2,774,901 of record JAQHUG010000120.1, read on the forward strand.
TTCTATTTTCAGGGACATGATAGAGACATTATCTGGCCAGATATGTAACTATTTTATGAATCGCTCTGTGCAGTGTGCTTCCTAGTTAGAGGTGTGCTTCTCTCAATGCTGGCCCTTACTCTTATTGTTGAGAGAGAAAGATGAGGCAGACATATTCTGTTTGTGTGTGTAGAGTCCTGTGTTTTAGAGCCACGACCTCTGCTACTTGCCTGTTGTAGACAGTTGGTTGTCGCCTGTGGGGTTGTTGGAGAGACTTACCGTCTCCATGAATTTAAGCTTTTTTTGAATTGCTGAACAGAAATACGTTTACAAGCTTCTCCCATTAATGGCATGCTTATTTTGATTTTTTTTTTTTAATATAACAGGCTTGTGAAAGAGTAATGGGCATTCACTCCTCAATTAGAGAAAAAGAATTTAAGTTTTACTGCCTGGTCCTTCTGAACAGTTTTGTAGTTAGATTCCTGCCGTTGGGTTTGTACTCCACTCTTTTATGATTTACATATATCTTTTGCTGCCTGCTGGGCTGTCATCTCTGTAAGAAATTTCTTTGTACATTGTGTGAGATGAGTGGAGTAGAAATGGTCTGGACTGTGAAACCAAGTACAGTTCTCCCAGTGAAGAAACAAAGTCAAACCAGGGTTGTGCTCAATTAGGGAAACCTGGTTTAAAAGCTAATGAGCTATTTTTAAGGTCGGGATTATTTTCCGTGCCTTGTTGTCATAGCCTCGTGCTGTTTCGATGTTCACAATTCTGTCGGTTCCTGCGTCTACTGGTGTTAATAAGGACTCCATTTCCTGAACCAGATACTGGGGAGGTCTTGTAATTTAGGGCTTGTTTGGTGTTGAACTTGGTTGCCTTGCTTTTCACCCGGAATGTAATTCTTGTACATTTCTTACCTGTGAAGGAAGGCCTGCTGCTAGGATGCTCTTGTTCCCAGGAATTTTTACATGACTTGAGATGGAGGCTGATACCCAGAACGCAGTGCCCTGTCATTTAAAATATTAATTATGGTGTCTTACGTAACTTTAACGTTACAAGTGCCTCTTTAAAAACGTCGGGTCTGAAGTCAGCATTCAGGCGATTGTTGGCAAAATTTCATTTGAAAACTGATAGCCGCCCTCTTATTGCTTATATGAAAGCCTTGCTACTCTTACTTTGCTGTGTGTTTTCCTATAAGGAAAGTCTCTTTCCAGAAGTTATGCTGGAACGTCCAACAGCAGGGGATGGTGGCCACTGTGAGCCTTTCAGACTGCGGCTCCTGTCTCCAAAGCTCACAGTATTGACAAAGTTTCCGGGGCACTTTAAGGCGCTTGCTGTCTCTCTCCATCCTCACACTTCAAGCCCGGTAGGGAAGACAATCAGTGCTTTCCTGGAAGGCTGCTAGGACCCCTGCTGCATATTAGCCTGGAGGTCCTGAAAACTATTTTGAGTCCACATCTATCTTGAAAGCCATTCTTCTTCTTACATGTGACTTCCCAGAAAGATGGAATGAACTCTTCTTCCATCTGAATTTAGAATATTGTTGAAATCAGTACAGCGAGTGTGATTGTCCCTGGTTAAGTGAATGTAAGAGAGGGAAATTGTGTGTGCTGTGGAAGACTGATACTGCTCTAAAAGACAGTGCTTTCTTTCTGTACTTCCTTGAAGAAGCAGACCTCCATTGTAGATTTGAAACTGGATGTCGAGGCTGAAGCATCTGCGGATTAAAGCCCTCCTGTGACCAGTATTTTCGTTTAGGAATCCGCACCATGCGGTAATGAGACGTGGTTGTCTCAGAATGCAGTGTTCATAAACATTGATCGGAGTCCTGGCTGAGTTATGACTTGTCACAGTCTTTAAGTAAGGACTTGGGCGGATATGCTGTCAGGTGCTCTTCCTCAGGACAGGTGGACTTGTGCCAATTCTCCAGGCCGGTGTTTTATCATGGACATTACTTACTGAGTTGATTTATAATTTCCAGTAGTAGACACTTCTCTCTCTTTGCCCCAAATGTGAAACTTTATTCTTCAACAAAAGTAAGGATAATGCTTAATTGGCATTAAAGATGAAAGAAATCAGGCTTGATAAGAAATGAAAGACGTCAGGCTTTAGCGTTCTCTCCCTGCTCCCACTTGTTCCCACAGAAGTGCCTACAGGGTGAAGCCATGTGCTTCTTGCTAGGGAGTTGGAGGTGAGATTTGTTGCATGCTTTGTATTATATTTGCCAGTAGGAGATATACGCACTGGCTAAACCCCTCCCCAGAATGTCTTACGTTCCCATTTAATCTAGCACTTTGGTCAAGGTTTGGATGGCTCTCTGTTCAAGTCTATCCAAGACACAGCCTGTGCTTTTAATTATCTGGTTATCAGTCACAGTTCCTGGTCAAGTTAAATTTAGTTGGTTTTGGTTACAGGAGGAAGTGGAGTAAAGGCCTGCGCATCCACACTAATATTCAAAATAATGGTTTTTTTGTCACCTCAGTTTTTCAAATGTTAGGGTTCTTTGAGTGTCTTAGGCTGTATGTGGATCTATGCACAGAAAAAGGGCCATTAGCTTACTTTTCCTTGCAGTGTACAAAATTCAGTGGCGTAGCATCCATTTTGAGGAATCCCTTTTGCTCAGACCTGTACAGTGAGGGCTCACCAGTGAGATTTGCAGAGTGTGGTTAAGGTGTGGTGCTTGTTGTACGCTGCTGAGTGCCATTCCCCACTTCATCCAGAGGAGACTGCCATTATTTTGGTTTTTATTGTTTCTCTCCTGGTGTGAGTGTTTTGGTTTGTCTTTGTAGGAAATGGATGGAGTGCCTCAGTTTGAGGTCAGCCACTCCTGGGTTTTCTGCGGTGCCTTTTACAGAGATACGGTGTTCCAGCACATGGACCTTGGGGGCGCAGCCTGTGTGCCAGGCTCTTTGTGCTGGGTGCTGGAGGGGAGCTGAAGAACTAGAATGCCCTGTACTCCACTGTGGGAGAGAATGTGTTTTAGTTATAAATGTCTTCCTTCCCCGGGAACTTAGTCCTTGCTGTTCTTCTGGAGTACGGAGTGACCACAAGATCCCGATGAGCACGGTCAGTGTTTCTGAGGCCCTTTGTCCTGGCTGATGCCAGTAGTATTCTTACTATCGCCAACACCCCGGGGATGGGCTTTCAGTCATAGAACCTGCCCCAAATGGCTCACTTTCAGAATGTCAGAGCAATGGCAAAACTTGGTGGCTATTCTGTACAGACCCTGTTAAGACTGTTGGCTGATGACCGGCGGAGACTAGAGAAGCCTGGCTCTGAGATGTGCAGTTGCTTCTTTTTCTCTCTGACCACATTGGGTTGAAAGATACATGATATGGTGTCTATGTTTGCTCTTCCCCCTTCAGGTTTCTGCTTTAGTTCCTCCATCTACTTTTTTCTCCCCGCCAAAGCGGAGGGCTCCATTGCCTTTTTCTTATTTTTAGTCCCAGCACTTACCTCTGCCCTGGTGGGATGCTGCTGTGTAGATCTTATCTCCTTGCTGGGAGAGTGAGAGCCTGTTAGGAGGCAGACCTGGTCTCTCACCTGCCCTTGTGTCTTCAGGAGGTAGCATCCAGTGTCATTCTTGGCCCTTGCAAACTGAACTCCTGCCTTCATGGCTGTGCAGTAATGACCGTGACGGTAACGAAAAGTGTGAGTGTGTGTTCAGAACTCAGAGCCACTGAGAGCTCTGCTCCTAACCCCTGTGGAGCAGCACACCTGGTGGGGGACAAGGACTCTAATGTGCACAGCACTGAGGGAGGAGGGAAGGAAGAAAGGAAGGAAGAAAAGCAGGCTCTCAGCAAACTATGTGAAAGCAAGCAGAAGAGCAGGCCAGGATCCTAAATGTGGCAGAACAGTAGGGGTCTTTCTTCAGGAGCTAATGAGAAGATGTCGTCAGATCTGCTGGGAATCAGACGTTTATTTACGTGGTGCTTTCTTGAGGAGCTTGTTAAACCCGTGCACTCTGGTACAGTAAGCTTTCCTTCCGAAATTCAGAAGGGATGAGTCAAATTAGAACTCTGGGAGCCCTTAGAACTTGTCTTAAAAGCCTTCTTACTTGAGAGAGTTAATCTGCAATTTGAGGTGCCCGCCAGAACCCCCCTCCATGTAGCCCTGGCTGGCCTAGAACTCACAATGTAGACCAGGTTAGCTTCGAGCTCATAGAGGACTGCCTGACTGCCTCACCTCCTGAGTGTTAGCATTAAAGGTGTGCCCCACTGCAGCTCTGCTCAGCCAGAACCTGAGAGTCAGAGGAACAAACAAGAGCTGTGGATGCCAAGTGCCACCTTCAACATAGGTGCCTAGAGACCTGTTTGCCACTTGTCATCTGTCCGGCTGCAAGAAGAGAGAATGGCAGGCAATCTCAGCTCTGGGACTGTGGTTATGACTGGTTATTATACAAACCATCACATGGAGTGCCTCTTTGGTGCCAGGCGCGTCCTGTGCATTATCTCTGACTCACACAGGGTCTTGCAAGGTAGGAAATTTATCCCTGCCTTGCTTTTTTCGCCCCCTAACAAGGCATCCCTAGCTTCAAAATGGAAAGCAGTGGAGGCAGAGGCTGGAACTTCTAACTTTCAGTGTTTTGAAAGGCTATAAAAGGCTGTTAGTGTTGTTTTTAAATAAAAGTTTGATTATGGGGGAAGCCCACTAGGAGTTTCTGTTGGTGATGAATTTTTAGGGGCGGTGTCTGCAAATGTGCTTTAACAAAGGCAGCCCCCAGTCCTGTGCTCTCAGAGGCATCCTGGAGTCTTTCTGGGTGTTCAAGGTGGGGAGCCCGACTTAGGTATGCATCTCGGGAGTCACAGAGAAAGCAGGACAACATGGTGTAGAAAGTGTGCAAGTGAAATCTTCACACGGCCTGCGGTGGCGAAGGAGTTGTAGAACTCGGGGCTCTTTGTGTCTAAACTTGGCCTGCCAGGACTAGTTTGGAGTAGATTTTTACTTAGTTTGTGGTACACTGAGGAAGTCTTCCTGCTTCAAAACCAGACTCAAAAAGAAAGGGGACTTAAAAGAAAGGAAAAAAAAGGGGAAAAAAGAATGTTATATTAACACACAAGGTTGTATTTCCACAAATAATAGTTTTGGCTTTCTGGAAAGGAGTATATTTAAACTTTGTATTAAGCTTTGTAATTGCTAATTATTGCAGCTGCCATTTAACAAGGGCCTTTCCTTGTTTATGTACATTATTTCATTTAAGTCTTCTAGCATTCTTAAAAGAATAAATCATATTGCAGGTGAGAAGACTGAGGTCAGGAAGGTCAGGTAAGGAACCCATGCGTGCCCCTTGAAGCATCAGATAGAGTGAAAGTAGGTGCTGGGACTGGTGTTGCTACGTCAGCTCCTAAAATTAACGGTGAGGCTTTGCATAGTTGATCTGCTGAGCAGAAGAGATCCCACGTTGTACAGAGGGGCACACTGGGACTACTGCCAGTATGGAGACTGGTGGATGCCGTTTACCTTGGGAATAGCCAACCTACCAGGTAACAAACTGTGCAGAAAGAATTCTGTGCTTATGGAAGGTGACACACCCTCCAGTTGCGTCATTTGTCAGACCCTCAGTTTGCCCATCAGCGAATTTAGAATGCCATGCTCTGTTTGTATGATCGATGTTTTACACATATGTAATGCAGAACACATAGTAGGTTCTAAATTGCTATCCCCTGCTGTTTTTGTAGACTGGCCTGAGACAAATGTATGAGTACTGATGTCATTTTTCCAGACAGAGTGTCTTAACACACAGATCCTACCTCCATTGCTCATGGTAATCTTATGGTACTAGTGCGATTTTAGTTTTCTAGCCCAGGAAGTATGGGAAGAAAAATTCCTGGCCTAGGAAGCCTCTTTCTTGCATTCTCACCAGAATCAGCAGCTTGGGTTGATTTCATTATGCTAGCCAAGGCACAGCACCTGAAGCCTAAATTTAACAAATAAAGTTTCATAAACATTCTTTTGACTACACAGCTTAAAGCGTGTCTGGCCCCTGCAGCCTCCACAGCCAAGAGAGCTGGCTCTGAGCTGGGAGGCTGGGAATTTCCATGGATTTCTCCGATCGGTTTCTGCTGCTATTTTAAGGATTTTAAAGGTGTTCTGGCATATTATTGGTGCTCTTCTTTGGCATGATAAAGGGCATGGATGCGCAATGACCACTTCTTTGATCCGTGCTTTTAGCATAAATCCTACACTTGGGGTCACTGTTGGTTCGAGGTCCCACTGAGAAATTGGAAGGGAACAGGAAGGGGCAGTTTTCATTCTCATTTCCCTGGTGTTATTCTTCTGCTCCTGATACACAGTTGTGCTCTGCTTTTCTTCCACTAGATGGCGCTCCACATAGCTGCAGATCCTCTTCTGGTCACACTGGTTTAACTCCTAAACTGAAGTTAGTGTTGGTGCACAGGCTTGCGTTTCTTTGGGTTTTCATGCATTTCTCTTAGTTTTTTTTTTTTTTTTCTCCAAATCTAGGATACTTTCTGGCCAGCATTTTAGGACACAGCGGTATGTTTTTGTCTAGTTGCCAGTGTTTCTGAGTTCCTAAGGGGCACTGTGCTCAGTTGCTAGTTTGCTTTTCCACACGTTTCTCTTAGTCTTGGTACTGCTGTGTGGAGTTAGTTTTGTCTCATTCTACAGATAAAACAATGGTTCTCACAGGGCCATCTAAGTGTTTGAGTCACGTGACTAACTCGGAGAGGGCTCTGTGATCTAATGGAAGACTGAAAAGCGCTGGACTGAACACGTTAAGTGGGTAGTAGGATGATGGTCTGGCTTGTGGCTACAGGCCATTGGAGTCTGTTTCTTGGAAGACGAATTATAGTTTTCACAGTTAGTTTGCATTGGCGCATGTGTATCAAAGTCTTAGATATGCAAGCCAGCGACAGTAAGGAAAGATTTGTGGGCTGGTGTGGGGTTTCCTGCCTCTTGTTGCCTTCTGTTGCTGTTGACTTCAGGGGTGAGTTAGAGCGTCTGTCACTGCCAGGTACAGGGCCTCACAAGGATTTTGAAAGCAAACAAACTCTCTTTTAAAGTGATCCCTAACAGGGTGAGCTCAATCATCGTATCTAGAGACTATAAGGATTCCAGAAATAAATTGTTTTTCAATGATACAAATATGTGTGTTGAAGTATTTTGAACTACTAAATTGAACTGCGAATATCTAATAGTGCTAAATTGAACCAGGGTAGTTCTGTCTCCGAGCTGCTGTTCCCAGCTTTGTAAATGGCAGTAATGTCATTTGTTGTCACCTAGATGAAATGACAGTGATACCTAACGGTGATACCTAACGGGAGGTCTTCACCCGGTCTTCTTTGGTTTCAGAGCACAGCTCTGCCTGTTGGCCAGGGCAGAGTGTCACCTGTTTTCTGAGGGGAGGGACTGGATTTTCTTACTGCCCTCATCTCTTCATCTCCTTCTTTGAGTCCACTTGTGATCAGAGAGCATAACCAGAAGTTGAACACGTAGAAAAATCCTTTGCCCTTAGCTGCTGCGCTGCTTGCAGGCCATAGTTAGCTGGGCATGGTCCTGGAGTCGAACTCAAGCTATTTTGCAGCACAGGAGAGTTAAGTTTTGTGTCAGCCAAACTTGGGCTCATGTCTCAGCTCTGCCTTTCTTGTCTTGTGACTGTGGCTGCATTGACTCTTCTCAGTCTCAGTTTCCTCTCTACAAAACGGTGGTTAGACAAGTCCACGCGCTCTGGAGTGCTGGTGGTTAGACAGGTCCACACGCTCTGGAGTGCTGGTGGTTAGACAAGTCCACGCGCTCTGGAGTGCTGGTGGTTAGACAAGTCCACGCGCTCTGGAGTGCTGGTGGTGTTCCAGTGTGGTGCTGTGGGAAGTCACTGTGCAGATGAGGTCTGTAGTGAACATAGAGCCAACTGCTGCTGTCATCCTTGCCCTCACCTTCATTATTGATTTCAATAAGCAAGTCAGTATTTTAAAGATTTATTTATTTATTTAGTGTGTGTGTTTGCATGCGTGTTTGTAGAGTCCATAGGAGGGCATCAGGTCTCTTGAAGCTGAGGTCCTGAGCTGCCCATTGTGGGTGCTGAGAACCGAACTTGGGTCCTCAGCAGGAAGAACAAGAGCTCTTAACTGTAGTCATCTCTCCAGCCTCCTCCCTTTCCTTTATACTATGTCTCATGAAGTGTTCAGGCCCCAGGCAGGGAGGAAACATGCCAACAGACTTTGCAGAGTGGGTTATGTGCTGTAGGAGAGCTGCTTTTCTCTCAACCAAATGTTGTGTTTTTTTGTTGGTTTGTTTTTTCCTCACACAATACAATTTGCCTGAAGTTCAGCCCCTCCCCCACCTCTCCTCTCCCCCAGATCCAGTCTTCTTCCCGCTTTCTGGTTAGAGAGGTCTGAGCTGGATGAGTATAGTTCGGATTCCATCAGTGACATGGTGCTGGCAGCATGGTGTGTAACCCCTCTGGCTTTTCTGTTTCCCCACATCTTCATTTTCTTACCTTCAATGATGTCTTGTAATGATTTATCTGTCTTTTCTTCCATAGTCAAGGTACTTTTTGTTGCTGGCACTAAAGATTTATTTTGAAATAATTTTAAGCTTACACATGGAAAGGATAGCGCTAAGGCCTCTTCTCCCATCTACGTGGATCCACCAGTTAACGTTTGCTTGAGTTTCCTCCTCACGCCCTCAGTGTGTGTTCAGACTTCCCCCGACGGTGAGGTGCGCTTGTCACGTGGCTTTGCTCTCTGAGTATTAAACGCTTCTCCCTACTTCCCCTCAAGAAGGGCCTTGTTTTTCAGTGCCGATGAAGCTCAGTGGTGATGCTGGCCTGTCACCCAGTCCCTTAACTGTTTTTGCCACTTGTTCTATTTTGCCCTCGAAGGGTCCAGATCCAGAGCAGACATTGCAGTTCCCAGTGTCTTAGTGTCCCTAGCCCGCTGCCTTTCCCTGCTTCTGAGGACATGCCAGTGTTGGTGGTAAGTGTCTCTAAGTTTGGGCTGTCTGATCCTTTTGCATGGTTGTGGAGGGGACAGTCTCCTCTGTGTGTGACGGCACATAGTACTGGTGTTCACAGCGCTATTGATCAGGTTGGTGACTGCTTAACGTCAGGCTGGCATCTTACCAAAAAGTAAACTGTCTCCTTTTGTAACTACTTAGAGCTTTTCTGGAGACATTCTTTTTTTTTTTTTAAATTTTTATACATTTTTTTATTTATAATTTATTGAGCTCTACATTTTTCTCTGCTCCCCTCCCTGTCTCTCCCCTTCCCCCTTTCAGCCCTCCCCCAAGGTCCCCATGCTCCCAATTTACTCAGGAGAGCTTGTCTTTTTCTACTTTCTACTTCCCATGTAGATTAATTAGATCTATGTAAGTCTCTCTTAGTGTCTTCATTGTTGTTTAAGTTTTCTGGGATTGTGGTTTGTAGGCTGACTTTCTTTGCTTTATGTTTAAAAACCATCTATGAGTGAGTACATGTGATAATTGTCTTTCTGTGTCTGGGTTACCTCACTCAAAATAATGTTTTCTAGCTCTATCCATTTTACTGCAAAATTCAAACTGTCACTATTTTTTTCTGCTGTGTAGTACTCTATTTTGTAAATGTACCACATTTTCCTTATCTTTTCTTCGGTCGAGGGGCATTTAGGTTGTTTCCAGGTTCTGGCTATGACAAACAAAGCTGCTATGAACATAGTTGAGCACATGCCCGTGTGGCACGATTGAGCATCCTTTGGATATATACCCAAAGTGGTATTACTGGGTCTTGAGGAAGGTTGTTTCCTAATTATCTGAGAAATCGCCACACTGACATACAATGGGGTTGTACCAGCTTGCATTCACACCAGCAATGCAGAAGTGTTCCTTTTGCCCTACAACCTCACCAGCATAAGTTGTCATCAGTGTTTTTGATCTTGGCCATTCTTACAGGTGTAAGATTGAATCACAGAGTTGTTTTGATTTGCATTTCTCTGGAGACATTCTTTAAGACTAAATATTCCATGTTTGTCAAACTGTCCCTCACAGACTAGCACCCAGTATTTCCTACCCGAAACATGGCTGTGGTGTGGTGTTTAGAAAGGACAGTTTTCTGACTCTTCCGCTTCCGTCACATTTATCAGTTGATATCTGCAGAAAGGGGACATTTCTTTTGCCATCTCTGTCCCTATTCCTCTTCCTTACTGCTCTGTTTAGTTTGTCTCATTTGTCTTGTGGTTTCATAGATTACTTTAATCAGTGAGTTAGGAACCTTTACTGTATAGAGGATGCTCATATTGCCCCACATGTGGTTATTGGGAGCCCTTTGCTGTGTATCCTTGGCCCTTTGGATGGGACTATCACATGTGAGTATAGCTGGCCAACTGTATATCCACGGGTTCCATATCTGTGTTTTTAATCAGGGATGTATCAGAAATATTTGAAAAATAGAATATTTATTAAACATGTACCCTTTTTGTTAATGTGAGTCATGCATGATTACAGATTACATAGTATTAGGTACTAACACATACCCTAGATCATATAGCGAACAGAGAAGACACGGAGAGTTTCATGTAAATAAGCATCACACTGTTTTATATACAGGGGTTGAGCATCTGTGCATTTGGGTATTTGGGGCAGTCCAGGAACCAGTCACTGAAGGATGCTGGAGAGAAAACAGCATCTTGTTGCAGGGCTCATTTGCTGTTGCCTTTCTGTGAAATTAGCCCTGCCTTACACAGTGCCCTGGTTTCTCCCAGCGAGGAATGCTCTTAGAAACCAGGGTCTGGGCTGCTTCAGTGTCATTGCTTCCCGGTCCCTTGCTCAGAGGCCTGGGAAGCAGCTTTGTATCTCTGAGTGTGTCTCCATTGTCTCCATACTGAACTCAGGCTTTTTCTGGTCAAACCAAAGACTAGATATTTTTGAGGTATGTCTTCTATTAATTCCTGTTAGTGGTTTAGGAAAGCAGAATGCACAGCATGTACAAGGGTGAGTGTGCTTGTACTCTGATATACTATAAAAACAAGTAGTGTGCAAGGCTGTAGTGGGGTGAGTCAGCCCACCCCCCACTGCTCTTGTGTTGCACACTAAAGAGCAGATCTGGTAAGTTTTGTCTTACCCTGGTCACCAAGAGGTGGGGCACAGTAGAAGGTGTTTGTCTGGGTTAGCAAATGTCTGTGAGCTCCATCAGCTACACACCACCGTCCTGCAGCTCGCAGTGTATCAAAGGGTCCAGTGGGAAAACAATTTTGTAAACTGTTGAGAGGAAGTTTTCTCGGCACAGTCAGACAGATGCCTTCTGTGTGGGGGTAGGGAGAGTGTGCGTGCTTGCGCGCACACAAACGTGTCGAGGCCAGAAACCTAAATCAGGTGGCCTTCCCAGTTGCACTCTGCCTTATTTTTTCTGACAGGGTCTTTCACTGAAGCTGGGGTTTGCTGATTCAGCTGTGCTGTCTGGCCAGCTCACGGTTCCTTTTGTCTGTTTATCCAGTGCTAGGCTTTCAAGTATGCACTGCAGCTGGCTTTTGTGTGGGTGCTGGGGATCCAGACACGCGCGGGTCCCCTTGCTTGCATGGCAGATACAAATGGAGCCATCTCCCCGCTCTGATACTCGCTTTGTGAAGCCCTGTCTAAAAGCAGAACCATGGTCCCTGGTGCTCCTGTGGCCTCACGTTATTCTTCAAGGCTCAGCAGAAAGGCAAGATTTTGGCGCCAGTCAGGTGAAAAAAAAAGTCTCAAAATTATACTTTTCTTCTTTTAGGATAGACTTGTTTTTCAAAACTTTCTTGATGTAATTCATTGCTTTACTGTATTTATAAAGGGACTTCTTGAGCAGTGAGAAAAGGGTTTCTTAGGAGTGGCCCTGTTCTCAGGAGACTATATCACCCATGGTGGAAGCACACAGTCCACACTGAAGTCGTTTTTGACACTGAATTGGAGCCTGGGTGGCCATGGCACACAGCAGGAGCTTGACATGGAGATGTGATTGCACCCACCTAAGACAGCGCCTGAAACAAGCTAGGCTTTCCCTAACTGTCTCCTTTCTCTATTATTATTATTGTTATTATCATTATTATTCCTAGAAATCTTCCATTCACCTTTAGGCCTTCAGGTTTGTTGGGAGCAGCAGGAAGTATCCTCAGCCTTATCTTGGATTGGTTCACAGTTCCACCCAAGGACACTTAGCACACTTCCAACTTTAGGGCGGCTGCCCTTGGAGACCTGGGTCCACCTTCTGAAATCCTGGTTCTGTTAGAAATTGTTTACATTTTTGTGTTTACATGAAAATCGTGACTTTTTGACATGATGCCCAGCCCATCATTTAATAAAGTGTTAATCAGACCAAATAGAGTTAGAATCTCAGTGGTCAGCTTATTTCTTTAATATTTTAAGGTAGAACTGTCTGTAGCCTAAGTTGCTATTAGTTCACTGTGGATTCCAGTCTGGTCTAGATAGACGGTCATGATCTTTCTCCTTTAGCCTCCCAGTCCTGGAGTTACAGGCATGTGCTCTCATTTCTACAGTCTTCAATGATTTAGAAGAATGAGGAGAGAAGAATTAAGAGGTGTAATTTGCCAATTGTGTGATTGTGTTCTGCATGATTCTGTCATATCATAGTTTCCTGTTCTCCGCCTGCGGACAGTTAAGCGGTGCATTAGCTTTGGTGATAAGCATCACAAACTTAAGTGTTTTCATCCCTAAATGGTCCTGGGAGAATCTATGTGAAGTGCTAGCATATTCTTAGGTCCTTAAAATTCAGCCATCCTCCTTTTCCAAATCTAGTGAGCTAGCAGCAGACTTTACTGTGTTTTCCTTTAGGGAGTCCAGCACCGAGTACTAGGCCCAGAGTTTGTGCTCTTGGATACCTCTTTGAGATCCTTCGAGGAGTACAGAAGAATTCCACTCTCACCTATTTTGGTAGTACATCGGGTTGCTTCCAGTGAAGAATTCCTAGCGATAGTATTTGTGTGGGGTTGGAGAGTTAAACAAAGGAGAAGCAGAACTTTGCACTGAGGAAGTCGTATCCTTCTCAGGGTACCTCTAGCAGGCTGACAGGGTGTGTATTTCCCCAGTCTGCTCAGGCCAGGGATGGGTTACATCCTTACACAGTTGGAGCATGGCTAGGCTGGGTGAAGAGCTGGAACACAGAGCTGGCTAATATGTTATCCCTGCTTAAAGAGTTTCCAGTGCAGTGGGGAAGCAGCCAAATTAAAAGACATTTATATTGTGGGGTGGTAAGTGCTGTAATAAAGACAGCCTGGATACTGTGGCCCTGCTTAGGAGCAAGTAGTGCATTATTTTAGTTGGGGGAGGGAAGAGGGACTTCAGAGTGACCCTGATGGAGAGCAGAAACATTCTTGTGCTCTCGTGGGAGGAATGCTTCTCCTTAGTGTCAAAACATGGCCTCTCTGAAGACTGCATGCTCCTTGTCTGCTATGTAGCAGAAAGGTCTTGTGTCTCCTTGCATGCCCCTCTTCTCTAGCAGTGCTTTGCGCTGACCTCACTGTGCCATTCACAATGGATTTTTGGAAGTTACTCTCCCAGGAGAGCCTCAGCACCTTCTAGCCGGAGAATGTGACTCATTATTGTGCATCATTGTCCCTCCTGTGTGAGGCCCTTAGCACTTAGTCTGGAGAGGGTGGTCACAGCATTGCTGGGGCAGGGACTCATTTAGAGTCCATCTTTCAAGTTACTTTGGTGAGGGAAGGCAGTAGATTGTTTTTCTTTTGAGTTTCCAGCAACTGGCTTTGAGGAGATCTGTATCTATGTCAGGCTAGTGCAGACTGAGATTTGTGCATGAAACGTGTGGCAAGAGAGGGCTGGGCAGAAGGGCAGGCCTCCCTTGGCGCTTTTCCTACCTTCATAAAGAGTGTGGTCCAAATGACACAAGGGCACTGCTTTTTAAAAGGGATCTTAACCTTTGCTACTGCCGCTGATGCCAATCCCTGCACACCCTTGCACTCCAGCAGCAAAAGTCGAGCAGAGCACCATAGAACAGGGCCTAGGAAGTAGGGTGGACATGGGCTCATCCCCCGAGAAAACTCCACAGCCCCTGGTAGCTTCTTTTTAGCTCTGACTTTGGTTTGGCTCACACTTTGCCAGTCGACTTTACACTTAGTGGTTGGCATCATGCAATTTCCTTGCAGGATGCTTTTGATGTTTGTGGCTACATCACAGGGGAATCTTCAGATCTTGACTGTGACTCCTCCTGCCTGCCGATGGCCTGCTTGCCTCCCTGATGGCATGTGTAGAGTGCAGAGGCCGCAGACCTTTACAGAGCAACAGCAATAGATTAATGCTTAGGGCTTAGGGCTCAGTAGAAAGCAGACCCAGGTACCTTTGTTTCTGCTGTCTTATGGGTGCACTCTGGTTCTGGTTTGCTTTGTTGAGTGTTGTAAATGGGGGAGAGGTGTGGGTTATGTTCCCAGCCGCCAGCTGCTGGCCCGCTCAGC
>JAQHUG010000120.1:2791233-2803898 GCA_028555095.1 Dicrostonyx torquatus
GGGGTATGCAGATGGGGGATATATGGAGGAGGGGATATGGCTTCTGTTTTTAAAGACGTGAAAATATTCACAGAAGATTCCAGACTGCATGACCTTGTGGGATTTAACATCCTTTGAGTTCTTTATGGACAAGACATGGAATCATCACAGTTAAAATAATATAGTTCAGTAAGAACTGATGTCCTTGAGAGATTTAATGAGCGATGTGATTGTATAGAGGAAGCATAATTGTTTTCAGATTCAGATCTCTAAGATCTACTTGAAGTGACTCTGAAAACATGGTAGTGTGTTTCTTTTCTGTGGCTCTTGTGACAAATTATTACAAATACAGTGGCTTCCTTACTTCACAGCCCTGGGCTGAGATCCCTGTAGATGCTCAGTGTTCTGGAGGCTCTAGAGAATCTGGCTTTTCTGACCTCTGGAAACTAGTCACAGAGCGTGGGCTTGTTGCTCTCTCCTTTGTCTGCAAAAGCAGCACCTTGAGGCCATCGTCTCTGTGCTGGCTTTTCCGTTTGTAAAGCCCTGTGGTTGTACTGGGCTCACCTGGGCAATCACTCCACTTTAAGGTCGGCTTAGTCCCGTCTGCAGCCCTTCTCCTTGCTACTTAATAATTATGGGCTCTGGAGGTAACAGGATGTAGATGTCTTTGGAGGAAGCCAATTTTCTGTCTACCACAAAGTGGTGGGGTGGACAGCAGGAAATGAGTCTCTGCAGCGGGCTTCAGGGATTCTCATGTGCTGTGATTATCTCAAATTGTGCGTCAGGATCTTAGAGAATCAAGTGAGTTGCTGCTGTTACAGAATGACTAAAGATGGGCTGTGAAAGCTCGAGTTCCTGCTAACCATCAGGCTGCGCTGGGAGATTGACAGTATTTCCCAGTCCCTAGAACCATCTTCTGAGATGAACAACATAAGTTCCATCTTACCTGTGGGAAACAGGCTCTCATGGAGGTGTGACTGACCTCAGGTCACCTGGCTGGCTTAAAACTGAATACTCCAAGTGGAAGGCAGACTGATTCCCAAACTCATCGAGAGGTAAGGGTGTTAAGGAATTTATTTCTCTTCCTTTGCACTTCGGCAAGGCCTTACTTGGCTAATATTCAAGAGTATCTGCCAGGATGTTGGCCAAAGATTTGGTATGGCATGTCAGAATCATTAGGTAGCTAACTGACTGACTTGGTGACCTCTCCCCTTCCTCCCCTTTCCCCCGTTTCTCCTACTCTGCTTTTTATCCGCTGTATACCATGCCTGCCTCATTAAGTATTATTTTGGTCGACTTCTTAATTACTGCTTTTGTTTCCTGATAAAGTAGCTCCTTCTAGTCTTGATGTCTGCTGTCTGTGAAGTGGACACCATTGTCTTTAACCTGAATGACAGTCTCATCTGTGATAGGCAGATTGGAGGCTGAGCATCAGAAAGGCAGGCTGAAGAGTATTCTTAAAGTTACCAAGCACAAAGGCAGCTGGGCGGTGGTGGCGCACGCCTTTAATCCCAGTACTCGGGAGGCAGAGGCAGGCCGATCTCTGTGAGTTCGAGACCAGCCTGGTCTACAAGAGCTAGTTCCAGCGCAGGCTCCAAAGCCACAGAGAAAGCCTGTCTCGAAAAACAAAAAAGAAAAAAGAAAAAAAAAAGAAAAAAAAAGTTACCAAGCACAGTGATTGGATAAGACTTGAGTTTGTGCCCATTTGTTTTCAAAACTCTGTGGACTCCCACATAGCTGGGTGACTAAGAAAAATAGAGCAAGAAGGAAAAAAAATAAATGCCAATTAAAGATGACAGCTGCAGAAATGGCAAAGGTGGCTCCCGCTTGCCAGGTGAATTGCATTAGCCATTGGTCAAAGCCGAAGTACCGGAGCATATCATCATCAGGTTGTAGTTTGAACACGGACTTGAGAAGGGAATGGTCTGTTGTCTAGTTCCATCTAGTTGACTCTGTGCTATTCCATAATAAGAACTACAACATAATGCTAGTGGTAGCTCCCACTGACCCTCTATACAGGTCTAGGGTCTATTTTCCCGATCATCATTGCATCTAATCTTTACAACAGCCTTCTGCAGATGGGTACCAGCGCCCCTGTTTTAGAGGTAGAGTCACTGAGCCTGTGAGACTTTGGCATAAGTGAAAACCAGACGGTTTCTGGAGTGGAAGACCTGTGTTCATCTTGCTGTTCTCTGCATCTTATTTCAGCCTAGTCAACATTATTGACTGACACGATTCCATAAAGCTTGGGGAGAGTGTCTGACGTTGTAATTACACAGAGAAAAACACCAAAGGAACACAAACACGTGCCTTTTAAAGAAGGTAAAATGTGCTTGGCCCATACCATCCTGGATATCCTCTGAGAGCTGGCAGCAGCTAGGGCTCAGTTCTGCACTTTACATTACCTTATGGCGCCTTGTTCTTGTGCTTAGTCATGTTGGGCTTTTTCCTGCTTCCACAGTGCTGCTAGACACCTGGTCTCCTTCCTCATTCATTCTCTCTCTCTGCCCCCTTACCATTAAAACAACGTAAACCCTGTTCTGTTTCTCTATGGAAGTGCTGTGTGTGCTAATTAAACTCTGCACCTGGCCAGTGTTTGGAACTTGCTAATTATGTTTATGAACTCTTGGTCAACATTCAACACACAGTACAATGGTCAGGGCTGTCTGGAAATACCTTCTTAAGCCAATAATTATTGTAGTCACATTGTTGTGCAGCCTCAGACCTGGAGCCCAGTGGATGGCAGCGAAATGCTTTCAACTGCCCCTGGTGTCTGTGTTGTGGTTTGCAGTTCCCATGGTGGTGTGTAATTGCCCTCAGGTTGGGGTACAGTTGGCTGTTGCCATGCTGGCTGGGGTGGGGAGAATGAAGCCTTTCTGTGCTTTGGAATCTTGGATGCTGATTTGCCTTTGGAACTCGATGCTCTAAAGCATATTTAGGAGAGGCCTGCACTGCATTCTATGGTTCTTTTCTGTAATGAATGCTCTCTGGGAGGAAGGTGTCCTGCTTCTGGCCTGCTTATGCGACTGTCCACTTTTCTGTTGTTCCTCAGCTAAGCTTTCTTCAGTGACCTCTGAGATCCTCCAGGGCTTGAAGTTTGACTATGGTCAGGACCAGCTCATTTCTTCCTCATCCACAGACTGTTTGTGGGTTCAGAACACTTTCAGATGTAGCTTGGAGAGAAAATGGAGAATTCCTGTTTGCACTGATGTTAAATGTCCACTGCTTTGGGAAGGTGTCCCTGTGCAGTGACTAGAAATGGATTTTAGACTTCCTCTGTCTCATTGCTCTGCTTCGTAGCTGTGTGTCCTGGGGCAAGTAACTTTCTCGCCCTAAATTTCCTCATTTGATTCAAAACATGGCTATAGTAAAAGAAGCCACCTTACAGGACTCTTGGTGAGGAATAAACATGCTACCAGGTGTAAAACATTATTGCCTGACAGCCAGCAACGTTCAATAGATGTTATGTATTGCTATCATTACTTTACTATTGTCGATTTGTTGATGTTGACTGTTAGGACCTTAACTGTGACTAAGGAATAGTAAGTACCTGGCCTTAGAAATACATAGTCTGTCTGGACATACATAGGAGAACTAACTGCGCAATGTGACCAGTGCTGTGTGAGAAACCCCTCCCCTCCTCAGTTACCCTCTTTACTCTGTTCCCGTGTCTTCAGAGAATGCTTTTTAGCCACCTGACTTGATCCACTGTCATGAATATCTTGCCGACAGTCAGCTCCTTCTATGTAGTACTTTTTCAGCTACTCACTTGCTATGGGTGTTCACTAAGTGACACTGAATGAACAGATACTAGGTAGGAAATGGCTAGAGAAGAAGAATATGTGAGAAAGAAAGTATGACCTTGTCAACAAGTCCTGGTGAAGTGTGCTGGATGCTGGGAGATGTCTTGGGGACATGTAACTCATGGTCTGTTTGCAGGAAGCCCTCATAAGAATGACATGCTGGAGTTGTCCATTTAAAGCTCAATGAGAGTGAAGGGAAAGCGAGGTCTGTTTGCAGGAAGCCCTCATAAGAATGACATGCTGGAGTTGTCCATTTAAAGCTCAATGAGAGTGAAGGGAAAGCGAGGATTCAGGACATTCAAAGTCATGTGGCTCTGAAACGAACAGCGTGAATTCCAGAATGATGGCATCTGTGACAGTTGGGAGAGGATTGTTTATAAGGTCATTGAACCTTGTCCTATAGCAGTGCTGCAGAAATCATATCTTTAAAGCATTGTTCAGAATTCCCACTTCAAGATATTTTCAGAAATTGTTGCTGTGTGTTCATATGCATAGCTTCATGTCCATTTCTTTTTGGCATGTAGTATGCCAGTTTTCAGAAAATATCTCTATAGCGTATGAACATTCATATGAAAAGATGCTTATGTAGTTCTAACTTTTTTTTTATTTGGTTACATTTATGTGCTATGTATATCTTAAAGCAGTGGTTCTCAACCTTCCTAATTCTGTGACCCTTTAACACAGTTCCTCATGTTGTAGTGACCTCTAACCATAAAATTATTTTCATTGCTACATTATAACTGTAATTTTGGTACTGTTGTGAATTGTAATACAAATATCTGATATGCAGGGTATCTGATATTCGACCCCTGTGAAAAAGGGTTGTTCGACCCTCAAAGTGATTACAATCCACAGGTTGAGAACCATTGTCTCCAAATCTTAAAGTAATGTTTATGTGGATCTGCCTGCTATCTATCTATCTATCTATCTATCTATCTATCTATCTATCTATCTATGTATCTATCTATCTATCATCTATCTATATCTCTCTATCTGATGTTACTTGCCTACTTTCTAATGCTATTTGTTTTTTTGTTTGTTTTGCTTTGTTTTTGTTTTTTGAGGGAGATTATCACCACACTGGTCTAAAAAATAGAATATAAGTGTTCCCTTTTCAGTGGTGTGGTAATCTGTCAGTTATATTTTAAATAAATGCGGATTGGGCAGTAGCCAGGCAGGGAGTATAGGCGGGACAACCAGACAGGAAGTAGAGGCGGGTCAATGAGAACAGGAGAATCCTGGGAAGAAGGAAGCTCTTTTTGCAGTTGTGATCTGAGCACAGAAGAAGCAAGATGTGACTGCCCTGCTGAATAAGGTACTGAGCCACATGGCTAACACAGACAAGAATAATGGGCTAATAATGGGCTATATAAGTCATGAGTTAATAAGAAGCCTGAGCTAATGGGCCAATCAGTTTATAACTAATGTAGACCTCTGTGTGATTTCTTTGGGATTTAATGATTGTGGGAACTGGACAGGACAGAAACCTCAGTCAACACTTTTTCTCCACAACCTCTCCAGCATTAGTTGTCATCATTGTTTTTGATCTTGGACAGTCTTACATAAAAAGTGATACCACTTTTATGTATATATCCAAAGAATGCTCAATTGTGCCACAAGGACATGTGCTCATGTTCATAGTGTAAGATGGAATCTCAGAGTTGTTTTGATTTTCATTTCTCTGATGACTAAGGATGCTGAGCATTTCCTTAAGTGTCTTTCAGTCATTTTAGATTCATCTGTTGACCCCATTTTTTTTATTGGATTATGTGTGATTGGAAATGGTGACCAATTTTTTGAGTTCTTTGAATATTTTGGAGATCAGACCTCTCTCTGATGTGGGGTTAATGAAGATCTTTTCCCATTCTGTAGACTGTTGTTTTGTCTTGTTGACTATGTTCTTTGCTTTACAGAAGCTTTTCAGTTCCAGGAGGTCCCATTTATTAATTGTTTCTCTCAGTGTTTGTGTTGCTGGGGTTATATTTAGGAAGTGGTCTCCTGTGCCAATGTGTTCGAGTGTATTTCCCACTTTCTCTTCTATAAGGTTCAGTATGTCTGGCTTTATGTTGAGGTCTTTGGTCCATTTGGACTTGAGTTTTGAGCATGGTGATATGCAAGCTGGTACAGCCCCTTTGGATGTCAATATGGCGAGTTCTCAGAAAATTAGGAAACAACCCACCTCAAGACCCAGTGATACCACTTTTATGTATATATCCAAAGAATGCTCAATTGTGCCACAAGGACATGTGCTCATATTCATAGCAGCTTTGTTTGTCATAGCCAGAACCTGGAATGCCCCTTGACTGAAGAATGGATAAGGAAAATGTGGTACATTTACACAATGGAGTACTACACAGCAGAAAAAAATAACGACATCTTGAATTTTGCAGGCAAATGGATAGAGCTAGAAAACATTATTTTGAGTGAGGTAGCCCAGACACAGAAAGACAATTATTACATGTACTCACTCACAGGTGGTTTTTAAACATAAAGCAAAGAAAGTCAGCCTACAAACTACAATCCCAGAGAACTTAGACAACAATGAGGACACTAAGAGAGACATACATAGATATAATCTACATGGGAAGTAGAAAAAGACAAGATCTTCTGAGTAAATTTGGAGTGTGGGGACCTTGGGAGAGGATTGAAGTGGGGAGGGGAGAGCCAGGAAGAGAAAACTGTAGAGCTCAATAAAAATCATCAAAAATTGAAGAAAAAAAACAGAATATAAAACGGTAAATGTTTTTGTAGATCATTTAACTCTTACAAAATTCTGAAGCAAGTATCTTTATAAGGTAGACTTGGTTGACTGCAAGAGGAAACATGTTTCTTTCAGTTAATGAGCTGTTAAGATAGCTTTGTAATTGTGAATGATTCTTACTGCTTGGCAGAGTAGTTTAGAGATGCCTACTCCAGATTTATCTTGCTAGGAAAATGGTCTTTAGTGGGGCTTAATTTATGCCATTATCTGTCTATATTAGTGTTTGGTTTCAGTATTCAGGGATTAGAGAAACCCATGGATGGTGAATGCCAACTTGGGTCCAGACATCCTTTTGAGACTTTATGCTGTCCTTCACAGTGGAGATGTTTGGGAAACAAACTAAGGAAGCAACATTAATAAAATATATTATACAAATAAAATTATATATAAATAATATAACTAGAAAGACAGTGTTAATACATATTGACAGTGCTGATATTGGAAGTGAATACTCTATTTGATTGAAATCTGGTTATATCAGAGTCATAAAGAACCAGTGTCCAGGTTGAGTCTGCAGACGTGGCAGTATAGCTGAGGTGGAAAGGGGTTATGTCTTGATTATTGTAGCTTCAGCACATAGCTAGCTCTTCTGGTCATAGCTGACCCTGAAGGAACATCTTCTGGATGCTGAAACCACCAGACATTACTACAAACTGTAGTGTGGCTGTGATGACTACAGTTTTAAAACTGTTACCAGAGTCTAGCCCGTAAATTGTTTAGAGCCCTTTTTTCCTTTGGTAATTCTGTGCAACTCCTCTCCATGGCGTCCTTATGTGTCTTGCTTGTCTCCTTGCTCAGCCATAGGCCCTGTCTGACCTGGTGCCAGCCAGATGCAGGGTTTCAGGTTGGCAGGCTGGCTTTCACTGACTTTCCAGTGCACTTCTCCGTCTTTGCTGGTTTGACAGCTTTGACGGCTTCCGTGCCGTGGACCTTGCTCACCGTTCACCCCTTCCCGGAACCTTCAAGTTTGCGTCCTCCTTCCTGTTTTCCTGGCCACTTAAACTGTGGTGTCCCTGTAGCCTGTGCGTGTGTTTTCTTCCACTTGCTAGTTGCATGATTTGGACCAAAATGAAGTCAGCAAAAGTAAGATGCAAGTTCAGGCTTCTTTTGTTTCTTTTGTGGTCAGAGATTTAGATGTCTTTTCTTATGAATTACATTTTAATTCTTATGGATTTAAGTTTTAGGTGCAGAGTTGCTTTCCTATTTCCTTGTTCCAGATCACTTGTCTCCCCTACCCCAGGTACCAGAGGAAGGAAAGCTTTTGAGCTCTTTTTTAAGAGAGAGGAAGCCAGCCAGGGCTTTGTGTCAGCTAGTGGAAGTGAGGCATTCAAGGCTAAGGACTGGCTCATTTATCTAGAGCTGTGAAGCTTAAATAAGACCATGGCTGCAAACCTTGAGCATAGGCAGTGCTTAGAGACGGGTTCCTGTGATTTGACACTGATGTCTAGAACTCCCGAAAAGAGTGTGACCCAGGACAGTGCTTCCCCGCTCCCACACAAGCATAGTGGGAGATCAGGCTGCGAGAGTAGGTAAGTTTCCCAAGAAAGATGTGGTCTCCCTTTGAAGGTGTTTATTTTATTTCTTAACTGACGTAGAATTTTTTTTTTTTTAAAGTAAAGCTATCTGGGCTGTATAACAGATGAACTGTGCTGCAAGTCTGCTGAACATTGTCCTGTTTATTTCTCAGTGATTTGGGGGTAGGTTTTGTTTGTTTGTTTGTTTTATTTCAGTCTGTTTAATTTCTTCTAAGTTTCTGAGTTTATATGCATAGTGTTCCTAGATTTTCTTTATTACATGTTACCCCCAAAACAACACTATAGGTTGGTTGTTCAGAGCCTGGAGAGCAGTTACCAAAGAAAAACTAACAAACAAACAAACCCAAGCAGTGCCATACCACTGCCTGGCTTCTCCTGAAACTGTTGATCCTCCTGTATTGTTCCACTTGAGTGCTTGGACTGTAGACAGGTGTCACCATGTCTGGCTTAAAAATATTACTTGACATTCAAAATTTTGTGGAAGTCCAGTTACAGTGACCACTAATAAAGTTCTATTGGACTAGAGAACAACATTGGTGTGCCTATTTTAGATGTCCTATGCAGAACTATATGGTGTCTCCTACAGTTAGAGAAAGGTTGTAACCCATGTTTCAAGACAGACCATTTTTATCAGCCGTCCTAGAGTGTGAGCCACTGAGAGCTTTGGAGCAAACACTGGGTGTATAGCAGCAGCAGCAGCACTCATTGGTTCTGTGAAACACATTGGGAGCCACAGAGACCATGAAGCCAAATAATCTGATTCTTGTAAGTGCTCACTCAGGAAAGGTTATTTTTTTCTGGTTTCCCTCAGTTTCTAGGCTGACCTCTAGATGCCTGCATGACTAAAGAATACAGATAACTTTGGATTTCCGATGTGTCGAATGATGTTTACTTTTCCTCCCCTGTGGGGACTTGCCTGCCAGAGAATTCCATTCCAAACCCGAAGAGTAAGAAGTGGTTTCACCCTAGGCTTGGCCAGCATAAGAGCAAATTCCTCCTTTTCTGCTCCTCACCTTCCTCCTGTGTGCCCAGAGACCCAATCATGAGGTCTGAGCAATTTCAAAGACATTTGTTTTCAGGCTTCCTGTTCACGGTCAAGTTTGGATCCCAATTTTGTCTTTAAGTTTGAAATTCAATAGGAAACTATATAGAGAATAGAGTATGAACGGTATTAATACCTGTGTTGTTCTGGGGGAGCTCATCAGAGATGATTACCCAGACATAGCACAGCATAAAGCCAATTGAAAGTCTTTGTTCCAGTTGACTGGAATTACACTCAGTTTATTCAGGACCTAAGTGTAGCCCCTTAGACAAAGGAGCTTTTTAAAGGCAAAAACCACATCCTGGTATCTCACTCAGCAGCTACAGGGGGATGTTTGTGCAAGCAAGCAGTTTAACAAGCTAAAATAAGCTTTTAGCTAGAGGCAGGGTTCCACAAAAATCAAGCAGGCAGTTTAACAGAAGTCAAAATAAGTTAGCTGGGGAATCTTGACCTCAGGCACCTAGAGTATAGTTGGGTCATTTTCCATGGGATTCATCAGCTCAAATTCTAGATAAGCGTGAAATGGCCTTAGCAAGAATACAAGATGGAGGAACCTCTGGACTGTCTTCTGAGTTAATGTAAATTACCTTTACAGAACAGATAGAAGCAATAAAAGAGTACCAAGACTATAAAAAACAACCAATAAAACTTTCTCTTTAGCTTTAAGAATTTTTTTTTTTTGTTTCTGGGTCTTCTGTCCATAATAGGATTTATAAAACTGTTTTCTTATTTTTGAAAGGTTTTTTTGAATGGGGGAAGGTAAGAGTTGGGTGGCAGAACAGAAGATGGATCTTGACTATGGAGGCAGGTACAGTGTGCTGACACAGCTCTGGCCAGTGAAGCTGTTGTGTACATCTGTAAATTGATAATACTTTTAACTCAGAAGCTTGGAATTTTTAATCTTGTGGTTTTGGATTCTTCTTAAATCACGCTTATGCATGCATGTGTGTGTTTGTGTTGGGTTTGGGGAGAGAGTAGAGAGATCCATTTTGAACTAAAGATGGGTGGTTTGGTAATGTTTGTGATGCCAAGGTTCCATCAGATCTGGGCAGAGGTTATTATCTTGGGGCCTGGGGATAGTTGATGGCTGTAGAAATGGATTCACGGAGTCTGAAGTGTGGACCAAAGTGAGATCTGGAGGTTTCCTGGGCCTCATGGGCCAGGCTTGCGGGTCAGGGTAGAGTTTTCTGAGAAGATGATGGCATTTGAAGAGCTTTTTCCTCTGTGATGTTTTTACAGATGTTTTCTGTAGGTTAAACTTCAGTTCCCTTAACAGACACCAAGTAGTGGCACCAAACCATGCGGTGGTGATTTTGTATTCACTGCCAGGTGCTTTGAGTTCCAGAAATCGAAAGCAGGTTTCACCTAAGATGTTCCTCCTGGAACAGTAGCAATTTACTGTCCTTGATTGTCACCCCTCGGGTGCACATTTAAACAGGCGCCAATGTACAAAATTTCTGGATGCCATAGTAGAAAGCTGTCTCAAAAATAGTCTTAAGGGAGTGCTGGTAAATGTGTCTTGGGAGAGAAGGCCTCTTGCGCTGACCAGGTATCAGAACATTAGTACTGCTTGTGGGCTGGGTGGTACTTACTCCACTTTGTAGTTTTGTGCTAAATTTTGTGAGTCTTAAAGAAAATCAATTTTATATTTCCTTTAGACAGCAATTCAAATACATATCAAAGGAGCTAATTTACTTAGAGCAAAATTGCTCTTAAGATATAGCAAAGAAAAGCAACAGTAGGAAGAAGGATTGTGTGACCTTTATTCTACTTTAGATAGTTCTTGTATACTTCAGGGCCAAGCTTGTTGGTTTGTATGTCTAAGTGTTCGAGCACTGTGTCATGGACTTTCCTACACTGAAAGGCCCTTGGATATTTATCAAACACTAGTCATCTCTAGCTAAGTTGTAAGGTGCTTCACAGCACATACAAGTCCCTGGTTCAGTCCTCAGACGTGCAGAGAAAACACGCAGTCAGCAGTGCAAACGCCTGTCCAGTTTTGGATGCTATTCTGTGGCTCTGTATGTCTTTCCTTAAACCAGCCCCATTGTGTTTATTGCTGGAGCTTAGGTAGCCTTGGTAGCTGCAGTAAAGGTCTTTCAACTCTATTCTCTTTTGAAACTTGCTTCTCTGTTTGTTTATGTTCACACATACCCGTAAGCTGTAGAATTGACTTAATATTTACATAAATGTCTGCCCTGCCCTCCATAGGGATTACAGGAGAGGGGATATTTGAATTTGAGGAGGAGGAAGGTCTTGGAAACAGTATTGTGTTTATTATCTGTGGCTGTGCTGTGTATCTTCATGTTCAGGGTTTTAGGTTTCTGAGTATTTGCAGTTTCTTCCTAGTATATAGACTTTGTATGCACTTTATGAAATTAATCTTGATGTCATATTTTGAGACTATCGTGATGTTATTTACGATTCTATTTCTAATGTTTTTGTTCTGTATTTAGCCATGCAGTTGATTGGAACATAGCACCTCAAGTAGCCACTCTGTTGAACTCAAGGTTACTTCTGGTGTCTTTGTGGATAAGTTGGGACTTTTTAGACCATTTTATCTAGGTAATGAGTTTGTCCTTTCTAACCTGAGTTAAGTTTATGTTCAGTTTTCATCTCTTTCTGTTCTGAGTAGGACTCCTACATATGCTCCGAAGGAACATGGATGATAGGAATATTTGTGTGTGTGTGTGTGTGTGTGTGTGTGTGTTTGAGTATGAGTGTGTGAGGGAACGCGTGGAGGCCAGAAGTTGACATTGGCTGTCTTCCTCTTTATTCTCAACCTTATGTTTTGAGATGGTATCTCTATTCACCAGGAGCTTGCTGAATTGGTCGGGGCAGCCAGTTCCGGGGGTCGTGCTGTCTCCAGCTCCCCAGCGCTGGGTTTGCTGCTGGGGATCAGACTGCAGTCTGCAGCTTGTGCAGCTAGTGCTTTCCTGACTGAGCCTCGCCCATTTATACTTTTTCAAAGGTGGTCTTTGCTCTTTTTCAGGTTGAGGAAGTTTCCTCTTACTCTTGCTTTGTGAAGAGTTTTTATTTCATTGATTTAATGCAATAAAGGCTTTTTCTACATGGCCTCAGATCCTCACAGTTTTCCTTTTAGTCATTTAATGTAGTAAACACTGTTGAATTGCTTTTAAATGTTACCTCTCTGAAAATGCTTAGTGCTCTGAGCTGTGTTATTCTAATAAAGCTCCTGAGATTCACGTTGCTAATATCTGTGTGGCACAGTTCCCATCTACATTCATTAGAAATAATAGGTAGATAGGTTGGGGGGGGGCTTTAGTTTTGAAAATGTTTCCCAGAATTTTGTACCAGACTGACAAAATGGGCTTGGTGTTTGTGTTTTTCTCCCTTTTGGAATAGTTCGTGTAGGTGGTGTTCTCCCTCTAGGTCTGGTGGAATCACCCGTGGAGCACTGTAGGACTATCTTCCAGAGTGCTTGATCTCTGTTCACAGGTCTCTGTTCTGAATTGCTCTCCATGTCATCTCTTACTTCTTAAGTGGTCTTTGGTGGTTGTGGGTTTTATGGTGATTAACTGCCT
>JAQHUG010000120.1:2804041-2825722 GCA_028555095.1 Dicrostonyx torquatus
TTTTTTTTTAATTTTTAATAGAGTTTCTGTTGGCTAAGCTGGCGTGGAATTGGATTGGCCTTAAATTTATGTCTATTTGTTTTCATCAGCCTTCCAAGTGCTGCGATTAAGGGTGTGGTCCACTATGTTCAGCAATTTTTCTTTATTTATTTATGTGTATGTGTGCATGTAAGTATGGTGCCTGTGGAGGCCAGAAGAGGGCACCAGATCCTCGGGAGCTGGAGTTGAAGGTGATTGGGAGCCACCTCACATGGGTTCTGAGAATCAAAGTCCAGTCCTCTACATGAGCAGCAAGTGCTCTTGTAGTGAGGCCATCTCTCCAACCCCATTTTCTCACCATTTCCCAGGGTTGTAATTTTGTTGATATCTGCCCGGTTTCTTCTTTTCTTAATCTTAATTTTTTTCGTTTGTTAGTTTCTTCAGTTGGAAGCTTAGACTGAACTGAATTAGCTGAATTGAGAAGTTTCTTCTTTCTCTGTAGCATCTATAGAGAAAGTGATTCTCAACCTGTGGGTCACGACCCCTTTGGGGGTTGGATGACCCTGTCACAGAGGTCACCTAAAACCATCTGCATAACAAATATTTGCATTAGTTTTTATAACAGTAGCAAATTTACAGTTAGAAAATATCAACAAAAAGAATTTTATGGTTGGGGTCAGCACAGCATGAGGGACTGTATTAAAGGGTAATACCATTGTAGACTCCCTGCTGGTTTCAGAAGATGTTTTCCTCTTAGCCATCTCTAGCCCCTCCCCAGGTGACCTGGTCTCCACCTCCCATCTTTGACTGGAGCAGGGCAGATAGAAGAGGTCATTGTTTGTGAGGGTGATGGCAGCAGATGGTTTTACTTTCTATGAGAGGGTCTGAGTGGAGGCAGTGTTTCCCTGCTACCCGAAAGAGCTCTTGGTTTTTCTGACCTTGTCCATTTTGCTGTGAGCACCCAGTGGAAAAAGCGGAAGTGCTGTGTTTCCCGGCACGTCTTAAGCTGTTGGGCAAGCTCCCACTCCGCGTGTGACAGTTTGTCCACACTTCATTGTTTCTCCGAGGCTGTCACATCTGTACTCTGCCAGAGGTGAAGCTTATGTGGACCTCATCTGTCTTTGTGGACATTTATCATCCTTAAAGTTTGTTTTCCCTTGTTTTGTAGTCTCTGACTCAAAAATACTCTGTAGACCATCCAGCTCCTTTCATTTTCAAGGGACAAGCAGTGTGCAGCTACTTTGAGCATCCCAAGTGAAAGAGGACTATCAGCCTGGTTGGCTTCTAAACGGCTCCAGTTGGTTGCTATTAGGACCACGCAGAGTGCACTCAAATAGAGTCTGTTGTGACAGACTTGAGCGTGACACCTTGTATCTGTCAGGAAGGTGATATTGTTGCCTTGCTGAGTTTCTGCCACTGGAGACAGACTTATCTCTTTGATCAGCCTTTATTGGTCCTTTGTGAGCTCATGCCAGGTGTCATAATATACCAAGATCTCTTCTTTACAAATTAAGGTCAGGGAGTCTTTCCTGAGGGTATCTGGGCATCAAGAACTGGATGACTAGGTACATAGAAGGGCTCAGCAGCATCAGAAGCTGCCCTGAGGAGGTGGTCATGGGTTTTAGAGTCATCTCCAAGATACAAATGGAAGTTACTTAGAGTTCAATTTTGGATATGTGATACTTTTCCATTTTACAAAATATACATTAAACCAGTAAATTCTCTTTTTGAAATGCATGTTCAATAGAGATGTGTTTTTCTAGGGAGGCAGATGTAGGTGTTAGCTAGGTGAGGTGGGGGTGTACTTACCTTGAGCCCAGCAGCACATTTACCTTTTAATCTGCCATTGTATGAACCTGGATGTGGTTAGACAGTGGAGGAGAGAGGAGCATGTAGAGGAAAGGGTAGTTCATGCAAATAATGTGTGTGTGTGTGTGTGTGTGTGTGTGTGTGTGTGTATATGTATGTGTAGGTAGGTAGGTAGGTGATTCAGATAGATAAATAAATGATAAGGGAGTAAATGAATGAACCCTGGCAAGAAAATGGTACAGTGAAGAGAGCTCTTGAGTAGATTGTTTTCCTAGCTGCAAGAAATCATGGAGGCATGGTAATTCTATGCTGAAAACCGACATATCTTGCTACATGTGCTGTCTGTTTCCATATGCTAAGCCATTCCTGTCTACGTACCTCAGAACTGGTGTGTTGTCCTTCACAGTTCTGTGGTTAGTGGGACCTGCCTTAGAGATTCTTACTTGGACTCCTTGTGACCATCAGACTAGTTGGGCCTGTTCTCAGCAGAGGTCTCTCTGGGTCAGGTTGCTAGATATGTGCTGCTGGCTTTTGGCAACAGGAACTCAGGCTGGCGTTGCTGGAGTTCTTGCCAGTAACTGTCAGCAGCTTCACCTTGGCTTTGGATTCTTAGAGCCACAAGAGCAGGTTTTCTAGAACTTGTCCCATGAGCAAGCATGTTGGGAGCACCTGGAATCAGTCCATCTCTGCAGACACAGCTTCTTTCCAGGAATCTCCTCGACGGTATATAAAACATTTTGAGATGATAGAAGCACTTTAGTCATCATTAAGGAATGCCTCGGCATTGATGTTGCAGTTGTGGTTGAGATATGTAGGTTTTTTTTTTTTTTAAGGCCTTCACCCTTTTTGTATCTTACTATGTTATTTCAAAGAGAATCATGAAATGTCAAGATAGTAATAATCGGTAATACCTGTTTCTGGCTTTCAGCATTGCTTGCTTATATTAGCTTTCTGTTTCAGTTCATTACAGTGGTCTCACACAGGGATATTATTATCTGCAGCCACGTGACTAAAGAGGGAGCCAGAGATTAAGTATCTTGGGAAATCGATGGAGTGCTGAGGGGCTGAGGCTTACCCACACCTGACCAGCTCCTAAAACAGCCTTTCTGCCTGCACACTCTGATGTAGTGAATCTGCTGGGCTGTATGCACTTTTTCTGTAAAATGCAGGTTACACCCTTTTTCCATCTGAAACTTGGTCTCTCCTTGTTTTTTTGTAAATTCTGTGATACAGCATAGCAAGCATGCCCCGCTTTTTTTAGGACCTATCTATCACCTGCTCTCTTTAGCTCCTCCCTTCACTGCAGTTGTTTGATGTCCTTAATTTCCACTCTGGAAACATCAGAGTGTTTTCAGTGCATTATCTCATTTACTTCATCTTTCTGAGTTTGAACCTTGCCAGGAGGAGAGAAATTTGCAGTGGATTTTTATTTGATCAAGGAGACTTTTTTATTATGCAGAAATGAAAAAAAATCCCTTTTATGTAGTCCTTATCCCCTCTGCCACCCCAAAATTTAAATGGATTAGAAAAACAATTGTTTGTTGCATTTAAGTTAAACCTCACAGTTGCTAGCCTTAGTTTTTTGGTTGTGAGCCTAGCCTCTAATGGCTGAGCCTCTCTCCAGTCTAATAGTTGCTAAGTTTTAACATTAAGCTAAGATTAACATTAAATTAAGGTCATCTTTTGTGTGCATGTGTGTCTATATATATCTGTATGTCTCAGAAAACCATGTTTCTCTGTTTTGAGATACAGCATCTCACTTAACTAGAGGTGCTGTTACTGAGGACAGAGGCATCACAACTATGACATTCAGACTTATTTCTTCAGTCTTTGAAAGCTGTGAGTGCAGAGACCTGGCTGGGAAGCTCAGTTCACTGTGAGGTGGTATTTGTCAAGGTCTGGTAGTTTGCCTGCATTTTTAAAATAGAAGGGTAGAAGTAAGACACAGTTTCTATGTGCATGATAACTGCTCCCTCTGAGTCTCTTGCTGGTCCTCTGTTTCCTGAAGGAATTGGCATTTGGTTACACAAACTAGAACTTGCTTCATTAGCAGGTGAAGAGGTCTAAAGATTAGGGAAATGTTTTGAAGTGAGGGAGGCTGCCTGGAAGAGCAGCTGTCTGGAAAGAACACACCCACCCCTCTCTTCTCAGGAGGAGGGCTTTTGCCCAACTATAGACTGGCCACTCCTGGAGATAGTTGGAGGCTCAGAAATACTGCCTAGAAAAGAATGTTCTCAGAACAGGTGGTTAGTTATGGTTGCTTAGCTAGTTCATGTTTGAAAAGAAAGGGACTGCAAGTTTTAGGATTGGGTCAGGTTCTGCTGTGTCAAGTGTTCAAGTGCTTGCTACACTAATCACTACTAGAATTTACTGTTTAAAACAGACCTTCCTAATTCACAGTAAATATTGCATAGTAACCGGTTTTGAAAGATGAGTCAGATGGTTAGCTTGAAAGACCCCAGAGACCTGGGTGCCTTCAACACACCATCAAGATGCAGAACATCAGGCCAGCCAGCTGGATGCAATTGCAAGAGGGTTTAATGTCTCAGAACTGAGGATGCCCTGAACTGAGTATCCCTTTACAGACTAGAGTCAATATTTATATTTTACATGAACAGATGATTATACAGTTTCTATTAGCTACTTTGAGGCGAGGGAAAAGTTCAGTCATGTCAGCTTGACCTTGTCTAGGTACATCTGGTGTTCTCTATTCATCCTTTATCTCTTTGTTAACTAGGCCCGACCTTCAGACTATAGGCTTACTGTTGCCGTAGGTCCGAGTGGCCTTGCTTTAAAGATATCAAGGCACCTGGAATCCTGCTTCTGCTAGCAGGGAATCTTGGCCGGTGTCCCTATTTTGGGCTAGGAGAAGGGGGGTCGTGGCGTTACCACTGCTGTTAATCCATTCCATTTTTAAGCTAGGCTTTAGTAGAAACTTTGTTGCAAGTTTATAATTCTTCCACTACATATTCTCACCGAAGAATATGGTAATTATTGCCCTGATCAAAAGCTTTAGTCAGGACCTTTCAGAGCCCTTATGCGCCTGAAAGGATGGACCCTCCTTCATTTGCCACTGTCAAGGAGGATTCGTGCCGATTAGTTTTAGTTTCTGTTTTTATATTTATATATCGTTTAAAGTTTCTTCAGTGTTTGTCTGGTAGGTACTCAGTCAAGGCCGCTCTTGTTGCCTTCTGTGCTTCAGCTATGATGTTCTGGCTGAACAGACACTTACTTATAAAACAAACAGAAGCAAACTGGTTGAACTCCAGCTCTTTGTCTTTCATTCTGTTGTTTTCTTTCTTAGAATTTAGGAACTTTAAACCTCTCAGGCGTTGAAGCCAGAATCCATAAAAGCCTAAGCCGTGGCCTTCACACTTGGGAAGTCTCATAGAATCCCAGTCATCCACCCTTTGAAGTCTTTTGTTTGTGGCCTTGATTTAGCATGTAATGTATGAATTTTTCAGTCCAGTTCATATAAACATACCTTACACTTGCCAAATTTTACTGGAGTGTTTTAATGGTAAGTGGTTGCATGGCATGTAAGGGATCTCAAAACTCCTCTTTTCTATCTATACACGTGCCTTCCTAGATTTCTTAAGCCATACCATAGTAGAAGCTTAAGATAAGCATTTATGGAACTTCCTGCCTGTCTATAATTTGCCTACCTTGTCTATTTTCTTACCTTTTACTTTTACCATTAGATACTAGATACTATCTTATCTTTTAAAAAAATTTAAAACTTCTTAAAGACCTTTAAAATTTACCTTTGTGTGTATGTAATGCATGATGATTGCTTTCATCCTCCTTCTTCTATCTACAGTCTGTCAGCCCCCTCTTTCCCTACAAGTCCCTTTCCCACATTGGTGTCTTTAAGCTTTGTTTTGTGACCCACTGGGTTTTACCATGGCCATCTGCAAGAGCTTGGGTGTGGGTCTGTTCATTGGGCCCTGTTGGACTCACTAGTGGCCACACAAATAAAGATGATGACACCCCCTCCTTCCTGCATGCATCAGTAGTCAGTAGTTCCCCAGGGAGGAATGGAACCTCATTAGCTCCCAGGACAAACTGTTAATAGGCCCGGTCTTGTGCAGGCAATCACAGCTCCCGTGAGCCCTTGATTGCAGTGACTTAATCATACCCAGAAGGCAGTGTTTGATAGCCCTCTTCATTATCATCTGGCTCTTATATTCTTTCCTCTTTTGATATGTTTCCTGAGCATTAGGAGGTGTGATTTGGCTGTCTAGTTTAGGACTGAGCACTCAGAAGTCTCTGATTCTTGGCATCCTAAGCAGCCATGAGCTTCTACGTTCCCCCCAATTCATTGGAAATAGAAGCTTCTCCCATCAAGGCTGAGAGCAGCACTAATTAATGTCTGTGTATAAGTGCAAATATTTAAAAGGCAGTTTGACAACATGTCTGTTTAGCAGAATAGCAGTAGTAGGGCCTGTTGGGTAGTAGTAGAACCTGTAGGGCCTGTGACCTTCCCAACCATGAAGTTTGGACCATTTTTACAGTACCAAGCAGGGGATTTTACCATCTAGTTCTGGTGGGCCATCAAGAACACTGGCAATAACAATATTGACTAGTAACTCATAAAAAATATCTCATATCTGATGCTGGCATTTTCATGAAGAAATGTGGGAGCAAAAGGTAGAGTTTGCTATGTGTGATTTCTAGGTGTGGTACCAGAAACGTACCATTAATCTTCAGTACTCTAAAGTCACATACCAGTACCCTAACTGATAGCGTGACTGGATGCCACCTATATGATGTTTTGCTTTTGTATTAAGGACCAGTTTGTAATTTGAACCAACTTTTTAATACTTAGAATTACTAAATTATTTCCTTATTATCGTTGCTTTATTCTCTTACTGCAGGTGCTGAAAAGCTAGACAGTTGTGCTATCTGGAGGCTGTAGGTTAATGTGCTGTTCTGAATACCATAAGCAAAACAGGTGACTCAGTAGCTCCATCAAGCATCACTTGGGGCTACTTTTTCTTTTTTCTCTAAGCAACTTAATTTTATATTTATCTTTGCTCATGTTTTGGCTTCATTTGTTCCCAGGCTTGAGATCATAGAGTTTAAAGGACGTAGCTGGTCACAGTGTTTGTATGTGATACCTGTAATATAGTTCCTTTGTCAGAAGCATAATTAACAATATGATTTGTACATACACTACTGCCTTCTGGTATTCACAACACAGTTTGTAAACTTAATTAGTTCTTGGAATAGCAAATGGTTTGAAGATGATAAACATTTCTCTCTGAATAATGTGGTGAATGATTATATATTCATAGAAATGTTCTCTGTGCTACGCAAACCAGGACTGATAGGTACCCTTTGCAAGGTGAGCATCGCCTGCAATTGTCTCCCGTTGCCTTTCATAGGCGACACCAGAAATTTAGCCTCCAAGAATATTTATTCTGGTTTCATTCCGTTGAGGACGTCTATGTTAAGGTCATTACGTAGATTTCATTTTCCTGAATAGTGATGGCGATCATTATATTACCTACTGGGAGGAGGGGAAGCAAACAAACACAGTGGCGAGGCAGTGCTGTGATTACCCTCTGCTCTCCACTCTCAGAGATGTAGCTAGTTTAGACCCGGGATGTTAACAAGAAAGCTACATTGCAGCTTCCAGGGATGCCATAAAAATATGCCCCATGCCCAGGGACACATTCTGGGTCTTGTGTTTAGTGTCTCATCACCACCAATAAGTTACAAATCTTAAAAAG
The DNA here is from genome assembly GCA_028555095.1 of Dicrostonyx torquatus. Taxonomy (NCBI): domain Eukaryota; kingdom Metazoa; phylum Chordata; class Mammalia; order Rodentia; family Cricetidae; genus Dicrostonyx; species Dicrostonyx torquatus. The sequence goes on from JAQHUG010000120.1 coordinate 2,811,565, forward strand.
TGAAATTATTTGGCTTTTCAAGAAATATTAGACTAAAAGAATCAAAACAGAAGGTCTTTGTTGTCCTACAAGCAGTAAGAAGGTAAAAAAAAAATGCCTAGAAGGAAGCTGGAGCTCATCCAGTCACAGGACACCTGCTGGGTGGAGGAGAACAAATAAAGGGTGATGTTCTTTATGTCAGCACAGTGAGACTGGTAACCAGTAAAGAATAGCCAAGATCAGAATTCACGACACAGAAGTCACTGTCACTTCATTTCACAGGCAGACTCCAGTCAGTTATTAAACGTGTCCCTTACCACCTTACCCAGGAGCTGCACTCTGGTAGAGTGTTGGGCAGGGAGTCTCTGCTTCTGTTTGTTTTTATAGTAGCTGAAGGGCCATATGCATTTGGGGGACCTTTGGGAATCTCATTTATTCCTACATAGTGTGCGCTTTGAAATGTGTAACTCCTAGTTGGGGATAGGCATAGACAGCAGACAGCTCTTTCAAGATTTTTAATGTGTTGTTAGATACAATCACCTATTTTTCCTTTTTATATTTTACTGGATTTAAAAATATATATATCAATTGCTGGGCGGTGGTGGCGCACGCCTTTAATCCCAGCACTCGGGAGGCAGAGGCAGGCGGATCTCTGTGAGTTAGAGACCAGCCTGGTCTACAAGAGCTAGTTCCAGGACAGGCTCCAGAGCTACAAAGAAACCCTGTCTCGAAAAACCAAAAAATAAATAAATAAATAAATAAAAATCAATCTACTCATAACCCCCAAATATGCAAACAATAAAATTTCTTATTGTTGGGGTGGCGAGGACTTTGTTCCTTTTCATTTTGTTTCTAGGCTCAGTAGTTCATGGTGGTCTAAGCCTCTGGGCTTCCCCAAACCATACATACCCTCAGAAACTGTGTTTCCTCAGAGGACAAGCCCCACCCTCAGAGAGCCTTTTCCAGGTTCTGAGATAGCAAATAGTGAGTCTTGGTTCCAGTTCCGGAAGCATCCCATCAAATGATTTCCTTATGTTCCTCCAGTGGCTTGCTGCAGTTTGCACTGCACTATTATTACTTTTCCCTCCCTCCCTCCCTCCCTCCCCTGTTTCTCCCCCTTCCTCCCTCCCCTGTCTCCCCCCCTTCCTCTTTCCCTACCTTCTTTCCTGCTTTTTGTTTTTCAAGACAGGGTTTCTCTGTGTGTAGCACTGACTGTTCTAGAACTTACTTTGTTAGACCAACCTGGACTCAAAATCAGAGATCCATCTGCCTTTGCTTCTGCCTCCTGAGTGCTGGGATTAAAGGCGTGCATCACTAGTGCCCGGCTATGTGGCACTATTTCTAAGTGACTTCAGTATTCTCCATTTTCGCATTTTCTCATTGTCTGTCTGTCCAGTCTTTTGTATTAGATCCTTTCTACTGAAGCAGCTGGTGTAATTTCTGTTTACCTGGGTAGATCCTGACTGATTAGCTCACTTGGAAAGTTCTTCAGCTATGGGGAAAGCCAGCTGTAGTCTTGCATACTAGACACCATTTTAGAAGTTCTAGAGAGCCTCAGTGGTCCCAGCAACCATGAGAACCACACAGAAGACACGGTGTGAGAAGACAGACTGAGCTGGAGTGAGAGAAACTTAGACCATGAGGTGGGGTTTGCAGAACCTCTGCCCATTCTCCAACAGGGTGCAGCTCAGGGGTGTAGAGCTAAGAGACAACAGTTTAATAACTGACACCGGAGTTCATTTTGTGACACGAAGTGATAGTAGCTTCTATTTGTTAATTCTAATCTTGGCTATTCTTTAATGGTTGCCAGGTCTCACTGTGCTCCCATGAAGAATATCATTGCTTACTTATTCCTGTTCAGCTGTCTGTATTGATGCATGCTGTCTATATTTAAGGTGCAGAAAGGGGGTTCGGATTTACAGAGATGAATAACAGTCTTAAGTGTCTAGGAGCTAGTCGGTGAGACAGATTGTGAAAATGTGTAAATCTCAAGGCTGAAAGGAACCTTCGTATACAGCTTGCTGTCAGATGAAAGTCTGTTCTAGACTGGACTCCTGGTGAGCCTAAAGCTCTAAAGCAGCCACTTCTAGATTAGCCAAATGCTGTTCTGTGTTAGAGTCCTCATGCCTGTAAATGGAATTGATGCTCTTTTGAGATTTCTCCCTTTTAGTCCTGATTCTCCTATGCCTCTAAATATTACTCTCTCCTTTGTCATTTTTTCTGTAGTACAAGCATTTGGAGCAATTTTAGCTGCTTAACTAGGCATTGATGACCGGCCGTTTCCCTATTACTGCCTGTTCTGTAGAACTCTTTAGGCTTTCCCCCCGTTTTCCTCACTTAATGAAGTAGCAATACCTCAGCTATATTGCTCATCTGCCTTTGTCTTATGACTTTTGGTGAGCCGGTTGCCATGGGTGCTGAACACAGCACCTGATCCAAAAACACCAATGGATCTCTCCGGTCCTGTTGGTTTTGGAGTATTTATCTTAGTCTGTCACTAGCTCATAGATCATCAAATTGTACTTAACACAGCAAATAGACAACAGAACACCTTCCTAAGGTAGTCACGTAGACTTCGTATGATTCTGTGTCACTTGCACAGGCAGGCTTTATAAGTAATGAATGAGTCACACATTGAGCCTCAGAGTAGATTTGGCAAGTAAAACCTTTGGGATGCATATTAACTAACCTGAATCTTTTAACCTAGTTGGGAGAGTTCTCTTAAGCTTTAGGATATACGTTTAAATACTCATTTTTAACAGTTGCATACATCTGTATAAAGATGTGTCATGTCCTCTGAGGCTATGACTATTACAGCATGTGCTAATTGATATGGCAGAAGTATGTTAACTTTCTGTCATGCTTATTAAATAAAATCTGAGTGACAGCAAGGATGTTTATGCTGTAGCAGTATTTTGCTATTCAGTATATTATACTTACCTGATAGTTTCCATCGTGACTGGGCACGATGTGTGTTTGTATGTTTCGTTCCAATGTTAAAGTGTGTTGGAAGGTCTTGAGTATGTGGTGAGGGGCACATCTCTTAAGATTCCTTGATGCCTTTGATCTCTCCTGGATGTTTCCTTTCAGATCTAGTTGTAGCCTTGGCTTATTATATTTATAAGGTCTGTTTGAAACAAAAGTGACCCCTTCAGATAATATCATACAATAAATGGGATTTAGTCTCTTACACCATTTTCCAAACGTTTGCTTTCACCTTTGTATGTGAGTAGGATAGATTATGGGCCTGATCTAAACATATGCTAACCGGATGATAAATTCTACTTTGATTTTATTTTGAAGTCGGTCACTGTATGTATTATTGTCCATCTAACCAGCAGAAAAAATACTCATTTGTAATCTTATCAGCTGCAAAAGTAATAGAGAGTAAAATGCTTGTGTGATATGGTTGTTATAGAATGTCATTAGTGCGGTCACATTTCTATCTCAACGTGTGATAATGCCAGCGGGATAAATGAGAAAGACATTGAATCTTCACACAAAGGAAATGGGTTTTATAATGAGTGTGGTCTGAACAGAACTAATCTCTTTCTTGGATCATTACTCCACCTAATCATAAAACTTTTTTTAATTCAAATCCTTGCAGGGTTCTAATTGGTGACCTCGGAGCCTGATAATTGTTTAAGATAACGGTCCTTTGCAGAGTACTTAATGGTGTTTGCAATTAAAAGTGAGAAATGTGCTTTAACCCCTGGGTACAGCGAAAAGGTAGATTTTCTTTTTCTCAGTCTTGAATAGCAATTCTTTCTTCTGTACACTATTGACTTAAATCCTTACAAACTCATAATTAGTCAAACACAGTCTGTGAGCTTCCTGAATATTTGACAAATGCTTTGAGTTATATGAAAGATAATCTTTTTAGTCTTTGGGGCAGCCAAGGGCGTTACTGGGTTGGGAAAGGTAAGCCCTGGCTTTCTTGTCGTTCTTGCATAGCTCCATCTTCTTGCTTGTCCTTTTTGTGGTTTGTGTAGTCACTGAGTCAGTTCTTCCTCCCTGCTTCAACAAATACTTATTTTAGATCTTCCTTTTCGTATTATCAGATGAATGTGGTCTGAAGCAGAGTGTGCCTGCCTTTGTGACCATGAACCCACTCACCTATCCTCTTTCCCTGTGCACAGCTGGTTTGCAGATGTTTGGCTGTGTGCTATTATGTCTGGAACTTACTCTGCTGCTTCTCTTGGATTTCTTAGTACAGAGTGACTCTCAGCGAATGGAGTCAATTTCCTTTCCATACAGAAGTTCCTGGGCAGTAAACTTAGTCTATTCTGTCTGCTTCCTTCTTGGAAGATTTTGTTTTGTCTCAAAACCATCATATTTAAAGGGTGGTATTTTATGGAACAGAAGAATTTGACTCTGCCTGTTCTAGAGGCAAACTTCAGCTCTGCCATTTGTTTAAGGAGCAGGGAAATGGTAGTTTCTGTTCTGAGCAGTTATAAGGACTAAATGTATAGAAAACTTCCATTATATTGTCTAGAATATATTAATTGCTGAACTCATTAGATTTCTTCTCTTAATGTTAGGGTCCACTGAGTTTATCTTTACTGTTTAGTCCTTATTGTTTCAAAATTGCAATAACCATTTTTATTAATAACTTACGGTTTAAGAGCCAGAACACAGCAACTTCTGAAGGCTTTGGAATAAGGAGGCAAACTTAGATTTCATTATGCAATGAACAAGCATATCTTTGTATTTTTCTTTATTGTAATGTGTGTGTGTGTGTGTGTGTGTGTGTGTGTGTGTGTGTGTGTGTGGAGAGATAGATAGAGAGAGACTATAACTATATAATTAAGGAGAAATCAAGAGGACATTACAAACAATGCAGAGACAAGTGTTGGCAGTGGTGCAGAAACCTTTTATACTCTGGGGGAAATGTGAATTAGTACAGCCCTGATGAAAAATTATCTAAGAGATCTCAGAATTCAAACTAGGACTACCATTGAGCCCGACATCTGTATGAGGGAAGTGCAGGCACTGAGCAGAAAAATGTCACCCTTTGATATTTCTCCTGGCACTACACACTATAGCCACGCTTTGGAATCAACTCCCAGAAGTGGATAAATATGTAAAGAAACTGTACAAACTGCCCCACATATATGACTCAGGGAACACACTCCCGCCCACTGTCCTCAGACACTAAAGTTATTAGGCTGCAGGAATCCAAAAAAGAGTTTGCCAAGGTGTCTGAGGAAGCCAGGAAGCCTTTTCACTGGCTAGGCGGGTTCTTAATTGCTGTTGTTGGCCCTTTCCCACTGGAAAGGTGCAGTGTGCTTCCATTTCCAGAGTGATGGTGCTATCGGAGCTGTTTCTCTTTTCTTCTGTAGGAATATAGGGAGGTAGACAGCCATCTTAAGTAATGCTGGCCTGTTACTGTTCTTCTAATGGAATGAATAAATCACAGAGTAGTTATTGCAAACAAAAGCTCGCAGCCCTGGCTGTCCTGGAACTTGCTCTGTAGACCAGGCTGCCCTGGAACTCAGAGAAACTCACTGTCTCCCAAGTGCTGGGATTAAAAGTGTGTGCCTCGAACACCTGACACCAAATGCAGTTTCTGTGTGCGGAAGTAGAACATGCAAGTTGAAAATTTGACCATTTGCCAGGAAGAGGGGAAATGGAGAGGAAAAAACACAAAAAAACCCCAAAAACCTGCTTTTTAAGTTCGGCCTGGTGGTCAGAGAAACAGTGAGAAATCCCAGAGTGTCAGGGAAACAAAGATTAGCTTCTATTGTCTTAAGGCAAAGAAATGCATGAGGGCTGCCTGACTGGCTGGAATAGAAGCAGGAGAGTGTAGTGACATACTCTTTAATCAAAGTGCCCTGGAGACAGAGAAAGGTAACTGAGTTCCAGACCAGTCTGGACTATATATGGAGTTTCAGGCCAGAGCTGCCAGAATGGGGATTATCTAGTGAGATGAAGAAAGGGCCCCAAATATTGAGCCCCTCTCCTATTTTGCCCTGTTCTCAAATGAAGCCTAGGTATAGGCTGTCTTCTGTTGCTACTTGCAACTTCGTACGCTAATCTTAATGTTTCAGTCTCCAGTCTCTACTCCTCTGCCACACTTGCATTAACACGTAATATAATGACAGTCTAAAGTACTCAGAATCAGTCTCTTACCTGGAGAGTAGTACCGATAAAGAGTGAGGAGTGAGGCCCAGGCTGAGGATGTGCAGGGTGTCTTAGTCATAGGCACTTTCTCCTGTGCATTGATGATTCTGTCTGCCTTGTGGCATTGCTGCAGGAATTATCTGCATGGGAAGTAAGCCATAAATACATTCCAGTGCCCAGCAGCATTACTTGGCTTTCTTAATTACCCACAAGATGCTAAATTAGTAATTTCATCTTCTTTCCTCTTACCTTGTCCTCCTAGATGAGTGTGACTTGTCATTTCCTTATGTGTAGGTTTTTACCTTTATGTATTTTCTCTAAAAATATTTGTTCCAATTAATGGAAATTATAGTTTGTTTCCAAGAGTGCTTACTATTTAGAGTGTCACTTTTTCCTTCATTAATGATGTGTTTACCTGTATTTATGATGAGCTTACTCATTCTTACTAGGCAGTGACAGGTGTCTACTCTGCCATGTCATTTATTTCTTCTCATGGCACACTGTTTGCAAGATGATGAGCTGAGTGAGTCATTGGCAGTTAGGCGGGTTTTAGTAGGAAAAAAGTCTGGGTTGGATGCAAGAGGTGTTCCTTTAGGCCTGCATTACTTAATTAAAATAATTTGTAATGGAAACATTTAGGAGGTTGGAAGTTAAAATTTTCTTTTCAGAGCAGCAGATGCAGTGAAACTGTAATTATTTGTTAGATAGGGTTTCTGATGGCTGGAGATGCAATCCATGTGTCTTAAGATCAATTTTGAATCCCAGCTACACTGTTCTGCTTACTCTGAACTTGTTTTCTGAATGTTGAACATGTATTTCATTCTTATTACATGAACTCCTTATTTACTATAGATTTTGTGATTCCTGTTGGCATTCATATTGGTTGTGATGATTGGCAAAGGCTGTGGTTCACACCTCTTCTTCGTTGTGTAGGCTGGTCTCCTTTAGTAAAGGCTGTGGTTCTCACCTCTTCTTCATTGTGTAGGCTGGTCTCCTTTAGTAAAGGCTGTGGTTCTCACCTCTTCTTCATTGTGTAGGCTGGTCTCCATTGGTAAAGGCCCTGCTACCTTCACTCTTGGTCTTGGTGGAGCTGGCTGATTGTGTTCTCTCACAGGTCTAGGACAGCCTCGTGACACAGCACCTTTTAAACACTACTAAAGCATGATGTTTAGAAGACCACTTCATCATTGGCTGCCACCCCTTTATGTGTGTGCTCAGCTTGCTTCAACTATTTTAAAACAGCTGTTCAGCCATCTAGAAACCATGCATGTGTCCCTTGCTGTACTAGAGGATGGAACACAGCAAAGGTGTAGGGACCAGCATCTGTCTTCCCTAGGCCCCATTCTTCTGGGGAGTAGAGGACTGTGAACATGGAGTAGAGTGACATTGCCCACGGGTCTGGACAGCGGGAGACCTGGGGTCCGAGAATGTTCTAACTTGGTGTTGGATCCTAAACTGTATGTATTTTGGGGTTGTTCAATAGCTACAAAGTTAAACTAGGAAAAAAAAATGCTGTCCTTCAAGAGCTCCCTGTTTTAGGGACCCTTTATTGTAAAATAGTTCACACAATGGGCTTTTAATACTCTCCTAGATGGAGGGGCTTCAGTAACTGTAGGTATTGGCAAAATGTAAGGCCTATTTTACATACTTACAAAATAATCTGTATACTTCTGCTGGTCAAGAACCACTTCTGATACTAAAAATCCGTATTTGTCCGGGTTCTCTACAGCAGTGGTTCTCAACCTTCCTAATAATATAATCCTTTCATACAGTTCCTCATGTCGTCTTGACATCCAACCATAAAATTATTTTTGTTGTTACTTCATAACTGTAGTTTTATAGCTGTTATAAACCATAATGTAAATATTTTTAGAGATAGAGGTTTGCTTAAAGGATTGTGGCACACAAGTTGAGAACAGGTGTCCTAGAGGAATAGAATTTATAGAATAAATATATATGTGTCTGTGTGTGTGTCTGACTGTCTCTCCATCCATCAAAAGAGAGGTACTTATAGGATGTGGTCCAGCTACTCTAACAATGGCTACCTACAAGTTAAAAGTCCAAGAATCCAGTTGTCCTTGTTCAGTCCATGGGACTGGACATCTCAGCTGGATTTGCCCCTGAGAATGAGAGCAAACAGGCAATGAGAGCAAGCTTCCTTCTTCCATGTCCTTTATAGAGACTGCCAGCAGAAGTGTGGCTCAGATTACAGGTGGCTCATCCCACCTCAAAAAAAAAAAAATTGGATTAAAAGTGGGTCTTCCCACTTCAAATCATTTAATTAAGAAAAAAAAATCCCTCACAGGTGTACCCAGGCCCTTGGGTTTTAGTTAATTCCAGATATAGTGAAGTTGACACTGAAGAATAGCTCTCACAGTTCATCAGTCCCTAGGAAGAATTGAGCAGTCAGCATTGGATTCAAGGGGTTTGGATTTCAGAGCTGGGGCCTGTCTGCCATCTTTCTTCCTACAATGGGGCTGAGCCAGAAGATCAATTTTGTGGTTTCCCTTAAAGTGATAGAACCGATCTGCGACTTCAGCATGTGACTGTGCCTGTCTCCTTGCTTCTGCTTTTTTTGGTGCCATTGCTGCTTCTGTTTGAATTTCTTGTTTTTACTTAATTCTGTAGGGTACTTTCTTTACGTTTCATTTGGGTTTGGGTCTTGACCAGTTCTTGATGCCACACAAAATTCCTTTAGCCCACTTTTCAGACCCCAAAGGTAGTCACTGTCACTGAGGTTCTGTTCTTCCGCCCTTCTTTTGACGTGGAAGTGGCTGTTCTCTGAGGAGCCTGCTTGCAGGAGAGTTGAGGAGGAACAGTTGTGCCTGTATTCACAGAGTCTGGGGACACTCGGGGTTATAGCCCTCAGAAGAACACTGTCACAGCTTATGTCAAATGAGATAGAAATTGTTAGTCGTTCACAGTAGCTGATGTTGCGAGGTAAGGTCCACCAGAGAAAACACAGTGACATTCTTACTGTATTGCTGGCTCATGACTGCATGGAGAACTTGCTCAAATCTTGCAACCCAGACCCACACCACTCTCTGTCTTTCATTCACAAGAACCTCATTCTTGTTACGTTGTAGTTAGCAAGAAGCATAACTACAGAAGCCAAAAGGCAGAGCTAGTACATTTAGGGTCTTTCCACTGGGGAACTTTTCCTAGTACCATTGATGTAGCCTTTGCTCCTGTTTTGACAGACGGTATAGCCTACATGCTGGATTTTAAAGCCCAAATGGGACTTCTAACATGGCTTCAGTTCTGCTAAGGTCTGGGGCCTGCTAAGGTCTGAGATATGGCAGAAACAGGCCAGGGAAGTAAAGAGGGACATATGTCATGATACAGTAAGCGTGAATGTTGAGGGCATTGTAGTGCATGACACACATCATAATAGTTTGTGTGTTTGCATATGTGAGATAGCCTCAGCCAGCCCTGCATTCATATGACAGATAATAACCAGGGGCAGTGGAGAAAAGGCCCTGTAGGAAATGATCATCGAACAGGTGTACTGTTCCATCTCAGCAGAGAAAGAAAAGTTTATGTGTTCTGTAACAGTGAGACTGTGCTTCACAAGACTGAACTGCACACTCAAAACTGGAATACTTAAGCATGGTAAAACCCATATGTATTCTTTAGAGTAAAGAAAAAATGGAGACTAGACCTCTAATAGCAGAGCACTGGAGTTCTGATTCCTATCCTCCTTAGCCTGCCTTGGGCATCGTGCTCTGGAAAACGATGTAAGAAATGGAAACTTCTAGAATGGAAAGAGACTCCACAGGCCTGTACATGATGAGTCGCCGTCCCCAAAGTCATAATAATGAGGTCGGCATTGTGCTTTCCCACCACTTCACTGCAGTTTCCAAACCTGTCTGTATTTAAGTGAGATGCTTTCCAGGTGGATTCCCCTTCCTGGTTCCAGTGAAGCAGCCCAGGAAGAGGACTGAGTGAGCTGTGAAGAGCTTTTCATTCCCAGCCAAAGTGTAAAACTTGAGTGTGGCCATCTNGTATTTTGGGGTTGTTCAATAGCTACAAAGTTAAACTAGGAAAAAAAAATGCTGTCCTTCAAGAGCTCCCTGTTTTAGGGACCCTTTATTGTAAATGTGAAGCACCAGGTAGAAGTTGCCTCTGTCACATTACTCTCATAACTACTCTTTGAGTGCGCCATCCTCAGTCCTCATGTTGACCCTGTAGGGTAGGTCCTGAGATCTCTATTTTTCTTTCCTTTTTTGATGGGTAACCAGTGACAAAGATTTGGTGACCCTTTTGATAGCCATGCACAGTAAGTGTGCTGAATTATTTCCTCTTTTTAATTATAAAACCTCTCTTGAGGTTTTGAGTTTTATTTTTATTCTTAAAGAGTTTGTGTATTAGTCAGGGTTCTCTAGAGAAACAGAACTTTATAGAGATCTAATCTAGTCCCATGTATATTTATTAGAGTAACGTACAAGGCTGTGGTCCAGCTGGTCCATCAGTGACTGTCTAACAGCTGAAGGCCCAAAAATACAGTCCACAAGGCTGGGTGACTTGTCTGGTCTTCAGTGTACCCTGGAATCCCAGAGATGTTGGCTCTAATGCCAGTGAGGGAGTGGACTTCACAGTGAGAGCAAGAGCGAGAGCAGGCAGGCCAAAGTTCTTTCTTCTAAGTCCTTTGTATAGGGTGCTAACAAGAGGTGTGGCCCAGATTAAGGTGGATCTTCCCACTTCGATTGGATTAAAGGTGTATCTTCCCACCTCAAAAGATCTAGATTAGATTAAAAGTGGGACTTCTCACTTCAAATATTAAGAAAATAATTCCTCATAGGTGTATTTAGACCCTTGGGTTTTAGATAATCCCAGATGTAATTTACGACCAAGAATAGCCATCACAAGCCAATGTTTGTCAACTTGACACATGATCACATCTCCTTGTGTCATATTAATTTCCAAGTAAGACTAATGATCAGATCATAATTATACTTAACTTGATATAAATTCTATATACAACCACATTATATTTTTAACTAGGTCAAACACATTATAAATTTTACAGTAGGTGGCAATGTCCCTAGAGAGACATTCTTTTGGTATTTTAAAACTTATATGTGTTAAGTATTAATAGTCTCTTAATTGATGTTACATTACACAATAAAGAAAACAAGGAAAGGAAACAGTGATGTCTGCACAACTACATTCTTAAAGATAATACAGAAATACTTATTATAATTATAATTAATACAATTATAATCCTCATTTCTGTATCTGTAACTGATCACATGACCTTAGCTGGTATTTAACTACCTTCCTCTACTACCCATTCTGTATTTCCTCCACCATTTTAGCAAGCACTCAGCAGGTCTTGGTTCTTTTCCTAGAGGAAGAAGAGTGGCTCATACCTTCATTCTTGTTGGGTCTGCGCCCTTGGTCATCCTGCCTGGATTGTAGTGTCCCATTGAATCTAATCAAGGGTGTGGTGGTATCCAGACACTCCCTAAAGGATCCCCTGCACCCCACACACAGTCTAGTCCTTCTTACAGCCATTGTGGAGAAGCAGTGCAATTTCACCATGGCCATTTGGATCAGCCACCCTCTTGTAACACTGTTACTCCTTTCTTAGCCTGTTGACTTAAGGGCATCAGAAGCCCAGAGTGGCTAGGGGGAGTCTGAGCTTCTAGTTCATTGGAATGTTTGTTGTGTTTCCTGGCAGGAGTACCTTCCTTCTGGAACTCAAACTTCTAGGCCAACAGAACTTAATGGTTATGGGAACAGCAAGCAAAATTTTCCTAGTGGTTCATTATGGGTGACAGTGAGTGGAACTATTCCCTTTTCCTCCCCTTGATTGCTGGGCCTGTGGGTTGTGGCTATAGAAGAAACTGTACCATGTATTGGGCACTGATTCATATCATATACGGCTTTGTGGAGAACCCTACCTCAGCCCTCCAGGCTGCTGCTACCTAACTGGAGCTGTAACAGTGTCTTCCAAAGGCTACTCCATTTTTCTGACAGGCTAGCTGCTTCGTGATGGTGGGTACCATGGCAACACCAGTGGATTCCATGATTGTGGATCCACTGTCACACTTCTCTAGCTGTGAAGTGATTCCTTGGTTAGAAGCAATACTGTGTAAAATATGATGGTGGTGGATAAGGCATTCTGCAAGTCCACAGATAGTGTTGTTAGAAGTATTACACTCAGGAAAGGCAAATCTATAACCAGAATAGCTATCTATTTAGTAAAGACAAAACAAAGTGTTGTCTTTTCCACAGAGGAAATGGTCCAATGTAGTCACCCTGCCACCAGGTTACCAGAGTCAGCACCAACAGTATCCAATAGATCCCAGAAAGTCTGTTCCCTTTACAGTTACCCTTGTAAAAGGCCACAAGTCCCTCTGGAGAAAGATTAACAGTAGACTGGAGAAGGCTAACAGTAAAACTCTTAGGTATTTTATCAAGGTCCTTGTCAGTCCTTTTAAGGGTTCTGGGTCTGCAAACTGGCTCAGATCTGGAAATTCGTTCATGGATTGTTATTCTCTTTTGTCATGATCCAGTAGAACTTTTCTTTCATTTGAGTTTTTTTTTTCACTTCTACAAATAAACAAACGAGACATCATCATTGATTAGCCAATACCAAAGGCCCGTATAAGTCATGGCACCACTAACGTCACTTTGCCTGTGCTGCCTATTCCTGGTTAGGCCATTATGGATGTTGTGTTGTCTGTGCTGTCTATTACGATAACTATAGTCACTTCTCTTTGGTGTTTCGGTGCTGATACCTGACCCCTACTACTAGGAGACCAATTAAACCCATTGCATTTAATCCAGCAGCATCTTCAACCTTCAGGTCTGTCACCACTTTGCATTTTATAGGATTAGTGGAGGGCTTGTCATCTGTGCCTTCCCATTGTGGAGGATGAGGTTTTACACAGCATACACACTCTAGCATTGCAATTTTCCTGGTCCTTAGAGTCCCTTTGTCAACACTAAGCCAAAGATATCAAGAGTCTCCAGCTACTTTTCAGTAGGCTGCCCTTTGACAAATGCTTCAGCTAACCATTGAGACAAACGGACAGCTTTTTCAATTGTGTGGGCTTCCATGGTAAACCTTGAGTCTACTCAGAGGGCCCATACCAGTAAACTCAGCCTGATCCAGTTTTATGTTCCTTTCATAATTATTGCACACTCTTACAATCCATTTCCCATACATATTCCCCATACTTCTGTTTGAATGAATTAGCAATCTCATTAAGCTCTTTAGTAGTGTAGACCTCATGTACTATACTTTTTACCTCCGGTCTAGGAGCCTGCTTAGCCTGAAGTCTGCTTATAGGTTCAGAGAAAACTGTCTGAAGGCCCTGAGGGATTTCAGTATTGTCTTGCCAGGCATCTCCTTCAGAGGAAGTCACTGCTGTTTTAGCACACAATGAAGGGTTAATTTCCTTAGTCAGAGGTGCAAAAGTCAATATTGCGGTGGGGGGTGATGATGATATGAGGGGGATGGTAGGAGCACTTCTGCTAGGATGGAGAGACTACTTCCTCCAGTGCACAAACCCTTGAGCATCTGAGAGTTCAAATCTCTCATCTTTAGTTGGGTTCTCTCACACATCTCCACCCCACATTACAGGATCACATTCCCTACCAATTGGTGCCCCTACTTTGACTGCTGACATTCTCTGATCCTGGAGCTTGAATTTTGGATCTAATTCAGCTAACCTTAGGGTGAGGGCTCATATTTGATTTTCCACAACTTTGCACAGCAGGTCTGTGGCTGCTGGAGAGAAGAGTCTCTTCTAGACCATGCTTCTTTTAGACAATTTATGCACATGAAGAGCTGGTCAGTAACTGAGCTCATTGCCACCCTTTAAAAGTTGGGTTTTTTTTTTAATCATTTTTTTTATCAATTTATTCAGAGATGCTGGCAGCAACTGACCAGCATTATCATTTTCCTTATTTTTCCCTAAATTGTCAAACGTTTTATATAGTCAGCAAATTCATTGCCTTTCACAATCAGTGAATTAGGATAAACAAATGCACTTGTCTCCGTAAGTTTGTAAAATAGTTCACACAATGGGCTTTTAATACTCTC
>JAQHUG010000120.1:2827985-2954254 GCA_028555095.1 Dicrostonyx torquatus
CCATCTCTTTATACATTTTACTTATAAAATTTATTTATTAAAAGTGTTTTTCAAATTTAAAACAATTCTCTAAAGCTTAATTTAAATTTTATACTTTTAAATTAATAATAGTCACATAATTTAAAAATACAAAGCTACTCACTTCCCCTCCATGCAGCGTTTTCCTTTGGTTACCATTTTCTTATGTACTGTAGGGAGATAATATGTATACACAGTGAACTTACATCTCCTGGTGTACGTTTTAGAGGATTTGTATATATTGGTATATTTTATGTATTGGGTTAAAAAGAGGCCATTGCATCAGAAGCTCTGGGTCAGGAAATAACCAGGTTGACAAACAGTATTACTTTTCTCATTGCTTTGACCAAATACATGATAGGAAGCAACCTGAAAGAGGAAGAATTTATTTATCCCATTGTTCTAGGGGATATAGCATCCATGTAGCATGGTAACACAAGGTAGCACTGTATGGCTGCTGGTCCCTTGTACCTTCGATCTGCGAGTGGAAAGCACATACAAAGTTAAGCACAGTCTAAATTCTCAAGCCCTCCCCCGACCCATGACCCACTTCCTGCAGCAAGACTCCCATCTCCTACTCTTCTATACTAGGCTAAAGCGTGCAAACAGCTGAGGACCAAAAGTTCAATCACAGGAACCCATGGGGACATTTCACATTCAGGCAAAACACAAACTGAGACTAAAGCAGATGTTGTTACTGGAACCGTTTCTGAAATAACAGTGGTTTGGTCTGTGACTTTAAAACAGCATTACCTACCTCTGTATTCTCCAAAACCTCCATCACCTGTTGGTTTGCTTCTGAGTGGGAAGGTGGCTGTGGATTCAGTGAAGGTGTGTGATACCAGATGTGAGCTGAGAGCAGTGAAAGTCAGAGCCCCAGTGTGTCTTTCCAGGAACTCTGATGGGATCCTTACTTGGTGACTTCATTTTTACAGCTAGTAAAAGGGACACATGAATCTGTGGGGAGCTTCAGGAATCTGAGCTACTTTTTTGTCCTGAGTAGCATAGGCTAGGCATCCAATCATCGACAGCTGTCTTGATTTTGTAGGTTGTCTGGTACAGTTGTACACCCCCCCACACACACACGCACATTGTATTTTGCTGGATTTCTTGAAAACATCAAAACTACTCATAATCATTAAATAAACATATAATAAAATTGTAGTCGATTGTCTTACAGAGATGAGATAGTTCAGTAGTTCAAGTGATTGCCTTGAAAATGTGAGGACCAGAATTCAGATCTCTAGACACTCATGTAAATGCCACAGATGCAGAGACAGGATCCCCAGAGCAGCTTGGCTAACAAGACTAGTAATATCAGTGAGCTCTGGGTTTGATTGAGACACCTTGCTTCAGTAAGTAAGTCAGGGTGGGGGCAGACTATCAAGGATGATTCCTGCACTAACCTAACCTCCATATGCACTTTCAAACGTGAGGATGTGCACCCAGGCTCTCTTGTGCTCACACTCAATCAAAGCATGCATGCATTCCACACAAACGTGAAAAATGGGAAACAGTCTAGTTGTTTTAAAGGAAATTTTAGTTTACTTAGTTTAACTCTTTTGTCAAAGATTATTTCTAATTATTACATGAATAGATAATAAACTGCAGCTACTAATGAAAGCTAACCAGTAGTGAGGAAGTTTCTTTGTAGGATATTAATTTATGTTCTTTGGCCAACATATGTGATGTCTTCAGCAACTGGGTCTTGCTTTGTGGCTGGTGGGCAACCAAGAGTGCTGCTGTAGCCTGTGTTGTTTTGGAGACCTGTGGGAGATGTCTTGTGGCTGGTGATGCAGTTTTTGTTTAATAGCCATGTCTTCCTGGAGCAGCACTGTCCATTTCTGCAGACTTCTTCCATTTGAATTACTACTTAAAAAATATATTTTAAAATTATCTTACTAACTGATAATCTTTTATCAAATGTTTTCATAACCCTTAGCTTTGGTTAATTTATCTCCTCCTATCCCCACCCCCTTTTATACTCATCACTTTAATTCCCACTGTGTCACAGGTCAATAAATAGGTTTCCATATACCCTTCCTCTAGGTTACTACAAAGGACTTAGTGCTTTTTATTGAAGAATAAAAATTATTAGTTTATCACACCATTGACTCCGAAATTTCCAACTTTATTTATTTATGGGAAATGCCTGAGCGTTTCTCATCTACAGATCCTTTCCTTCCTCTCATATCCTTCCCCAGCACTGTAGTTTCTGTTGCAGTGTCTCCTGGCACCATCAGACCTCTAATGCCAGCCAGGTATTCAGTGATCCTGCCTGGAGTTGGAGTGAGAGCGGGACATGCATGCATACCCCGCTAACTGCACCCACAGTCTCCCAGGACGGACAGACAGACAGACAGACACACACACACACACACACGCACACACACGCACGCACACACACACGCACACACACGCACGCACACACACACGCACAGAGAGAGAGAGAATATTAAATAAGTAAGCCATCCCCCTTTGTGCACCCATGCCATCTTGCTCTTTTCCAAGCCTATATCTTGCAGTTGTTGGGGGTGAAAGGTCATAAAAGTTCTTGCAGTGGAAGCACCCAAACCAGGGACTGCAGACGATACACAGAGTGAATTGTATGCTCTTTCAAGTTCTGAGCCTTGCCCGTGGCAGGTGCTGGACAATAGATGTTTGTAGAAATAGGATTTCCAAACCAACTTAGAGACAGTTTTTTAAAAAGGTACACAAAATTGAAACAAAACTATGATTAAATAATTTTCCACCCTCCCTTTCCTCCCTTTAACCCCTCTTATGCCCCTTCTTGTTCTTCTGATTTGTGTCTTTGAGCCAGTTCTTGACAGTACAAGCTTTAGAATGCCAGGCAAAAGTAGTAATTAGGGCACTGGTGCTGGGTAATGCTGAGCTGAGAACAGGACGCGGGAGCTCCCAGGGGGCTTAATTATTAATTTCTGTTTGTTTGTCTTTGTCCATTTTTACCCTCATTAGCACGTATAGGTGAGGGCTGCTTTGAGGGCTGCATTTGTGCCTTTTTCATCTGTGAAGATTTCATTGGTAAAATAGGAGATGTGTCATTATAGAAACAATGTCAATTTAACAGCCCGCATTTCTGCCTCTGGTTTCCTTCCACAGTTAGCTAGCTACACCTGCAGGCCTGCGTCACAGGCTTCATGGCTCTCTTTTTGCCTTCACAGAAATAGAAAAGTTTCAGAAAGGAGAAGGCAAGGATGAAGAGAAGTACATTGATGTGGTGATAAACAAGAACATGAAGCTGGGACAGAAAGTGCTCATTCCTGTGAAGCAGTTTCCCAAGGTAAGGCCTGAGCCGTGGGCTGCTGTTGTCCTGAACTCCGGGGAGCAGAGGCTCTTTGGCTCACACACTTTTGAAGCTAGTTCAGACTTCATAGTGAACTTAGTGATTTGATTCTTTTGCTTGTTTGTTTGATGTCAGAATAAATTGTGGAGTCATGTCATCCTAGCCAAGGACACAACCTTCCTTTCTTTTCAGTTTCCTCATTTAAAATCAAATCAAGTGGTTTGGATATATGATTGCTTATGTGAAATGCATAGAACTGCGTCAGGCATGCACATGTGTAAGCACCTGTTGGCACAGACTTTCAGGTGTCACATGTGGTCATATATAGGTTTATTCATAGGTTTATATAGTGTTCATTTCTTTGAGTTGCAGAGTGATAATCCTTACCCGCTGTGCTAGAGCTGGTCTAGACAGTTTTCACTTTGATGTTATTATACATTACATTGCAGGAATGTTGTATTTATTACAAGTCATTTTCTGCAGGTAGGTTCATTTGTCAGGCCAAATGCCAAGTATTGAAAGGGAGCTATGTTCAATTTTTCAAAGAATTCCCGTTCTTTTTCCCCCCGATACAGTGTGCGGTATCCATAGGTAAAGAAGTTGGATGCTGCCTGCCTGTGCTCCGTCTTCAGTGTGTTGCACTCTTGGGGTTTTGTTACTCATTCTGTTGTTACATTGGTCTTTTCTTGTGCTCTGATGACTAACAGCTCTGGGTACTTGTGCTTGCTCTTGTGAAGGGCACGTTGTTTGACCCGTTTATCTCTTGGCTGCATGTGTTTTGATGACTGACTGGTAGGAGCTGTTTACAGGTCATAGGTACAAATCTTTTCTTATCATTTTAGCTTTTACATTAATGGAGGTATTGCATCTCAAATGAGTTTTGTAAATTGTGTAACTTAGAGGTTTACTGTGGGTTTGCTGTGTCTTTCAGCAGTCCCTTGTTGGAAACTTAACCCTAGACTTGACTGTTAATCATGTTTAGAGGTAAGACCTTTGGAAGGTGCTAGAATTAGACAATTCATGAAGGTGGGGCCGCTTTGATGGCATTCATGGCTTATAAAAACAGGTAGAGAAACTGAGGAGGTGACTAGTGGGTAACATATGTGTTGCTCAGGCATGAGATCTTGAGATTAGCCCCCTTGTAAAGGCAGGCCCTAGCAGCATACTTTGTAGCTTTAGCAGTAAGTACAGAAAGCCAGCTAGCTACTCTATAGGAGGAGGACCCACTTGTTTGTCCCAGCCGCCTGGCTAGTTTACACCCGAAATAACCACACAGAAATTGTATTCATTAAAACACTGCTTGGCCCATTAGCTCTAGCTTCTTATTGGCTAAGTCTTACATCTTAATTTAACCCATTGCTATTAATTTGTGTATTGCCACGTGGCAGTGTCTTACCAGCAAAGCACGTCTATCTCTGGCCGTGGGTCCATGGCGTCTCCTCGCAGAATTCGGTTCCATCTTCCATGCCAACCTAAGTTCTGCCCTATCAACAGGCCAAGGCAGTTTCTTTATTTTTTAATGAAAGCAACACATAGACAGAAGGACCTCCTACACCATTTCTCCTTTTCTGCTTAAACAAAAAAGAAGGCTTTAACTTTAACAGAGCAAAACTACATATAAAAAACAGATATCAAGCAAGAACTACAGTTACAATATTTATATTTACTTTATCTTTTATCATAACTAAGTAAAATTATATAAGTTCTTCAAATCCATCAAAGATTCCAGAAGGATATAAATCTTACCTAAGTAAACAGGAAGTGCATTGCAAGCAACTTCCAAAACTCTAGACAGAGACATCTCGCTGCCTGGACAGTCACCCAAAGTTCTTCTGTACCACTGGGACATCCAATCTTTAGCCCACAGGCCCACAGTATCCAGCAGACTTTTCCAGTGAAAATTTCAAAGACAGGTCAGTCACTTTCTTTTGTGTCCTGCAGAACATTTCGCAGACTCTTTCATGAATCAGGAACCCCGAAGGATCATCTCACCATTTGGCAAGTTCAGCAGTCATTTCTCTGCAGGTCCTGCATATCCAGTTTATACAGTCCAGGCAAGAGCAGTTTCTTACCCAAATGGCTAAGGAGCCTCATTGATGCCCATCTTCCTCTTGAAATAGTTGGTGCTGCCAGGAGCAGATGTGCCTCACCATCATAAAACGTCCTAAATTTTAAAAACATCTAAATGCCGTATTCTGAAAGATTTGAAGAATACCTATCTAACTGAAATATATCTCTGTACATCTAGAAAATCTAATTAACATGACTACAAGCTTGATTATTAAAGATGACTCTCTATTAGACTATATTTCTTAATTATACATTATATTTTTAAATGAGCTACACAATCACAATACCTTAATCAAGATCAGAAATACATATACATATAATGAAATTGACCTTAAATTTGTATCAATAAACCAAGATCTGTACCAAAGCAAATTACTCATCTCTATAGCATATCCCTCTTTAAATGTAAACAAACAATTATAAACTATTTGGTAATATGGGCATAGTTCTGTCCATACTACTTCCTGCTGTTTGGGGGTACTATTAATCAGGTCTTTCGTGGTGTATCCTGTGTTCTAGGTTCATCTCAGTCAGCAATTGGGTGAAGTAATTTTTTGGGGGTGTTCTTGGCTACCTTTCAGGGGGGTCTTGGTGTATGAAACCATATTGGTCTGGAAGCAATCCACAGGTTCTCATTTTCTGTGAAAACGGAAGAACCTCTTTTCCCAAGCAACATATCCTTAGACCCAAATTCTGAAGCCAAGATGCCTTTACAGTATACATGCTGGTTTAGTTTAGCAGCCCATATAATGAAATGTCTGTACTTAGCTCCTTCACAGTCAAAAAAATTCAAAGAAAACACAATGATATACATAATTCAGACTCACTGTGAATTTTTCATTTTTACTTGGCTTATTTTTCTTTACTCCTTTTAATCTATGACTGTCTGCACTGTCTCTTTATAGATTTTTACCCTTTTCTTTTAAAGCATTAACTTTATTTTATGACTATACTCTTTTTCTTTTCTCTTCAAAGCCATGTACATAAATCCAGCAGTATGACCCATTTATAGGTCTTTTATGTCTGAATCTGTCCTGTTGTGAATCTTTAATTCTTTACTCTCCAGAAGCACTTCTTAAAAACTTCAGCTGCACCATTGTTAGGGGTAATATGGTACCACCTATTTGCCTGCCCAGTCTAAAACTTAAGCTGCGCTATTAGTATGGCATATATGATACTCCCTACTAGCTCCACACAGTCTAGCATGGTGGAGCTGCTTGTGCCTCTGAGCAGCACACACCGCCCCAGTTCCAGGCACAAAGCTGGTCCACATTGCCATCAAGCAAGTTGCGGCATGCTGCTCACAAACTGCACTCAAATGCTCCATCTGAAAGAGTCAGAGGTTGCGCTGGCAGTACAACACAAGAAAGCTGGCATTTCAGAATCCCTGCTCTTTTTCTGCTGAGGCTGAGTCGGGAAACCCTCTTTTAAAGGAGTTGTGGCAAGCTGCCTGCAAACAGCGAGAAGCTGTGTTAAACTCTGTATTTTTTTTTTTCTAGAATTCCTTTTCAAGCTTTCTTAGGTTTTACGTGGATATAGTCGACTATGTTGGAGCACCATGATAATGAGCTGTGGATTCCCTAAGACAGCCTGTCTCAAAAACAAAGGAGAAAAGAACTGAGGAAGGCAACAGACATTACTCTCTGCCTAGACACTTATAGACACCTGACTCACACATATACAGAAATAAAATAAAAAAGAGGAGGAAGAGAGACCCAAACTTCTGTGCTTTCTCTCTTCATGTTGTGTTTGCATCCATGTCATATAGTAGCACAAAGGCCCTGAAATGCTAGTTGACCACTCTCCACTGGAAAGCCACATAACCCAGGATATGTGGGGAACATGAATTGGTCTTAGGGAAACACAAGGAAGGGTGGGTAGGGAAGGGTGTGTGTGTGAAGGACCAATAAGAATAACATGCACATACACAAGTGCAAATTCTGGTACTCTGCTCTTGGATGTCTCAGCCTACAGAAATGTTAACTAACAAACTTCATTCATTTTAAGTTATCTCTGCTCAGGTGTTTTGTTCTTGCAGCAGAAATGGAATGAGGCAGAAGTCAAGCTTGTTGTTTGCCTATGAGAGTATTTGCTTTTCTCATCAGGATCTGATGCTTTGTGTTCATGGATTGATTTAACACCTTTGATGGAAATCAGATGTCCATGCAAGTGAGGTTTATTTCTGAGTTCTTTGTTCTGTTCCATTGGTGTATTTATGGATCCTTATGCCAGGACCATAGTTGTGTTTACTGTAGCTTTTTATGAAAGGAATGAATTTAAAATTGCTCCAGCCCTTGACCTTCTTTTTTGGATGACTTATATATTCTGGATCTTTTACAATTCCATATAAATTTATGAATTCATTCATGGATTTCTACACAATGGCCTGCTGTGTTCTTGCTGCATTTGTGTTGTGTCTGCAGAGCGCTCTGGGGATAGTACCCTCTTCCAAGCTCCTACTCTTCCGTGTCTGACTGTGATGTGACTGTTCGTTTATGTAGACATGCTCCTCTTCCTCTCAACAACATTGCTTACCTTCCTAGTTCACTGTCTGTCTGATATTCATCATTAGTCACTACCAGAAATTGAGTGCTTCCAACTATTTATCGTCTATGTTTCTAATACAGCATTTTTTTTTATCTTACCATCCAGTTTTTCCTTCTTTTGTTAAATTCCTAGTTTTGTTAATTTGTGTGATAGATCTATTGGGATTTCTGCTTACATAACCATAGTATCTGCATATGCAGTTCTACCTCTTCCTTTACAACATTCAGGCATCTTGTAGTTCTGGTATAATACTGAAAACAGATGGTAGGGGGAGGAGCCCTCTGCGTCTCCAAAAGGAGAAAAGTTTATGGTTCTGTTTTAGCTCTCATCATTGTTTTACTTTTATTGGTGAAAATTTTTAGATGAATGAGTTTTTAAGTTTCATGTCGTTGCTTCTCCCATGTACCCTGCTGTTAAGCAAGCCTGCCCCTAATGTTTTGGTATAATCAGGACAGACCTGAGCTGTTGTTCCGAATTCTCCTCCGCTGCATCTGTTACCTAATTTTTGTCACAAGTGTTGTATTCCATTTTTATAACTTGGGAAGGTTATTCACTAAGCAGATTAAGACAATATTAAAAGAAAAATATTAGCCTTTTAAGATATAAGGTAATCTATATGATTTTTACTTAGACTTCTGATTGGTTCAAACTTAGAGTCTAAATGCAGTGAGTGGTTCTCAACCTTCCTAATGCTGTGAACCTTTAATACTGTCCCTCATCTTGTGGTGACCCAACCATGAAATTATTTTCGTTGCTATTTCATAACTGTAGTTTTGTTTGTGTTATGAATCATAATGTAAATATCTTTGTTTCCCAATGGTCTTAGGTGACCCCTGTGAAAGGGTCATTCAATCCCCAAGGGGATGCGACCCACAGGTTTGAGATCTGCTGGTCTAATGACTGATTCCACCAGTACAAATGAGTTCTTAAGTTAAAAAATGAGGATGTTATCGCTTTTGAGAAGCTCTTGGTCGGAGATTCCTGCTGGTGCCAGTGCTCTGTCTTTTGCTTATTCTGGAACTGTCATCTCAGTCTTTGTCCTAAAGGTGGCCGACTTTCCTGAAAATACCAGGATTTTGTCTGATTAAGACTTGTTAGCAAAACTCAGCTCATTACTGTAAGGCAGATGTATTTGTATTTAGTGTTTTAGAAGTGTCAATGTGCCAGGTGGTGTAGCTCCCAGCACTCTGGAGGCAGATGCAGCTCTGAGTTCAAGGCCAGCCAGGTCTACAGAGCAAGTTACAGGACAACTGGGGCTAGTATAGAGAAACCCTGCCTCGAAAAACAAAACAAAAGTGTCAGTTTATTGCTGTGTTGAGTTTGGTTTGTCTGGAAAACAAATTATTTGTGACACTCTTGAGTTAAGGCTGAAAATGCAAATTGATGGAATTCTCCAGGCACAGCAGATCTAGGTAGCCTTTGGCACTCCCATCCCTGAGGGCTTGTGAGCATGCTTTAAATCATGCCTGCATTAGCTCCCAGCTTCTCCTAGGTCTTTCTTTCCAGGTAGGAGCCAGGAGCTGCTTCCTTCCCTTTCATCCTTTCTGAGAACTTTGATGCACAGTAACTGTGAATTTTGCTGAATGTTTTCTTGCCTTTGTTGAGGTAAATACTAAGTATTGCTTACCTTGTTTACATACTAAATATTAAGTGTTGATTGCTCTGAATCCTTTGTTAAAGGCTACTTGATAAAGACATTGATTTGCATACTTTTGGAGTCAGAATCAATATATTCTCCAGTGATAATGTCCTACAACTTGTATGTAATATTTTTGTGGGGTTTTGTTATTGGTTTTATGTTGTTTCTATAAAGTGAGTGAGAAAGTGCTCTTTGTTGCTGTCTCTTTCAAAGACTTGTGTAGAGTTCACTCAAAGCTGCCTGGCCTGATGCTTGGTGATGAATACATTGACTGTTGTGACACTAGTTATTTTTGCCAGTTGGGTTTTTCTGAAAAAGTCATTTTTATGGGGCTTGTCCATTTCATCATATTTTAAATACTGTTCCTTCACATACGTCTCGTGACTCTCTAGAGTCATGAGCCTAGTGCACTCCCTCTGATAGCCTCAATCATTCCTAGCATTCTGCTTGCTTGCTTTTGTTAGCTACATTTTTGTTTGATGGTTGCTTTTTTTCACCTGTTCTTCAGATTAGATTTTCATTGTTGTATTTATTTTCTCTGTTGTATTTATTTTGCTATTAATTCAACCAGGTAAATGTTTTTAATGTCAGCTACATTAATTAACATGTATGTTACACTTTTCTCTTGCCTGTTTTTTTTTTTAACTCCAAGTGTTATTTGCATATTTTTCTGGTGTGTGTGTGTGTGTGTGTGTGTGTGTGTGTGTGTGTGTAAGTAAGATGGGGGCTCTTGATAAATGTGTGAGTGCACCACTGTGTATGTGGAATTCAGAGAAAAACCTTGGGTGTGGGTCCTGGCCTTTGACCTTGTTTGAGACAGACTGGCTCTTGTGGTTGGTCCCAGCTGCTTACTTCAACTAGCTGGCCCACGGCTGCTGGGGATTTTTCTGCCTCTCTCCAGTGATAATGTCCTACAACTTGTATGTAATATTTTTGTGGGGTTTTGTTATTGGTTTTATGTTGTTTCTATAAAGTGAGTGAAAAAGTGCTCTTTGTTGCTGATGGGATGGCAGATGGATGCTTTTGTATCCAGCTTCACCCAGCTTTTGGGGCTCACAGTCAAGTCTCCAACCCTTCAGATGTTAGTTTCCTTTACACCATCAATTCAAGCAGTTGCTTGGAACTCTTGGTCGGTTATTTCTGAAGTCTTGGTCATGTCATTAGATTAGGGTAGCACTTTCTTAACTTGAAGAGTTGTGCTGTCTGTCGTGTTTATTAATTTTAGATTATATCCCAGACATTATGAATGTCCATTCTGGCAAGGCTCAGCTCTGTTACAATTCTCTGAACTACACTGATGTCTTGTTAGTAGCTAATTAACCAGATTCTATTCAAACTGTAATTAATAAGAATTGAATTCTTTTTTTTTTTTTTTTTTAAAGCTTGACTTTGCATCTAATGCCAGAGTATACGTTAACAGGCAGCCTGAGATCTTCGCAGATCTTCTGTTCTAACCCTTTCGGGGTTTCTTCCTTCAGAATGTGCCTGTTTTCTGATGCGTTCCAGGGCTCACAATAGTCGACTTTGATTTTTTTGTTCAGACATGGACAGTTTATTGTTGACGCCTGTAGGATTCACACTGTGACCAGCTTTACTCTTTACAGAGTTAGGCAGATACATTTTTATATAAATAGAAAGTGTGGACGTTATTAAGCAAAAATAGCACATGGAATGGATAGGATGATGGGTAGACACAGCAACTCCTTTTAATAATATTTGGGTACATGATAATTACTTTGAAATTGATTCTTCGTTATATATGAGTTCATGTGTAGAATAATACATAAATGTAGTATCTTAAAATTAATATTTCTTTTCAGTATCAACTTTGAGATAGGAAGACATGTAAATTCTGTGAATAACAGATTCAGGCACAGTCCTGAATTTGTTTATAGTGTCTGGGGCAGGCTGGATGTCTCCCATCAGCATCACCTAGCCACCCCCTGCAAGCAGCTTTGTATGAATGTGTGTAGAGCTATAGAAGCTCTGGTGCTAGTGTCAGGTAGCTCTCAACTGGAGGAGAGTGGAAGTGCAGTTCCTTATGGAGTTGATACTGGCTGTAGACTTTGAGCTTCTGTAGCAAGAGAGAACTGTTGGGTGTGGAATTCTATCTAGTTTATAAAGAGCCTTAAACTTACTGAATTATTTCCTCCTGGCACTGGTTTTGTGTCTGACATTTGAGGGTCTTTCCTGAGCTGAGTTTGGTTAAGGAAGAGAGTATAGGGTCTACTTAAGCTAGAGGGACTGCATACTTTTCTAGGCTAGAGTGACTTTTGAGCTCTCTTAGGATGTGGGGTTCTGTTTCAGAAAGCATGGCCCAAGCAATCTCGTGCTGATGGGAATGCTGTAGACCATGTTAAAAGACCTGTCTTAATGTTGACTGACTTCTTTTTTCCTCCCTTGGAGTGTATTACAGGCAGTTTCAGATCCAGCTATTCAGTAGTTTGCCCCATGGAAATTGTTGGTATAGTGTCTGTACGTGGTGAATATGACACGTGAATACATTAAAGGTTGTGATTTTCAGAGGCAGCTTCTTCCCCAGAGGATTTATGTCTCGTTTTAGGTGTAAAACTGAGTTTCCCTGTAGAAATAAGATGGTACCATTTGTCTGGGGGTTAGTATATTTGTAGGGAACAGTGCAGTTTTTATGAATATGTTTTGGGACCTGATGATGAGCCCCAGCCTAAGCAGGCCCTCTGTGGTCCTTCACCCCCACTCATACAGTGTGGTTTTTGAAAATGTGTGGGAATACAGGGTTATTTATGATCACATGCAGCGAACTCGCCTTCACTTTAAACACTGTCATTTCTCTGTTGTAACATGAAAAATCCTGACTTCATACATTTTGATACATGTATTGGTAATTACATCACCTTGCTATACAGTCGATCACACAAACTAATTCCTCCTGGTTAACCAAAACTTGTTATCAGCATCGCCTTGCCTTGCCCTCCCCTTCCTACCTACTCTTTCTGTATTCACCTCTTTTAGAGACCACACAGGTCATGGGGTTTGTGTCTCTGTAGCTGGTGTATTTTATTTAGCATAAATCTCTTTCTATTAGTCTATGTTGTCACAGTGATGTGATTTTTTTTTAATTGCATCACCATGTTCCATTCTGTATATATCTCACTTTTTAAATTTTTTTATTTCCTGATGGGCATTTTGGTGGTTTTTGTCCTTGGCAGTTGTGGCTAAATGAAGTTGGGACCACAGGTCTCTCATTATGGTGCTGATGGGATCAGCATCTGCATTAGAATTTGCAGTGCTGTGATGGAATACCTGCTCTACAGGGCTGTAGGGAATGAGGATTGGAACCACAGCTGCAAAGGCTCCATCTGTCCTGGTGGGCTGGAGTGACCGAGCAGAGCGGAGCAGCTCCCACTGTGGGGCCCAGAAGCGGACACACAGGGGGAGATGGAGAGATGGAGAGGCAGCATATCTGCATCACGAGACTCCCTTTTTCACACTGTAATGTCTACCATGAACAAAATCCTGAACGTTCACACAAACAAGTAATACATATAACTGCACTGCTGTTATAAGGTGCATGAAGTATGTATGCTCAGAAGCCTGTTTGGAGAGTGGGAAGAGCTAGTGTGACTTTGTCTTGTTAGTTGCTCCTGTGTCCATCAGTTCTGAGCCTGTCAACTGTTCTCTAAATGTCCTCCCAAACACCTGTTGGCTCTTCCATTTGGATGCAGTGTAGACAGACTTTATGGCCAAAACTGAACCTGTAGGTGCTCGTGACTGCTTTGGATCTTTTTCTCTTGTTTTGTTTTTCTTTATTACAGTAAACAAGTACTGCGGTCTATTAAAGAGTCTGTGCCCCAGCCCAGGACGTCATTTTTGCCTGCTTGCAACCCCTTCATTAGTCCCCATCCCAGTCACCCCTTGCACATTTCCTACCTCGACTTCCTTCATCTTTGCCTCTCTCTTTTTTGTCTCACTTTCTGGATGCTGCCCTCCCTCACCCACACCGGAGTAAGAGCCTCTCATCCACATCTGCTTCTTGCCTTTGATTTTAAATCCTCTGGTTAGATTTGATTTTCTGAATTAACATTTTCCAGCTATCTTACATACATCTTCCACTGATGAGAAGTATGTAAGCTAGGAATCTCTAAGTATATGTCACCTGTACGTCACTGCCCATATCTTTGCCCTCTTGCTCATATAATCTGGAGAAGTTACTTGTAATCCTCATTGATTTTTTTTTTTTTAAAGATTTGGTAATGTCCGAGTACACTGGGTTCTCTACCATTTGCAAATCCCATGTTAAAAGCAACACTTGATGGAGCAGTGGTGTACTTTACCACAAAGAATAGTTATATTTGCTAGGAAAAAATAAGACATTGAAATAATAGCATTTATTGGCAGCTAAATATGTTGCAATAATCTCAGCAGCGAAGAAAACTGACATAAACTGTTGAGCGGCACCATTAGATTTGAGGGGCAAATAAGCTTTAATTTTGTAAGTATTTACTGAGAAGCTATTATGCAGGAAAGATAGAAGATTGAAGTAGGTTTTGCATAGTCTAAGAGAATTTATAATGTTAACAGTGGAAAGCATTCATCTCATTAAACAATAGAGGCTGAAGGCTGAATTAATGTCAGAGAGGTGGTGGGCCAGAATCTGAAGGAGTGATGGGAGGTGACTTGGAGAGTCCAGGTGCAGTGGGAATGTGATGAGAACAGTTTCCTCAGTTGTAGTAAGAGGTGCGGGCTGTGTTCCCAGCACCTGAGAGGAGCACGGCCATTTGTTCCCAGCGCCTGGCTCCCAGCCGCAGCCGCACGGCTAGCTTATACCAGAAATAACCACACGAAAATTACATTAATTTAAATACTGCCTGGCCCATTATCTCTAGCGTTTTCTTGCCTAACTTTCACATCTTGCTTTAACCCATATCTAGAAATCTGTGTATCACCATGTGGTCGTGGCTTACCAGCATGAGTCCAACCTACGTCCATCTTGGGTAGGAGCATCATGGCGTTTGCTCCCGTGCCTTCTCTCTCACTGCCTTCTGTTCTCTCTACTCCACCCACCTAACGGCTGCCCTATCCTATGGGCCAGGCAGTCTCTTTATTTAACCAATGAAAGCAAAGACATACAGAAGGACCCTCCTACACCACTCAGCTGAAATTACCTCTGCATCCAGTTTATTGTGCTAAGTCCCACACCCATTGTCTTCATTGATTTTTTTTTTCCGACCTGTGATAGTACAGCGGTGGTATTTTAAAGACGTAAATATGCATTTTTATAAACCTTCATACATGGGCACGCCTGAAGTGATGATGCGCAGGAGGTGTTGATGGTGGCCATCCGTGTGAAATACACTGATCCACGGGCCTGCTTCACCTGCTTCCTAGTCTATTAGTTTCTCAAATTAGTTTTTAATGTATACTTTATACTATGTTCAAACACTAAAAAATTACCCGAAGCCTCTTATTCTTTAACATAATTCAGCTTCATCTCTAGAGAATATGTTAACATTGTTTGATCTGTACCCCAATTGTTTTATATTGTCGTGGGATATCTATTCTTTTTAAGAATTTTAAATGCACATTAAAATTTTATAATGTCCTTGAGTAGAAGACACTCTTAGTCTGTTAGCACTTCTAGTCCAGAAATTTGGGTCCTGCCATCTGTCCCTGTGGTGTATTCTATGCTGGGTTACTGATAGAACTTGAGTATTAATTTGGGTTTGTATTTCCACTCAGTTTTGTATGTATGAAACTGCCCAGTGACAGTGAGCTCACAAGTTGGTCCCTGTTGTCAGCGTCAGTTCACTGAGTAGTCCCATCTCTGTGACTGGGTGGTCCCTGGCGACCCTAAGCTCTTTATTCTAGTGCCTGTTCCTGATGCTAACTTTCTGTACAGTGATATGTGCTGATGTTGCAGAATGACAGAGGGATTCTTGAAGAAGGGACAGGACTCGAGGTTACTGAAGGCAAATACAGAGCTGACAGATGCCAGGACAAGTGTCTGTAGGGGACCAGGTAAACATTGCTGAGGATGTGTACAAAATGGACAAGGTGAGAAGGACACGTGTTTGGATGGTCTGCTGAAGGGTAGATGGCTTCTCCTGTGTTCCCCTAGCACAGGCATATCATTCCTGTGTGCCTGTAAGTTCTTGAGTCTTTTTTACTTTTTTAATGTACGAATGCTGAGCATGAGCATCAGGTCCTATTATAGATGGTTGTGAGCCACCATATGTTTGCTGGGAATTGAACTCAGGACCTCTGGAAGAGCAGCCAGTGCTCTTACCTCTCTAGCACTTTATTTAAGTTTTTTTAAATTAAATTTTTATTGTGTATGTGTGCATGAATACATGTGTGAGCAATTGTGAGGTCCAGAAGAGAAACATGTGTGAGCAATTGTGCAGTCTAGAAGAAAACTTTTGAAAATCTGTTCATCTCTTCTATGTAGATCTAGAAGATTGAAAGATTGATTACAGGTGGAGAAAAATATAACTTTCTCAATATAAATGACAAAAGGCAGATACTAAGGTCTTCCATGATCTTGCATCCATCCTTGGTCTGGTGTATTCAGGTTTGAGTTTTCTGATAGGGTTTCAGTATGACCGTGTGTGGGTGACTTCTAGTTATGTTTGGTAAGGTTATAGGTGGTAATGCCTTACTTGTGTGAATACCATAGCTATTGGTCTGCACAGTGGTTTGTTTTGCTCTGCACAGAAGATAGTTTTGTTGTCATAGCAAGATGCAGAGTAACTCTCTGAGCATGTGCATCCACAATGGAGCCACTCAATGTAAGGCACGGCCTGGAAGCCATTGTTTGATACACCGTGGAAGAGCTCAGCGCTAGCAGAAGAACTCAACACTGGAAGCACACTTATGGTTTTTACATTTTTGTTTGTTTTGTGGTGTCAGTGATCAGATCCAAGACCCTTTGAATTTCTAAGCAAGTGCTCTCCCTCTGAGCATCAGCCCCAGTGACAGGACCTTCGTGTTCTGAAGTCCTTTTTTACTTCTTGTCCAAAGGGTGTTTTTCTGTTCTACAGCTTTACTGATTTAGGTGTGGCTTTTCCAACATAAACAATGAAAGATGCTTCCCCCTCCCCCACATACACTTTGTTCACTTTAGGGTTAGATTGTTTCTGGCACTGCATGGAGGGTTAGGAAAGGGACTCAGGGTGGCGATTTCAGAGCTGAATAAAGTATCTTCTCCAGTACCAAGCATCCAAGGAAATGTTTTCGAAGAGTTTGGTTTATATAGCAAGAAATGCAGGAGCAAGTGGCTTCAGAATGTCGAGAGGCTTTTAGAAAAGTGAATGGGGACTCATAGAGAGTGAAGGAGATCCAAGGAAGGCCTAGGCTGCACATGGCTTTGAATTTACACGATGTTTGTTCCTTTCATGTACTTGCTGTTGTTAAACTGTTAAATTCATAGTAATGTGAAAATTTTTAGGCAGTGACCTAAACACAATGAGGAAGTCATTTCTGAACTTTTGGGCAGAGGAAATGAGAGGTCTTGGCTGGATGTGCCTGTGCTCTGCTCTTCCCTTCTCTTCTGTCTCGGAGTCACTGACTGCTCACTCCCGTCTCCTCTCCTGTCCTCCTTCTGATTCCTGTCTGAGAAACTCCTCAGTGCCTGTGCCCATGCCTTCTCACTGGGACAAGCCACTCACACACAGCTTAGCTCATGCGTAACTGTCCTGGAGGCCATCCATGTTTGCTCTCTGTCTCTTAGTAGACACCATCGTCTGTGTACATGTCTCAGTTTTCATTGAGCAGACCTCAATACTGTCCTTCCTAGAGGTGAATGATGAGGTTAGATGGTTCTGGGTGTATTTCAGGAGTGACTGTTTGCTGCTTCTCCCCAGTTCATTAGAGAATTGCAGATTAAGTATTCTCACCTTCCTTTCCTATGGGCTCTGGGAACACAATTATCCTTCAAGAAAATATCAGTCTTTATCCGTCAGTGACTGAATTATGCCATCATGCTATCACAGTTGCCTGAGTATCATGGCTTTCTTTGTGTGCCAGGGATGCTGTGGGGCTAGAGTTTTGTGGGATATATAATTTGCAGCAAACAGCTATTTTTTTTTGTTGTCAGCGACAGAGTAACTTTCTCTCCAGCTCTCTCCAGCCAAGCTGCATGGGCTGTGTTGAGGCATGGTGGGTCAGCTTTGATGACTCAGTGAGGGAGAATGTTAAATGTTAGGACATAAACATTCACAGAGAATGCTAAACATCAGGTCATAGGTTCTAAGAAGAGTGGTACCACTGTGTTCTAGTCAGAGACCTGCTATGGTCAACTCTTTCTTTGACCACTCTCTGTTGATGGAAGGAGTAGAGAAGGAGATGTAAGGCCTCTAGTCATTGTGTTTGAGAGGAGATAGCCAGCAGATGGCTAGTCAGTGTAGGACTGAAGAAAAATGAACAGATTTAAGCATATTCCGGTGTAAGCTTGCATTTAATTAATTAGTTCCTTAATTAGTTAGTTAGTATGCTCCCTGCACAGGCATTGTAAATAGATCAGTGCACACAGAAGGCCAGGACCCACAGGGAAAGTCAGTCTGGAGGCTTGAGCCACTGAGGGACAGGGAGGTAGTGCCTCTTGTTGGGCTTGGGACTCTGAAGAAGAATGCTTTTGCAATGGAGAGCAAGGCAGTCAAAGTCAGTTCTCAGTGTTGACTTAGAGTCAGTAAAACTTCCATGTGGGTTTGTCAACTCGTGGGTGAGTACCCAAACAAGGGAAGCCTCTTAACAGAAGCCCCATGTGCTCTTGAAGTTTTGTTTTGGATTGTCCCCAGGGCAGTTAAAGATCACCTATCTAGAAGGGCAGCTGGTCTTCGCCATTGAAAATCATGATTATTGCAGCTCATATGCACTTTCTGTAGGGAAACAATTTCTATGTCCATTTGCCATCTTGGTGGTTACAGAACTTTGCCTGTTCGTGTGTGTGCGTGCGTGTGTGTGTGTGTGTGTGAAGGAATCATTGCTTCTAGAAATGATAGCAGTTTCATTTTTTAATGCAGATGAACAAATGAAATTATTGAATCCATGTTGACTTAATGGAGAAATAAATGCTGAAATACATTAGTTCTTACTTGTAGATTTGGCTCCAAATCTTTATATGTCACCTGGAGTAACTGACGAAGCCAGGAAAGTAGAACGAGACCGTGATAGGGGCTGAAAAAAAAATGGAGAATAGTGGGGCATGTGTGCTGTGAAATGGTGAAAGGGGAAAACTGTGGTGGGGGCTTCATTGTGGGTCAGGGAGGGGGTAATACAGAGGGAGGGTTAGGAAGGTAGTTGGAAAGTGCATGGAGGGCGAGGAGGGAATCCATAGGAGATGTTTTATGGTTTTTAAAATACATACATACAGACACACCTACACAGCCATACATATACGTGTGCTGTATGAATACTTTCATACAGTGTGTTTGTGCACACATATATGTGTAATTTCAATGGAGTTCCACCACACAGGATGCCAGTGTTCCCCCAGGAGGCATAGACCATCTAACAAAGACCCTAGTGCCAGGCAAGGGAAGCCTCTCTTCTAGTTGCTTTTCCAGGGAGTCCAAGAGACTCCAGAAATAATAGAGACCATTGTCACAGTTCTTGGTTACCTCCCTTAACTTATACATTAGACTCTATGGCTGAAGACACCACACACTTTGGGCAAAGTTAAAACTAACGTAGCTTCCTCGTCCCTGAGGACTGGCTCCCACAGTATCAGAAGGAGCTTCACTAGTTGCAAAGGGAGAAACACGACCTAGTTTTTCCCAGCTGTAAAGCCTGAGACTTGAGATGATGGTTGACCAAAAAGTTGCCTCCAGTGATTCCGTGATGACATGGTGACATATTTTCAGGGTAATCAATAACTATCCAGTTAGACTCAACATAGGAAGTAATTGTTGCTTGTTACTGTAATCCTACCCACTGTTACCCATGGCTGGTGTGGTCATGGACCCTAGAGGAGGACCTGCTGCTGCTGCTTTCCTAAACAAGCCAGTATAACTTCTAACTACTTATCCGTTACACCGTAAATACTTATCCGTACACCCATACATACATGGCTCTCACCCCTCAACTGGGAAGCTTTCTGCAGTACATGGTGCCTCTCCAGAGATCCACAACTGGTCAAGATGGAGGGCATAAGTGACTGTGAGAGCCCAGTTTCCGCTGGCACATCTATAATGCAGCTTCTCTTCTTGATGCTCGGGGGACATGAAGGAAGATGGGGTGGACCAGGACTTATCTGTGAGGCAGTGTTTTATAGACGTGACAGGGAAGCTGCACACATGGAATAGTAACAACATGGCTGTGTAAACAAGACGTGAAAAATGACAGTGCCCGTTAACATGCTATCCTGCATTGGGGAAATCCCACAAGGTTCCACCCCCAGATGAAGAAATAAATACAGGCTATCAGTGGCTACTGGGAGAGGTAGAGTCAGTCTCTTATGATGAAGGAGGTTATCCAGTCCCAAGTGGTCAGCTCTCAACACATTTTTCACACATGTACATTTGAGCAGTTTCAAATGGACTCAGCAGATTGTGTGTGTGCACACATGTGCATATGGAGGGATGGTGGATGTGACAATAAGTAGATTGTGGACTTGAAATGGGTGAGTGAGGGATGTGTGAAAATGAAAAGAAATTCAAAAGAGAAAACCTTGTTTATTAATTGGACATTTTATAAAGGAAATCAAAGAATCAGCATTATGCAAGAAATATTGTTGCATTCTTCAAAAAGGCAAATTAGGGAGAATAATAGAAACTTGGAGGTCCAGCTTAGGGGATCCACTGTCTAAACTTAGAGATCCAGCTTAGGGGTTCATTGTCCAAACAGTAGAAACTTGTAAGAAGATAATGCAGAGTGGACGGCAAGAACAGGCAGACACAAATGGGTCAGGAGGCTGATACCCCTGCCATGTGATTCCTTTGAAAGTTTAAACTATATTTGATTTTTATATTTTCAAAACATACTTAAATTTCAAAAATAAGGAATAATTCCATGTGAAGCTGCAACTGTTTGAATTTTGAAGACCCATAAAATTAAAAATGAGTATGAAAAATGCCATTTTGACTTTAGAAGTTTTCTGATTTCAAGGAAGTCACTTGAACTGCCACAGTTAGATCAGTTGCTGAGAGTTGTTCCTCCTGTAAGACAGCAACAGCCATGGCATAGATCACTCAAACAACAGTCAGTGTCCTGAGTGTGGGCTCCGAATTCTTACCAAAGAGAAGTGGTGAGCTGCTTGAGTTTCTGGTTTGTGACACAAATATTTGTAATTTGTCTCAATTACGGAAAAGCTTTAGAAACTTACTCCACATTTCTCATTAGCATGCCTTTGTTCAAGGTGTTTCTTGCATGTGATGTGTGTTATATGCTAAGTATGTTAGAATGATTGATTCTCACTGAACCACCCAGTTCTCATATGGCCCTGGGAGATTGGCTCCTTTCCTCTTGTCCTTTGCCCAGGAGAGTGAACCAAGGACATAGAGGATGGATGCTTTCCCAGTGTGTACCACGACAGTTTAGGCTCTGAGCCTGTGTGCAGTAACTAACTCTCTTCTTCCCTGTTTGTCCAATTAGAAACCATAGCTTTCCAATTCCTTGATTCCCGAGTTCTCACAGCACTTACACTGGGAGAGGCTTACTCTTTTAGGACTCCTTTGTCAGTCACTGAGAACTCGCCTGGGTTTGTCCATTTATTGGGTGAACAAACTCTTAAGTGCTGACAAACCCGGGAACCCATGGGTTCCTTTCCAGGACCGTTTTTCTCACCTGGATGTTCATCCTAACCCTGTTTGTGGTTGATAGGAAATTCGTAATTACCACTGTCACTGAAAAGGCTAGTTTAAAAGGTTCTTTTTAAACTTCACATCTTTGGCATCACTTCATGTGGTTTGTGGAAAATATCACAGTATGATTTATGTAGCAGGAAGATAATGCTTGTTAGTGATAGTGGTGTTTGGCAGTGTTTCCCATTGTTCAAGGCTGGTAAACTACTTTAAGACTTGCATGTTACAAATATGGCCGGTTTGTTTTTTCTAGTTCAACTTTGTGGGGAAGCTTTTGGGTCCGCGTGGCAATTCTCTGAAGCGCTTACAAGAAGAAACGTTGACAAAAATGTCCATCCTTGGAAAAGGTTCCATGAGAGACAAGGCAAAGGTAATATTGATCATAGACAATGGAGACCTTGTTGGTCATGTACTATTATGTTTGTCATGTCTGTCTGTCACCTTTGTGTTAATGTTAATACCTAGCGTCTAAAGCTAAGTAGAAGTTCAAATGAAATTATGGGAAAATGTTGTTTATATATTTTGATGCTCTATAGAAGGTCAAGTTTCTCTGGCCAGTTCCAAAACACATAGTATCTTACTACTTGTGACTATTTAAGACTCATGCACAAGATTAAACAGTAATGCTTATGGTTCTCATTCTGAATGCAGCATGTCACCTTTTATAATGAAGGAAAAGAAAAGTTACCTATAGTCTCCCCTACCTTTGTATATTAAATTAGCTTTGGAACATTTTTACTGTATAGATCCACGCAACATAAGGATGCGTGGTCAACAGTGACCATGTGTGGCTGTGGTCTCTAAAATTCCGCTGTCCAGTGCTCTGGCTGTGTTAGCTTGTGGGACGCTTCACAGTGGCTCGATAATGCATTTCTCACAACGCCTTCTGGCCATTCAGTGGCACACGGTTGGACTTGACTGCAGCATGGGTACAGTGACTTCCTCCCCTTTATTTGATGTGCTCATTTTATGAAATTTAAATGGTTTTTTGGCTTAATAATTGCTTCATATTCTAAAAACTATTTGTTTTACATAGAAGTATTTGTGTTATATGCCCTGTTGTTTGAAAAGTTAAAAATTACTGAGTTACAAATACTAGTGGACAAATACTAAGGCTGTGATGATGAAAGGTAGGATGAAGTGAAATACAAAGAGTCGTGTTAGTTTCTTTAACTTCTGAGAGGGATTTTCACATACTAGCACCTCTGGCATTGTTCTTCATTGTCACAATCTTACTGATAGAGATTTACATTACTAAGTCTACATTCCAGAATTACCCACTCTGAAACGTTAACCAATGAGTTTTAGATGTAAAGTTACTCAAGTGTTGCCTCTTAACAAGCCACGTCCATCTGAATGTAGTTTTCCTAATTTAAGAAATCAGCCTTTATACCATGTTGTACTTAGGAAATATGAAAGATGATAATATTCTTTGCTGTACCTGTAATAAATCCAAGGCTTGGGAACTTAGGCCATTCTCTGGATTTCCCAGAAGAATCAGCTATATTGTTAGGTTAATACAATGAAGCCTTGTGGCTCTGAGAGCAGCACTAATGGAAGTGGAAAACATGTCTAGCAGACTCATACCAAGTTTAAGATAGAGGTTCCAGGACCCCAAAAGTTTAGGGTAGAAATTCAGTGTTTCCGGCGTCAGTGTGAGGCTAACATAGTGGGCGTGTTATCATCACGCCTCACAGGTTTGGGAAGAAGCGGGGATGACAGCTTGCACCCAGTTATGCTTGTGTATGCAGTCACTGTCGTAGTTTGTGCCTGGCGGTCCATGCAGTAAATGGGATCCTAACACCACCAGCTTGCTATCAAAGTTTAGTGATCCTTACAGATTATTCTGTCTAATAAGGCTGCGGGCGTTCTATGCTGCTGGCATAGTTGGCATCTTAGAATGACAGTAACCAGTCATCCTCAAGAAAGAGGAATCTGTGTTGTGAATAATGAATAACCCCAGCCCTGTCACTCTGGTGACTTTGTATTACCTGAGCAGCACTGAGCTGTCTGGAGAAGGGAGCACCAAGACATCTGCCCCCGTAGTCCTCATGATGCCTGTCACTGAGTGTCTGCCCTGCATTTGCTGTATAAGGTACCCTATGTACAAGCTTAGACCTCTGTCCCAGAGCATGTCCCACCCGCTCGGCAGTTCTCCCGTTTCTGACTCTGACCACATGGATCTGTCACCAAATATGTTGGTGGTTCTGCATTTCGCTGATCAATCTGTCAAGCCACAGAGTAACTAAAAGAGGAGAATATATTGTACATTTTCTGCTCCACCCACCCGCTGTCGGTGAAATAGAATCAGAAGTCTTTGTCCTTTGATTTCATGAGCCCTACTGTGTGCATGGTGGCTCTTAGGAGAGCAGAGTTAGATTCAGGTCTGCTAATTCTCAATCTCTTCAGAGATTTTTTTTTTCTTATTACATCACATCCTCATCCCTCTAGAAAAATGTTCCATATCCTGGGAAGACAAGGGATGTGACTATCATCGTATACCTATACCCCATTCGTCTAGACACAACCAGGAGTGTGAGCATGGGCTGGGAGGTAACAAGCGAGAGAAATAACCTTGACAAGTGTGGTCTCCTTTCAAGGAGCTACCTCCATGGTTCAGGCAATGAAGATGCTAACTAGATAGACATCTTGGATGAGAAAGACTCAGTTTTGTTTTGGCATCTGGGTATTTAATTTGAATCTCTGTTCAAATGCTCTCAATACAGTTCTCAGGTTTTACTGATATCCAGCTATCAACCCAAATCTCTTAGAGACTGAACTGTGTATCTTTTTGTTGGATCTAGTACCCTCTTTTGGCTGTGTTCACTAAAACCTCCATGGGCACTTCTGGCTCATCTGTGTTAGTTTGCAGCTTGCTATCACAGTAGCAAACCCTTGAAATAACCAGCTTACAAAAGAGGAAGGGCTTATTCTTGCTCCAGTTTTGGGGTACTACCCTATGATGGGTTGACCTCAATGTTTGGGGATCTATAGCAAGACTACATATCATGTGTGGAGTGTAGACCAGCAAAACACCTACTTATGGCCAGGAAGCACAAGAGAGGATGGGATTGGTACCTGCTGTTTCTGCCAAGACACACTTCCAGTGATGTGAAGATCTTGCCTCCAAGTCACCTCTCCCAGTCACCTTTCTGGGGACATGGACTTGTGAGGGACACCCAAAATCCAAACTGTAGCAAGCTCTATGTTGTATTCACCCTTTCAAAGCTTCCTCTTCACTCCACCCTAGCAGCTTTTTCTTCCTCCTCCTCCTTGCCATGCTTGCTTCCTCCACCATGTGGTCCATCAGTTAAACTTCACAAACATTTCACGAAAAGCATCCACAGCTGATAGTTTAGTAACAGGTTTCCCTTTAGGTGTGCACTATCAGTATCCCATTTGCTGGCCCGGAGCCAGCTCTTCCCTGCTGGAACGCTTGGCTATTGATTGTACTTGATCTTTTTAGTAGTTTAACTTTACTCTGCATAAATTCTCAGTTAATCATGCTTGTTTCTGAGGAGATAGCTCTTACTTAGTTTTAAAACTCTCACTTGAAAAAAAAAATCACATTAAATTCTACTATAGCAAATTTAACAAGAACTCATTACCTTCATTTATTTGCTACACTGCTGAAGCCCCAGTCAGGCTGACACCTGCCAGTGGCTGTACTCCTGTAAGTGCAGTGGTGCTGTGCTCTGTTATATCACCTGTGTCATAGGTGTGTCCCGCTGTAGATAGCATGCTGGATGCTATCCTGAGGAGTCTGACTTCAGCAGGCCCATGAAATGACAGTGTACTAGTGCTGCCCATGTTAAAATCCTTCCTGAGAAGATAAAGGCAACTTCCCAACATCACGCAGTCAAGTCTGCACCCTTCTTCAAGCAGCACACTTCCCTTCATTATGAAGCCATGGGAAACTGGAACTCACTCTGGATTGCACAGTGATGAGTCACATGACATCCTTCACAATCCAGCTGAATTTGGGGATAAAAATGAAAGCATAATCCAGCATTTCATACATCATCAGGCAAGATGGGCACACAGGGTCTGCTCTCTGGCGGTCGCCTGCTAATGAAGGAAAACCAGAAAGAATGAAGTGAGGTTGAAACATTTTTGGATGTTTTGAATTATGGTAAAGTTTGGTGTTAGCCTTCATTATACAACGCGCATCGATAGTGCAGAAGTGAGCTGGGCACTTAGCCAAGTAAAACAGAGGTTTGTATGTAGCTAGGGTAGATAATGGGGCAGGCAGGGGCAGACAAGAGTCAGCAGGTGGCCAAGGGCATATGAGTCCCTAGGGGTGACATCGGACAGGAGACTGTATCCTGCCTGTCCGGGGTTCCTGAGAACCTGGGAAACAGGATTAAACATGTATTTTAAAACCATCCTGGAGTGCTATTTGTTGAGGAGTCTTGCGTGACAAGCATGTGTCAAATGCGTTTTGGGTAATTTTTGCTTTGCTTTGTTTTTTCCTGTTTCAACATGTCACATTTTAAACGGATTTTCTTTAGGAGGAAGAGCTGAGAAAAAGTGGAGAAGCGAAATACTTCCACCTCAACGACGACTTGCACGTGCTCATCGAAGTGTTTGCGCCTCCAGCGGAAGCTTATGCCCGAATGGGACATGCCTTGGAAGAGATCAAGAAGTTCCTCATCCCTGTCAGTACTTTCCTTTGATCATTGATCTTAAGGTTGTGGTTGTGTCTTTCCCCAAAGCCCCGATGATCTGATTTCTAGTTGTTATTGATGTAACTGTCCCTCTTAAGAGCTTCCTATATGTCCTGTATTGTAGACCTCGCAGTGCTTCTTTTTTTTTTTTTTTTTTTTTTTGGTTTTTCGACACAGAGTTTCTCTGTGGCTTTGGAGCCTGTCCTGGAACTAGCTCTTGTAGACCAGGCTGGCCTCGAACTCACAGAGATCCACCTGCCCCTGCCTTTCGATTGCTGCGATTAAAGGCATGCGCCACTACCGCGCGGCAATGCTTCTTTTTAAAACCGTGAAATTTTAGACAAATTAAATACTGCCATCAAGCTTATAAGACTAAAGTATTGGAAGAGCAGAATCATTAATTGAGATTTTTGGGACTCCAAGGTAAGTTTTTATGTGATCCTGAAAATGCCACATAAATTCCATGCTGTCCCTTAGTCATTAATGTCCTTCATATGCCTAGCCTGTGAGTGGTATGAGACATGCAGACTTAAATAAAAGCAGTCCCTGTTCCTTAGGAATTTGTCATTTAGGGGAAAATAATGGATGGTTGAGTATAGCATGCAGACATGCCTATGATGATACTCAGAGCACAAAGGCTTCCAGGAGTGTGCTCTGTTGGGACTTTCAGACACCAGGCATTGCCATGAAGTGATGAATTAAAGGGAATATTGTAGTCGGAGGCTGCTTGTTCCCTCTCTATAGCAGAATGTGTCCCTACCTTCGCTAGCCGTGAAAAGAGCCTTTTATGTGCTCACTAGAAGCTAAACTTTTTGTCTCTATGGACAAATGCTTCATAGAAGCCACTGCGTCTGCCAGGCAACTGTCTGCAGTGAGACTGTACTGAGTAGTGCTGGGCTCTGCTGGAAGATTGACTGGCATCCAGTGTGGATCATGTTCATAAATGTTATCAAGGAACCGACTATTACATTTATGTTGAAGTGGGAGATACTTGTAAGCCAATGATAAGAGTCTTTTCCCTCCAGAGTTTGTAGTTTGACAGAGAGGCCATTGGGAACTGTCTACTCACATAGATGACAAACCTGCAGCTGTGGCACATAGGGCAGACACTTTCTTCCATAGATAGCTGTGTTGGTACATCCCGTGGCCTTTATAGTCCTCCATCAGGAAGTAGGGTCTTATT
Source organism: Dicrostonyx torquatus (assembly GCA_028555095.1). NCBI lineage: Eukaryota > Metazoa > Chordata > Mammalia > Rodentia > Cricetidae > Dicrostonyx > Dicrostonyx torquatus. The sequence goes on from JAQHUG010000120.1 coordinate 2,855,191, forward strand.
TTTCTAACCTGGAATCTGGGCTGGCTAAAAAACTGTGTGTCAAAGCAAAGTTACTAGTATCTTCTGCTATCTCTTTATACATGTCTAATAGTATTTCATTTAAGGATCTTTTTGCCAGGTATGATGGTATACCCCTTTAAACTCTTTACTTGGGTGGCAAGAAAGTCTCTGTTAGTTCAACTCCAGCCTGACCTTCATACCAATTTCCAGGCCAGCAAGGGCTAAATAGCGAGATGCTGTCCAAAAAACAAAACAGGACAAAACAAAACACCTCATAAGATTTTTTTTCCCCCATTTAAGTTACTTTGTATTGCTTTTTGTGTATGGTATGAGATTAAAATCTAAATTTGACTTTTTCTGTTGTTTCTCTGTTGAATTGCCTAGCATGATTTGTATTTGGGACTCAGTTCTGTCCCATCGATTTATAGTAAGCCTGCCCTAATCCAGTTGCACACTTTTCCTTCATCCTTTCCATGAACTTTGAAGTCTGGCTATGTAATTGTCCAACTTTGTGTTGACTTCCTCCTCCTTTTTTTTTTTTTAATCTCTCAGTAAAGTTAGCCCAGGCTTACCCCAAATCCTCTGTCTCTGTGATACAAAGTGTGTCCTCTCCCCAGTGCAGGTATGACAGGTGCCCTGGTTTGTTGTCCTTTCTCACAGTTGTCTGGGCTCCTTTGCATTTCCAAGTTTGCTTTAGGATCAGCTTCCAACTTCTACAGTGTTTAGTAAGGATTCTGCTAGATGTTTTGTTGAATCTGTAGATGAGTTGGGAGTTAATTTTAACTTTGTGTCTTTTCTATGAATATGAAATACTTCTCATTTTCAAAAACAGTATTCTTTAAAGTCAGAAGTATTTTGTTTTGTGTTTCAGAGTACAGCCTGCCTTATTTTGTAAAAACCATGTCCATATATTAAAAGAAAGATTTATTTTTATTTTATGTATATGAGTGTTTTGCCTGCATGTCTATGTGTATTATATGTGTGCGGTGCCCACAGAAGCCAGAAGAGGGTGTTGGGTCCTCTGGAACTTGAGTTACAGAAGGTTGTGAGATTTTGTGTAGGTGCTGGGAATCAAATCCTGGTCCCCTGCAAGAACAACAGATACTCAAATTGCTGAGCCATTTCTCTAGCTTCACTTCCAAATATTTTATGTTTCTTGATAGTGTTGGGAATGGAACATTTATTTATAGGTATAATTGGTCTTCTTGATATTGATTTTGCTCTTTGATCTTGCTGGGTAGTTTTACTATTTCTAGAGAGTGTTTTGAATAAATAGAGGCATTAAGGAATAGAGGGCAATTAAATAAAATTCTAGTTAATTGAATTATTAGAATTCTTCCGTGACATACCTATCACACTGTTACTGAAGATGACTCCTGGCATTCCAGGTGCCTGTGATATTTTCCTGGTGTCTTTTGTCTCTGTGTGTGTCACCCCCACCACCACTCTGCTCCCCAGTCTTCCATCTACTGCTACTGAGATCAAAAGATCCTGTAGTTTTTCCTCCTTTATTCTGATAGGAGCACATCACACTGTTCAATCTATAAAGTCAAATTTGCGTTCACTCCATCTTCATATATTATCCGCTTCACTTGTTGCAAAATATGGTTTACTGTTAGTTTGTTAAAGCTTGCATGCCAGTAATCAGGAAAGACTGGCTGATTGGAAGTGCTTTGCCCTTATCCTTTCTGGTGTTACTTTCTGTGAGAATGGAACTGCCCTAGGTTTGAATTTGAAGAACTAACTTAGTCTTTCTGATAAAGTAGACCTGCTTCCTTTTTGGTTTTCTGAGAGTGAGCTTACCTGCCCTACGTGGTGAAGAGTAGGCTTTATAAATCTTGGATCACAGTTCTTTGATCATTCCTCTGTATGATTTGTGGCCCCTTACTTCCAGGAGTCACTTTGCTTCTGTCCTTGACACCTTGTTCTTTTGCTGTGTGTACAGTTTTGTCTTTGAACATTGTGGCTATCACATGTCTGTCATGATTGTGATGGGTAAGCTCTGTAGATCTGTAAGTTTATATTTTTCTTTACATGTGGGATGTTTTCAGTTATTTCTTTGAGTTTTTCTTTCCCTGCTCCACCCTGAATGACCTACCTGTAAGTCCATGTTGGATTGCCCATTCCTGTCCTGTAGCTGCAGGCTTGTTTTTCTTCCTTTCTGTTGTTCAGGTGGGGTTATTTGAATGGCCTGCTTTCAGGTTCCCTAGTTGCATTATCCCAGTTCTGCTGAGCGGCTTCTCTGGGGATTTTGCCAGCAGTGATTTTACTTTTTCATCTCTTTTACGGTTGCCTTTGCTTTGCTTTTCCTCCACAAGAATTGTTCACATTTCCTTTGCATGTCTCTTTATCTGTTGTTTTTGAGTTTAGATAACGTACCACAGAAAATCTGAATTTTGCATACTTCACTTCCAAAAAAGCTGTTGTTTCTGGCATTGTGTCTTCCATTTCTCCTATAATTATGTTGAACTAAATCCATGGGCTCTGCACCCTTTATGCTTTTAAGTGTGTTTATGTCTTTCTCTCTTGTTTTTATTTTTTTCTGTCCCTCCAGAAAAGAACATGCTGTGTCTATGTGGCTTAGTTGTCACCAATGGTTGGCCAAGGGATGTGTGCTCAGAGCCTGTTTTAAATTGATTTTCCTGTTGCTATGCTTTATGGAATCCAGCATGTCCCATTTTCATGTTTACCTTGCATTTCCTTCCTGCTGGGAGTCCTTGATGTCTCCTCTGCACAGACTTGCTGTGAGGCGAGTGTGCACAAGAGCTTATCAAGGTCTTGCCTGGCTCTTCCCTGGGCTCTATTTTGTTACTTCCTGGTGAGTCAGTGTGTTGCTTGCCTCGAAGGTGGCCATATCAGGCTTGCTGATCTGTTGTTCTTCCTCATTCATTTACTATTGAAATTTTGACCACAGTGGCCAGTTACTGCTGGCAAGGGTGCTTTACCCTTTATTCCAGAGTAAGTGAGGTGTCTCCCCTTCAGAGGTATGGGTTCTTCATGCTCTGGCTGAAGTGGAGGAGTGATGTCATCCCCAGGCAAAATGCCTCAGACTCTACTTTTCTCACCTGCAATCTAGCAATTTTTCATGAGTGATTTTATTGTATTTTCATCTTATTGTATGGCTTGAATCCCTTCTCAGATGGTGTCTTTGGGCCATTTTACTTGCACTGTTCTTCATAGAATATCTAAAATATACCATCTCTACTCATTATTTTTTGTTTCTTCAAATTTATGTGATTTTGTATATTTGTTTATGTGAAGTTTCATGATACTGTTTTGTATTTTTATTATATTGTTGCACATTTCAAAGTTTATTCAGCTGGTCTTCAAATAATGAGAGTTAAAGTTAATTCCTAAAATTACAGTATCAGTTGTGATCCCAAGAAAACCTTAAACATAAATATTGTGGTATTTTGGGAAATAATTAAAAATAGTACTTTTGTGTCTGAGAAGACACTGAATTCCAATGTTACTGTTAACTCTTGTGCAGTGCATGTGCTTCAGCTTGTGAATGTCATAGGACAACTTGTGAGTCATTTCTCTCCTTCTACCGTGTGGGGGCACCGGAGATTGAACTCAGGTCATCAGCGCAGAGGGCTAGTGCTGTAGCGGTACTTCTATTGAGTCACTTAGAAACTTTCCCCATTTTCCAGGTTCACATAACACACGAAATTCACTGGGTAGAAAATTCGTGTACACATATGACTGGACACAGAGAGGGGAAGGGAGGGAAGGGGACTACACCTCTAATCCCATTCTAGTCTTGACTAGTGATGCACCTGTAAATGGTTCAGTGGTTTTACTTTCCCCTGGAGAGTTAAGCTGTGAGTCCATAAACCATCACTGATGTATCTGTCACATCTGCCCATCTGATATTACAAGTGTAAACCAACCAAATCTTTTTAAACTGCGTTAAAAAACACAGTCATAATCCAGTCATTTAGTATCTGTATTTTAAAATAGTTTTGCAAAGCTAATGTTAAACATGGACTCTTATAAATATTTAATCTTACTTAGGGCAAATGATTTTAACCTGACTTTTCCAAATTTTTACTGGTGTCTAAACAGTGTTTCAGTCATGATCTTTTAATCAAATCTATTTTTAGTCATCTACAACTATCACCCAACAATTTTCCACAGGACGAGTATTAGCATTTCTCTAGCACATTTTATTTAGAATGTGCTTTGCAAATTATTTATTAATCTTCACACGTTTTTAGCAAAATGGCTGATAGGATATTAGCAGTCTTATTTTAGACGGTTGAGAACAATGGAAAGATGCGGATGACCGCTCTGAGGCACAGATAGGTATGGGAGAGCATTTCTGTGTTTACCCCCGCCCCTGTCTGCAACAGCAGTGGTTTTCATTTCAGTGCATCTCTTCCTTCAGCTGGTTTTTCGTAGCTTTCTTCTTGGCAGTGCTCATGGGATTCTTCTTATTCCATGCTACCTACTATTTTTTGCTTTGTACTTAGGAAAAGCCAGGGAGAATAGACATAGTTTTGATTGTAAATGTACTGTTTATTTCAGATTTTAAACTCAGCTTATAAATACTTCAGGGCACTCCTGAATTCCCCCTCAGTAATCACTGATTGATGTATGCTGCAGTTTCTGAACCTGTGAAGCCTTGTGTCCGTGAGTACCTTTTTGTAGCCAAATGTCAGAAAACGCTCCTGCCTTCACTTTGCCTCTTACCTGTCTTTCCCCCTATCTCACTGAGATGAAGTCCATGTAGGCTTTCTCCATCCTTCCCATCTGGTCACGGGTGGCTTTTCTGTTAGCCAGTCCCCAGACTGCTCCCTGAGCTGTTTGATAGGCTGTGTGTGGCTGCACTCACGCGACCCCCTGGAGCGGTCTCATTCCTCTGCCTCTTCTACAGTGCGAAGGTTTGTTTTGTCCTCTCCAGAATGTAAACCTAAATCTGTAGTTTATGCCCTAGAACTTGTTAAATTGTCTCAGCAACTTTGCTTCTAATTATTGAAAGTTACTTTAAAGTGACTTACAGCTTTACATGATTTAGTTTTTGCTTTTTCTTTTAGTCCCCTTTTTGTCTTTATAATTTGTCCATGTAGCACTTTTTTGGTTTATTATTTGCTTATTCACTTTTGTGATACTCTGCCTGTGTTCCAGGCTGACCTAGCTAGTATCTCTGTTTTCTGGAATTTAATACTCTTTGAGTCTTTTATCTCCTTCTCTGTGGAACTTTGAGCCACCCCTCTGATGACGCGGTCTCTCTTCCTCAGACGGGCTCTCTGAAGAAGAGAAGTTCCTTTGGCTACTAGACAGCTACGTTAGACTTTCCTGTTTGTAAATATTGCACAGCAGTGATGATACAGTTTTATCTGTTTATTCTGTGTCTTTATTTATTATCAAATGGAACTGAGGATAGTCACAAAGTGGAAGGAAGCAGGATGGAGTCGTGGTTTCAGAGTTTAATGTGTGCACATTGCTGTTTTGTTAAAACAATACAGACCTACACGAATCAGATTGTTTAATCAGCTTTATAAATCTGGAATTTTCTTGTTTGTGCTGCATAATGGTCAGTGGTAATTGTCAACTTGACATGGTTTAGAATTAGCTCTCATGGGCCTCTGAACAGGTCTGTGCTAGGATTATTTAATAATCTTTGTTACTTATTTGAGTTGGGAAGACCCTCCTGCTGTGATTGCCACTATTTCCCTAGGCAGGAAGTCCTGGAGTGTAGAAGTGTGAAAGAGTTAAGCATGTGTGCGTGCGTGCATGTGTGCATTGCTGTCTGCCTGATGTGAATGTGCTGTGACCAGCTCCCTCAGGCTTTCTGTTAGTTGATATGTAGGTGCTCAGTAGTTACGAGTGAATGGAGCTGCGCGTAGCAATGTCCACTTCACAGCTATGTGGTGGCCCTGTGTCATCACAGATATCTCAACTGGAAGTTAGGCATCAGAAGAGGAGAGACATTGGTTTACCTGTTATTTTAGACTGGGTTTCTCTTTTAAAAATTCATTCTTATTTAATTAAATTCATATTTTAGCTGCTTTCCTTGACCTCATTTTCTTAAAAAAAATAAATAAACTGCTTACTTTATAGTCTAAGTGCTTTTGTATTTTCAATATCTTTTCAGGACTATAATGATGAAATCAGGCAAGCGCAGCTCCAGGAATTAACATATTTGAATGGAGGTTCAGAAAATGCAGATGTTCCAGTGGTTCGAGGAAAATCTACTTTGCGTACAAGAGGTGTAACAACACCAGCAATAACCAGGTAGGTATAATTACTTTTTGTTTTAGATCGGCAGACCATGGCAATAGTTTGAATATTGCTGTCATGACTAGATGGAAATAGTTGTCAGTATATCTGTACAAACCTGCATTCAGACACTGTGATGTCATAGTCAGGGGACTGACTTTGGTGTGAGAAAGTTGAACTTAAGCTTGCTTACATCCTGCGCTCCTTCCTGGCACTGATTCTCCAAGTCCCTGAGATGGAGCTTGATTTTAAGTCCTTATGTAGCAGTGGCACCATAAGTGGATACCCTTTGCATTTACTGACTGCCCCCTATTGGGTTGTTCCCCACCAGTGCTGAGCACAGTGTCAGGCAGCGTGAGGCCCTCTGCATGCCTCTGCCCTGTGTCCACTATCCATAATCTGGGACTAATATGAGCTAGCATATGGACACAAAGATTATATTTCTGTCTCTGAATTGATGATTAGTTTATAATAGGAAAAGATGTTTCAAAGATATAAGAGAAATCTGAGATGGCTATCTTAAAATTCGAGAGAAAGAGGCAAATCTTTTTGTTATGAAACTGTTTTTGGGGACAGTGATTCCTGTGTCTCCTGAATTCTGGGATTACAGTCTACACTACTACCCACCCCTAACTAGTAATTTCAACTTTTCTGTTAAGCTGACAGCTATGTAGAAATTTATTTTTTCAGATACATTATGTGTTGAAATTTAAATTTAGCAGTTATTTTATATCTTCAAGTTCATTTGGGGATAAAGTTCCTTCCTTAGAGTGTGCTAGTCAGTAGCTGTTGGTGCTGCTGTGTTGTAGGTAGGCACAGGCATCTCGGTTCCTAAGAAGAAAGAGCTAAGGGCTGCTATGGATAAGTAGTTACTTACTTGTTGTAGCTGCCACAGATCTGGTATCTTTTAGGTAGATTTTCTTTTTTTTTTTTTTCTTTTGTTTCCTCACAGAAACAGAAACCAGATGTCCAAACTCAGTGTCCTTAAGCCAAGGGTGAGGTTCTGGAAAGGAGTAAATCCTTCCCTTGCCACTTGCTTCTGTTCTGATGACCGCAGGATTTTATGATCTGGCCCATCACTCTGATCCCTTCGTCTTTACACAGTCGCATCCTCTTCTCTCGCTTTTGAAAAGGGCGTGTAACTATACGGAAGGCCTGCTTAGGTTCCACCAGGCCTTTTCCCACAACTCACATAACCGCACAGGCTCCCATGATTCAGACAGCGTCCACTGCAGTTGCTGTGCTAGGTTTATCTACATGTGACGGGAGCTACACGTTTTCCCAAACTATGTCACTTGTAAAAGTATGTTCAGTAGGTAATTTCAAAAGTTTTCCAGCTTCTAATGTCTGTACGTTACCACTTTCTGCTGTATGTGTTTTAGGCTGAGTGTTACACTTGTGCAGATAAAGAGTTCCCTTTGTGGACTGGACTGTCTTGTTCAGAGCTTTCTTCCAAAGGAAATAGCATATGTGGACAGATAAGAAACAGCCTCCCAGAATGGACATTCCTGTGCTGCCAGTGATGAACTGTGAGATGCAGTCCTGCAACATGGGAGATTAGTCTTACTAGATTATAATGCAACTAAAGCACATCCTATAGCCTATAGTGATGTGGTAACCATGGTAACAATGATATAAACAAGCTATTGTGCTGCCTATCCTGTAATAGTAGAACATGCACAGCAGTGTACCCTAAGCTTGCAGAAAGTTCTGTTCTTTATTTTATGCAAGTGTACACTGACCACATGTGATGGATTCCTGCCACTAACCATCATTTAGGAAATTAGCCTGACCACCTGCGGATACAGAAATAGGTATCACCATATTGGAATATAAGTCTATAAATGTTCTTATGAGTGACAGATACATAACCTTATGCAAGTAGATTTACTACACAAAAGCACATGTTCTGGTATTTATTATATTATACAAGTATATAATAAAACTCATCATACTAATTAATAGCTCTTACATATCACATGTTCAAATAGTAGCTCAAAGTGAGTCTCCACTGACTAGAGAATGTCATGATGGAGCATGTCCAGTGACAGTGTTTGAAAACTTAGTGTTCTTTAAAACACTAGTAGATTATAATTTGGTGCTCTTTCCATGAAGGTGGCAATGTTGCCAAGAGGTAGGATGAGAGATACTTTCTGTATTCTACGATGTTTGAGTTGGAGAAACCCCTTCGTCTGCCTGTGTGAACCATGATTAGTTAAACTTTTCATTTCTTGTAAAATTATCCCCAGTTGATGGCTGTGACTCAAATTTATCTTGAGTTTTCTTCATGGCAAATGATGAAGAAAGCCTGTTTAGTTCCTGAATGGGATCAAGGTCTCAAACTTGTAATCTCAGAAGCCAGGCTGGTCTGTGCCAGGGCTACATAATGAGACCATGTATCAAAAACGACAAACAGTTTTTTTAAAGTTTCCTGTGGTGCAGTACGATTGTATTACAGGATCTTTGGGTAGCTCCCCCAGAAGCTGGTTCTTATCCCCATGTATTGTTTACTCATGTCTATCAAGCTGAAGTTATATTGTCTACATCTTCTTTGTGTAAAGGTATATGTGGAAATCACTCAGCAGTGACCACCTAGAACTCCCTCTTGTTTACATATTTCTTATCTCATGGTATGAATAAGTTTGAAGGGCATGTGCCTTGTGGGATACTTTGGAGTCTCAGAGTAGAACAAATTGGTTTATAGACTCTTCTAGCATTACTTTACCTTTACTACTTCAGGATAAGGATCTGAGGTTAAGCCACCCAGTGATAACATTGTAATAAACCTTTTTTGTTGCAAAGAAGAGAACTAAGTTTATTCTTTACCCATAGTCTTCTGTGCCCTGCCTGACCCAGCTGTGACCCAGGAGACCCCAGAAGAGAGACTTGGGGAGCAGCCCTAATGGGGTGCGCTCCAGGCAGCACACCTTTGCCTCTGGCTTTTACTGCACATTTGGAGGTTGCTGTGGAAGGTTGACCTAGAAGCTGCAGACCCCTCATGGAAGCCTGCTTTTGTTCCCTCAGTCTTTTGTGTGTTAGCCATGTGTGGTGTGTGACATACACTTTGAATCTTTTCTTTGCTCTGCATGGATTCCTGGCAATTTTAAGCTCTCTCCAAGTCTCAGATTCCTTATCCATAGATGTGCAAGATAGGGCCCACTCATGCGTTGGGGTCACATTGGCTGCCATTCTAGAACGGCATCATTCATGTGACCTCCCAGAAGTCAGAGCTCTGCCCTAGATATTCCCATACTGTGTTATGCTAGTTGCCTAGATACATGTTTATTTGCCATGATTTACTTTGTCTGTGTTATCCTTACTACATTTTACAGATGTGTGGAACATTGATTTGTCTGAGATATCAGCATATGCAGAATAACGTGTTAGAAAGTATGGCAGATCCTGCTAATTTGATCATCTTGCTTTTAGGGGAAGAGGAGGAGTCACAACCAGGCCTGTTGCAGTTGGGGTACCACGTGGGACACCCACTCCCCGAGGAGTCCTTTCCACCCGAGGGCCAGTGAGCCGGGGAAGAGGACTTCTCACTCCCAGAGCAAGAGGTGTCCCCCCAACTGGATACAGACCTCCACCGCCACCCCCAACACAGGACACCTATGGAGAGTATGTAAGTAAAGGCAGTAACTTCGGTGATTAAGTTGATCCAGTCCAGATAGTATATCATGGTCATGTTCTCTGGTTCACCTCCTCAACTTAGCAAATAGTTATTGAACATTAAAGTCACTTACCATAGAAATTCAAAAGTTTAAGTTTGATTCTTGCCAGACCACTTAAAACTAATGAAGAATTTCACCTGTGGGGAATGCAAGATGGGGTTAAGGGGATAGCTGGTAAGCTTTTCGATGAGTTGACTAGAACATAGGATTCTTTAATATTCCATTTCAGGTTGTGTCTGAGTAAGTCAGTCACATGAAAAGTGGTTGCCTATATATACCAAGATGGTGTCACCTTTAAATGTGTCGTTTTTATCTGCTTGGTACAGTATGGATTTGTAGTGGAAGTTCTTTTCAGTCAAGAAAATTTTTCATCAATTAGTTTTCTTTACCAATTCATTTATTAATTCTCAGATACAGTTTGCAGTTAAGGTAAGAAAAAGAAATATAACTGAAAGAGTCGGACAGAAGGGACGGTGCCCATTCAGGTCACCAGGATTCTTGGTATAGCTTCCTGGCTTGTCACAGATGGAGAAAATGAGAAGTCAGTAGATGAATGGCTCCTGCCAGTAACTGGGTATTGAGGGAGTCCTCGGACAGTTGTCAAAGGCAGTAGTGATGGGGACAAGATGCCAGCACTGATGGCCCTTACTCTCCTGCTTTATGGAGGTGCTGAGCACCTCTTTGCATAGTTTCTAGAAGGGTACAGTTTTCCCAGAGTCACTAGAGTCCTCTTTAGTTTCATCTAGAGCTGTTTTGACCTGGACATTCTGAACTTGCCTTCTTGACTGAGGTTTCTGTCCTGCCCAGTCCCACAGCTTTTCAGTCCCAAAGAAACACACAGAGGTCTACATTAATCATAAACTAGTTAGCCTATTAGCTCAGGCTTCTTATTAACTCTTTCTTACATCTTAAATTAGCCCATTATTCTTGTCTGTGTTAGCCATGTGACTTGGTACCTTTTTCAGTGAGGCAGTCTCATCTTGCTTCCTCTGCATCTGGGTAACGACTGCAGACTGACTCTTTCCTATTCCCAGAATTTTCCTGTTCTTGTCCCACAGCATTGCCTGAAATTCCATGAATGCTGTCTTCTTATGCTTCCAGACCAGACTTGTGCCTTGAAGGTTTGGCCAAAACTGTTCTTCCCATATCATCTGCTTCCTTTTTCTGCTTCTGCGTCGCTCAGCTAGTGCTGCAGTAGCTCATGGGGATGATCGCTGAGCTGTGAGCGCTTGAGTATTACAGCTATTGTTGCCATGTCTTTCCCATCTGAAGATGTGCAGGACAGGGATGGGCAGTACTTGGCTCCTTTGACTTAGCAGCCATCCCTGTGATTTATACCCAACAACGCCATCATTCTATAACAGAGTTATTTTGCTGTTCAGCTGTGGGAGGATGTGGCTCTTTTCTCTCTTCTTGTCTCTTAAAATTGCTTGTTTTCCTGTTTTGTTGTGTTCTTGTGAAACTGTCAGTGATGTCCATGTTTGGAATTCTTCTGTAGATGCTGGCTCTTCCAAAAGGAATAGGCATCTCCTGAAGTCCTTGTAGGTACATGCCGTGGCTACTAGTAGACCAACGTGGCTGGGTGATGTTACAGAAATTGCCATGCAGGGGTTATGGAAAATTGGGTCATGGAATTCATTTCACCATCCATTTGGAATGAGTTAGGCAAGTTAATATTTGCTGGTTTCATAACCATGTGTTTAGAAAGTTCCTGTCACCTTTCCATGTCCTAATACATCTTATAGTTAGTAAGGGCTGCTCGACAGGCGTCTGCGTGAGCCACGTGCACATTCCCTGGCTCAGTGTCTGTGTGCTGACCAGCCAAAAAATTAGTTGAATGAATTCAAACATTTCTTACCCAGAGGAGGAAAATAAAAACAAATAGATTCTTATTTTTGGTCTGAGTGCAGGGGGTTGGGGATAGGGTAGGATGTTGGTTGACTGTAGCTCTGATTTTTGTTCAATATTTGAGAAAATAACTGAACCAACCAAATTAGTGAATTGACAGATAAATATTGTGCGGAATGAAATTACTCTATTAGGTCTCAACTGCCGTGGCAGATTACTGACAGCCACTTCCATATTGCTTTACTTTGCCTGGAAGGCAATAACTACAGCTCTGTGCATGCCTGCTTTACAGGCCGCTTTAGGAAGAATAGCAGAATGCAGGAAACAAACACTGTCATGGGTGTGCACCTTCCCTGAACAACTCCTACAAATATGATCCCTCAATTTCACATCTGTTTTTCATTGAAATACCTTTTCAGATTAATAGCCAAGCTGAAGGATTTTCCCCACTTAGCCTAGCTTTTTGTAATCCCTTGACAGAGTTAATGTGAAATGCTTGGCAGCTGTGTACTGTAACTGGGACATCACTGTTGGCTGGTGCAGAAGGAGAAAAGGCCTTCTCCTGTCACTTATGGTAGCTTGCCATTAGCTGCTTCTCTGCTGGTCCCTCTTAACCCCATCCTGCTCTCTTGACCCAACTGGAACTGAATGTCCCTCTTCCAGTCACACGAGGACAGTTTTTAGTCTGACACGTGTCTAGACATTGGCCATTGGTCTTAACTGTTTGAAATCCTGATAGCTAGTCATTTCATCATTGGATGTGCAGAGTGTATTACCAAACAAACAAATAAATAAATAGCCCCTAACTTTTGTTACTTCATCATTTTTTTTTAGATAGGATAAGCACACTACAAAATACCGAATTTCAACCTTGAATAACATGAAAAGTAGTTGTTTATCTTAGAGCAAGTGGAAAGGCCTGTCTTGTTCCCTTTGTAGTGCAGTAACTGTGAACTAGATTCTAAACTCTGAGGGGCAGGGCTTCTCCCCCCTCCCTATTCACCTTATCACCAGCGCCTCTATGCCTTCGTCAGTGCTGACTAAATGGATGGGCATGGAAGGGTGCCTATGTTGAAGAAGGCCCTTTTAGAAAGTTGCCAACTGCAGCACTCTGCTGGGCCTCCGCGACATGCAGTGCCTGCAGCACTCTGCTGTGTCTCCGCGACATGCAGTGCCTGCAGCACTCTGCTGGGCCTCCGTGACATGCAGTGCCTGCAGCACTCTGCTGTGGGGCCTCTGTGACGTGCAGTTCCTGCTGTGTCTCATGAGCGTGCATCGAACTGCGTAGTTAGTACAAGCATCTGTTTTTTTTACCTGCCTCTGATATCATTTGCTTTCATGACAAGAAACCATGTCTTCATTAGTTTTTTTTTTTTAGCCATTGGCAAGAGTTTCCTGTCATAATAGCCCTAGCAAGTCAGGTAACTTTCCTTTCTGGAGGTTCCATTGACTTAAATGTGATTTCTCTCCCTTTCTAGTCAGTGCTTATCATTTTATGTCACCCTAAATTGATAATTGAAAATGAAAACTGTTAGGAAGAATGGACAAGGGGTAAGGATGAAAACAAACCAGTGACCTAAAATAAATAAAAAAGGCCTTCTCACTGTTAAAGGACATCAGACCATCCCTATTTCTGAGAAGAGTCTTTCTGCAATTTAGAAATATAAATTGTGAAGATGTCCTTGAAGCTGGGGACAGCTTATTGGAATAGCATGCATACAGCCTTGGATTTGATTCCTGGCATTACAATGAATAAGAATTTTTAAAAGTCCTTAACAAATATTCAGTAACAAAATTTTTATTTCCATAAACATTGTTTGGTTATATTTAACCACCCCTGTTTACTCTTTAAAAATTGATTGGAACACTTACTTTTTGAAGTGATTATTTCCAGAGTAAATATGGTGGCAGGGTATCATACAGTTGCTTATTTAAACCAAACCTAGAGGAAGAATCCTGATATGTGTTGTTTGTTTTAAATCCTGGCATGCTTGACTCTGTTGAGAAAGCCTGTCTGGATGCTTGAGACAGTCCATCCTCTTCATACTAAGTATCCTAAAATAGAAAAGCATTCTTGTATAGGTTGAGGCACAGGAAAGACAATGAATGGGCATGTTGTCATTGATTTTGCCATCTAATGAACTCAAGTGAAGCCTGTGGAAAGCTGAGGATGCATAGGGATAGCCTGTTGAAATCGGGTGTGTTTTTCCCTAGATGAGTGGAGAATCATATCCTTTGTAATACCTCTGAGCCCAGTGTGTCAGTAGTCACAGTCATAAAGGATTATCTGGCTCAGTCATCCAGAAGAATGTCTACTGGACATGTGTTTGATTGGTATTACCAATTCCTGAGAGCTGAGGTGACCTGTGCAGGATAAAGCAGGCTAGCTATGATCAACCCAAAGCCTCCTCTTGATTAGACTTTTCTTTAACAAATATTCCAGGAAAGCAAAGTAGTTTACTGTCTCTTCCCTCCCCCCCAATACAGAAAATAGATAATGTATGTGGTTTTTAGTCATTAAGAAAACTTTGCGTGAGGCCTTGCTCTCTACTTTAGGGTTGCTACTAGCCATAATTGCAGTAACCCCACATCTCCTTTTCTGGAGAACAAGAGGTTTCTTTCTCCCAGTGATATCAACTTATTTGTTATGCCCACACCCAAATAATTACATAACTGAAAATTTAATTAATATAGCCTATAGTGTTTTGGTTCTCAACCTATGAGTTGTGGCCCCTTTGGGTGTCGCATATCGGATACCCTGCATGTGAGATGTATACATGATGATTCATAACAGTAGCCAAATTACAGTTATGAAGTAGCAGTGAAAGAATTTTATGGTTGGGGGTCAGCACAACACGAGGATTGTGTTAATGGATCAAGCATTAGGAAGGTTGGGAACCACTGCTGCAGTGTTTTCACTGTGAGTGCTTAAATAGTCCAAGTTTGATCATTCAGGAAGACAGGCCCGGCAGAGCCCAGCATTCCTGCAAACTGGGGACAAGCTGCGTTTTGGTCACAGTAAAAGAAAAAAAGCTATTTAAGCAAGCATGCATCCCCATTGTGCATGGCAGCTGCATTTCTGTCTCTGAAGGACCTTATCAATTATTTGCAGCTGACAAAAGAGAAAGGCTCTCTCAGTGCTGCTTATATGGTAGATTTTTTTTTCTGTTCGCACCACCTCACATGTTAACTGCTGGAAGGAAGTTGCCTGGTTTGGGTCACTTTCCTGTTCTTTTCAGACCTTGCTTTGGCTCCGTATATGTGAGTTCTTTACATACCAAACTCTGAACAGTAATTGGGTGTCTTCCAGTTTACCTTGATGCTCCACAAGCTCTCTACGTTATCACAGATCCACAGGTTTCCCCTGCATCACTCTCTCCTCCATTTCCAAATCCAGTCCTAAGCAATGAAGGCTCTCGTTATCCACAGTTTCTTTCTGACATGGCCACATATGGAAGAGCCACAACCAATGATTCGGGTGTACATGTTGTCAGGGCAACTCTGACTTGCTAACTAATTACCAATTTATTATTACCAGTATGTTACTTTGGGCATAAGTAACAACTTTACTTTAGAAGAAATAACCTCCTATTTGGAACCAAATACTGTGACCATGCGAGGATAGTTGTGACTCAGCATAACACATCTAGCTGGATTACAGGTTATGCAAACCTTCGTAGCCAGATTTTGGATATGCTGTCACTCCCTTCCCACATGAAGGAGAGAAACTGGTTTAGAATTCTAAGTGTCTTCAGGATGAAGTTGAGCGTCTGTCCTGTTCGCCTGTCTGACCGTTGAGCCAGCATTAACCTTTTGCTCACTGCACATCAGCTTGCAGGGTTCCCTCTGTGCTAGCACACTCCTTCACTACACAGACACCTGAGTATTGTGTGCCTTTCCCTGAGCTCTTGCTTCCTTTTAATTCCTCTTCCTGTCTTGCCCTCATCCTCCAACTAGAACCTCTTTCTTCATCAGACATTGTTAATGTAAAAAAAAAAGTAATGATTGAATTTGAAGATCTGAATTGCCATTGTTTTCAATGCTAGAATTGAACCATTCTTTATCTCATAAAATAGAGTAAATGTTCAGTGAGCCAAGAATGGGCGATTAAATTTGTATGCACACGTACAGATAGAGTTGGGATGGGCAGTGGTGGCTCATGCTTTTAATCCTAGCACTTAGGAAGCAGAAACAGATATCTGTTTATTGGAGGCTAGCTTGGTCTACAAAATGAATTTAAAAAAAAAAAAAAAAAAAGCTGAGAAAGGCAGAACCAAAAAGAAAAATTGGTCATTTCAGAAGGGCTTTCCTTGTGAGGTCAGGATGGGGAGCAGTGGGAAAACTCCCCACCTACATTACCTTTGGTCTGAGAGCTGTGTGAGGAACAATCTGGATTCACTCGCACTGGCCATCTGGGAAATTTGGCTATCTGTCTCCCTAACCTGTGTTTGTTCACATTATAAGCAATTCAGTTCCATTAACAGAGAGCTAGAGCGTAAATGGCTGTATCCTTACTCACAGTTTCTTCCAGAGCAGTGGACTCCCAAGTCTGTGCTGAGATTGTTGCGTCACATTTGACACTTAGACTTCACCACCTCTGCTCACTTTCTTGGCCTTATTTTTATTAGACTGTGGGTTTCTTTCTTGCCTTTATTTTTTGCCTCCATTTGCAGGAGCCTTTCAAAGGGCCAGACAGTTTGTAGGTGTCACCTAAGGACATAGAAGGTGGCTAGCTTGGTCACCTAATTCCCACTTTGGGTCATGTGTTCATACACTTTCTGACCTTCTTAATGAAGTAAAATTGAGTAGCTTAAGCCATTTTAGCAAACATTAGATGGTCACTTGGTGAACTAAGAAATATTAAATACTAGTGCCATTTAATGGGGAAGCAGTTATTCTACCAGTCTAAGTAGACTGTTCACCGTTCTTTGGGATGCACACCTGTTTTGTTCTTATCTGCATCATATAGCCTTTCTGGGATTGTGATTCGCTCAGTGTGCGGATGCTGCTGCTGGTAGATCTGTAGTCAGTCTACATGTCTGTAACTTTGCCCAGCTTGATAATTCCATAGTTGAGTATTTTCCATTGGAACTTGGCTTCCTTTAACAATTCATGAGAGGGCTGTAAGAAACTAATTTCATCAAATAGAAATTCTGATTTTGAAGAGAAAGTGACAGAATACAAAAAAAGCAAGTATTTTAATGATGATAGAAGCAAACTAAAACTGAGTGGCTTTGGGTGTTTGGAGTATTAAAATAGTCTTAAAAATTTTGTTTAGTTTATATGTGTGCACATACAGTTGTGTGTGTCAGCAGGTCAGAGGACAGTTTGCAGGAGTCAATTTTTTCCTTCAGCTGTGTAGAGCTTAGGTTTTCAAGCTTGGCAGCGAGCACATCACTAACAGCCATCTTGCTGGCCCCAGAAATAGCTTTAGAAAATCAGGCTTATTGAAATTTATTGAAAACATGCAAATGCTCAACATAAATTTGTCTTCGAAATGCAATTGTATTATTTTTATTCTCTGACTCATTTAATTACGATTGAGCTTTGACACCTAGATAGTGTCTCCTGCTGTCTTAATAAGGTGTCATCACTCAGTGTGTAAGGTTGAGCTGAGATGTGAATCTCCTGCCTCATCTTGGGGGATGTTTTGACTGTGGTCCTACAGGTTCATAAGAGTAATAGAGGCCTTTCCTTCAGCAGGTGTTGGGCATGTTTCTATTTTCCAGATACAGTGTGCTTATTAAACAGAGTAGGAGACTACCGTGAAATCACCTTGTATAGTGTCGCCTTGCCTACTTGATAAATCAAGGGGAGGTTGTGCTCTATAAGCTAGAGACAGCAATGGCTCCTGGAGTCCATTATATAAGCCAAGTGGTCTAACCCCTGTACTTCCTTTCAGATCCCCAAGAGTTAGTGGCAGGCAACTGAGTGCTCCACGGGGATTTGAGTGAGCACTGAGCATGCTGTTGTCCCTTACACAATTGTGTTTAACTCAGAGAGCACTCCTGGCTGTGTCTCATCTGGAAAGGAAAAGGAGTGCTCACCAGCCTCAGATCAGCACTTAGCCAAGGCCAAGGTGACTCCTAAGAGCTAGCGGGAATGAGCTGGGGTTGGGGCCCAATTCTCTGGTCCCTGGGCTAAAGCTTTTATTTCCATTATTCTCACTTCAATACTGCTGTTGGCTAGAAAAAATAAGAAAATGAGCAAAAGACTACTAGAAGCAGAGCTAGAAGCAAAGTTGTTAAGTGTACATCAAGGCGTAACTGGCCATGTGCCTTTTGTTCCAGCTGTGCCCTCTGACCTGCTGACCTGCTGGAGGTAATGCTAAGCTTCTGTAAAGGGTCAGCTCTGGGAGTCAGGAAGACTTTATCACTCATTTGTTTGGTTTAGAATGAAGGGGCTGGTGGTACCTGAAATGACTTCATTTGTGAATGAGCACAGAGCCGCAAAGCAGTTCACCCTTGTCACTGACTCATGGATTAGGGAACCATTGTCCTCTGCAACTGCTTTGCATGAGAGAAAAGGCGGCGGCTGTTTCCTTGGTACTGCGAAGCCTGGCCTATTAGGCACGCCTTGCCTTGCCACTTCAGGGGAGTATTTCTTCACAAGATGTCAGCAGTAGCTCAAACCCATGTAAAGAGTTGGAGATGCTTTTGGGTAGAAGCAGAGGCCCAGGCCCCAGGTTCTTTCAGCAGACACACTCTTGCCCCGTTCTCTTACTTTATGGCCCATTAAGGTTGTTCTAGATGGAAGCTGATTTGAAGAAAAATGATGTCCTCACCTGTCACTTGGGAGCACTTTACCACTTCAGTCTCTTCTTTTGATATCTTACTGCAGGAGTAAGGCCTGCAAGGCCATTAGGGGAAGCCAGGCCTGTGTTGGAAGTCTACCTGTCACTCCTTAGCATAGGTTCTTGGTGAGGAGTCAAGGAGGAAGAATGCTCTCATTCAGACTTACCTGGGGGCTTCGGAGTTTTGCTGCTGTTTTATTAATTTTGTTTTTTCTTGATTATTTTTGTTGTTTGTTTATTCTGAGACAGGATCATAATGTACACCAGGCTGGCCTCAAACTTAGAGATCTGCTCTTCTCTGCATCCCAAGTGCTGGGATTGAAAGAGTATGCCAACATACCTGGTTTTACCTGAAATTTTAATCTTGACAGATTTTGGAATCTTGTGCGGTAACACAAAGTACAGCCTCTGCTG
Organism: Dicrostonyx torquatus; assembly: GCA_028555095.1. Taxonomy (NCBI): domain Eukaryota; kingdom Metazoa; phylum Chordata; class Mammalia; order Rodentia; family Cricetidae; genus Dicrostonyx; species Dicrostonyx torquatus. The sequence goes on from JAQHUG010000120.1 coordinate 2,874,145, forward strand.
ATGTAATGCTGACAGGTAACTACCAATCCCTAACTGCTTCAATGATCCTGTTTTCCATAGCAAATACTTAATTAAAACAGTGCAGGTTGTACAAAGGCTATTTAAGAAAATACATTTTTAAAAACATTTTTTGAAAAGCACAGGGACCCCTTAATTAAAATTTAAAAAAGAAAACAAATGTTGTATAATTTCTTTAATTCACTTTACCAGAAGTAAGGGTGAGGAGCAGCATGTACAGTCCGCTGGAAATATCCGTCAGGAGCCTCACAAGTCAGTCCTTTTCCTGAACTGCTTGAAAGACTGACTTATTTTAAGAAGGAAATTCTGCAAAATAATCCTACATGTTAAATAAATGAGCCCAGGCGAGATGGGTAGGGTAGACAGCTTTTCTTTCATTTCTTCCGTAGTTGCTTTCAGATTAGACTAACCCTTCTATTAGTGTCAGATTATTAGACAGCAGTGTGCCTGGTGTCCTCCAGCACGCACCTCCCTCATCTTTATCTCCTTCCACCCTGCTTCCTTTAGGTGGTCATTCTCTTGTGGGGATGCATTATTGATGGTAGACACTTATGCCCCCTTTTATCATCACGGCCCGGTGTTTGGGAAAGACTCAGTGTTTGATTTCTTGACACAGAGACAAAACCCAGTTGACTTTTAGGATAACAGTATTCACAACTAACTTGTATGCAAAAAATATAGAGACAGGACCATAGACAGAAGGTTTCTAGAGGGCGTAGCATTACTTTCAGGTAGGGAACTAATAGCTTTGAGATGTGTTAACCTGAGGTATCTGGTAGAGATTTCTTCCAGAGAAAGGCATGTACCACACACCAAGTTTGATGGCAGTGTGTCACTGATGAGGTTTTTCTCCCTCCTTATCTCATAGAGGTGTTTTTATGCTCTCTGGTTTATTTTTAGATAAATTGTCAGGTACATGACAGGAGAACAAAAGATACTTCAGAGCTATTGCACTTGAATGTGAATATTTTAAAAAATAAAATGCAACTAGATTGCCAAGCTTGAGGTAGCCAGTGAGAGGCTCGGGAGTAGACACGGTGGCACAGCAGGAATTCATCTCCTTGCTCTGCCTTAGGTCCTCATCTACAAATAGAAATAGTGTCATTTAACACCTGGGGACATTACGGAGATTAGTTAGATTGTCATATGGAACGGACTCGGGATTGTATCTGCCACTTCTGTTGCTACTGATTCAGAAGTCGAGTTACGTTTACCAGTGGAGTCCCATCTTTCAGGAAGAACACCAGCACATTCACACCAACCAGGGACAAACAGGTGGCTTCAGGTCCTAGCTGTGAGTCAGTAGGAGTGCCCTGCACTGCTGTGGGAGTACAAACCTGTTCAGCTGCTTTAGGAGAAGTTTCTACACTGGTTACAGCACAGTCCTTCTCCCTCCAAGGGCCTTACTGAGTGGCTCCCAGCAGCCATACACAAGGGAGTACACCAGGAGGCTAAGTGGGAAACCCATAGGCAGAAACAAGCTAAAGATTGCCGACCTAAGTGGAATAAACAACCTGCAGCCATGGGGAGAAACCAGTCATTGCTATGCACAGCAGTGTGAATGACTCCCACAAAAGTCAGACTGAGTGAACGAACCATGGCTCCAAACAGTAGCTATTCAGAGTCTATTCGCATAAAACTCAGAAGGAACTCAGATTGTATTAAAAGTCATGATGGCTGTTTGGGGGAGCAGGTAGTAATTGCGAAATAGCATGACGGTGTGCTTTGAACTATTGTCCCATTTCTTGATCTGGGTGCTGTTCCTCCTGGTATATAATGAGGTGAGCCCGCACAATGCCAGTCTCTAAGCTGAGTACTTAGGATTTTTGTTTTATGACTCACTTTGCTCTTGAGTAAAAAAGTTCAAAGATTTGATGAACTTGTGAATTAAGAGAATCTCTCTGTTAGACCTAATATTACCATTTGAAGTAGAACAGCCCGTTGTCCTTCAAGCTGTAGGACGGGGTGGTGATCTGAGGGGTTCTCAGTGAGCTCTGACAAGTGCGCAAGGAAAATTCTTACATAACTGAGAGCTGGGAGCTTTCATGTCAACCTCTGTACTGGTGGGCCAGCAGCCCTTTCCTTTCTCTGTAGAACTGACGTCACTGGGCACACCTCTTTTGGCCAGCCATTGCTCAGATGGAACTACATTTGCAAGAATGAGTAGATCCATGAAATTGATCTCTGCAAGTGTGTATTCATTCACAAAGAATTCCCTGGATGTTACTGGGAAAAGGAGTTAAGTTCTTGTCCTTGTGAGGTTCTATGCGTACTGGCAGACACAGCCTGAAGTAAGTACTGGATATCAGCAAGAATCTGCTCCCCCACCCTCGCCATGTTGCTGTTAGTACAGAAGGTGAAACAAAAACAGCAAACAAAGGAGAATATTTAAATACAGAAAAACTGAAAAAGCAAAAGAGAAAGAAAGAGGTGGGGGAGAAAAGTTAATTACTGGTTCATCAGCCTATGAAATGAAAGTCTGAACAGTAAGCTTAGACCATGGCTGATTGTCTGCTGTGCTGTCCTTTCTCAGCACCTAATCCTTTAAATCACCTGTGTGATTATTTCCTCAACCTTCTCAGGGGTGGCCCATGATTAAGATCAGTCCAGATGCACAGGAGCGAAGCTGACTTTATGTCTAGTTGGTACCGTGGGTTATCTGGTGTCTGGTGCTCTGGAACTCTGCTTGAGAGAGAGGCAGCTATGGACTAGTGTCAAATGCTAAGGAAGTAGCAGAGAGACTGATGGGCTCTTTAAAGAAATCAGAGCTTGGGAGGGTTGAAGTTGCAGCATGTCATGGTGAGGCAGCGGGTAAATCCACTAGGCTTTGAATTAAGACTTCAGGGTGTTGTTCTCTCATGGGAACTAAGACAGTTGCCTACTTTGATGCAACAATCTCAATTCCATGATGACAGAGGTTTTAGTTTAATTCTGTTCACCAAGTTTTTCAACGTGGATTAGGAACGTGGCTATTACATTCCCAAAGCCTGGTAAGAGCAGTCTTGAGACACTTTTTACGACTGCCCAAGGCTGTCGAGGGTTACATACATTATATTTGATGAAGATGATGTGGGAAGGCTTTTATTTAAGAAGTACTGCAGCCTGTGTCTTTTTTTTTTTTTTTTGGTTTTCGAGACAGGGTTTCTCTGTGGCTTTGGAGCCTGCGCTGGAACTACCTCTTGTAGCCCAGCAAGCCTGTGTCTTTTCTTACAAATGTCGCAGCTCATATGTTCACTGTCATTAAGGATACTGTTGAAGCTACATTGCTAAGGATATTATTTCCCAGAGTCCCAGCTAAAGTGTATTTTAAAAGTCTTTATTATTTGTTTTATAAACTCAACATAATCATTATAAATCCTAAATTTGCTGAAGTTTTTCACACTGCATCTATGTGGAAACTTCTCATATCTCAAAATGGCCAATTGTCACCCTAGTTAGAGTGAAGTAGTCATAATATATTTATCTCCCTTTAAAAGGATGCCACTCTGAAGCAATATTTTTGTAATCACTCTTTTAAATTCTCTCATTTTAAAATTTTTTTCTCCAGGTTTAATTGTTATGCTTGATTTTACTTGTGACAGAAATAAAACTAATGGGCCATGTTGTTTCCTCTGTCCTGGAAGGTGGCTTTAAAGCAATATTCTGGCAATCTGGACTTGTGTTACCTTGAGAATGGTATCGGAAGCCTCTCTGCGTGTGTCAGAGCACATGGTCCTTGCTGCAGCCTGTTGTCCAGCTAGGGGTTCATTGTCCCAGTTCTGTTTCTAAGCATAACCGCAGGTGTATGCTTGATGAAGAAACAAGCTTTGTATGCATTTGCAGTTTTTGATAACGTCATTCTGGCTTTCAGAAATAGACCTCCAAAAGTGATCATTTGCTCAAGGCAGAGAATAGAAGTCTGAGTGTTGACCAAAAATGATGTAAATGCACTAAGTATCAAGATTTTCAACATTTTAAAAATTCCTATGCTTGCTTTCTTTTGTAGTGTTGCCTTGACTTGCATTCATCTCAAGGAAACATTTATCGTATTTCCTGTGAGTTGGTCATGAATTTGTTCTTTTGTTCAGTCACTCAGCAAATGTTGCTACATTGCCTGTTACATGTGAGATGTGATCATGCGCAGGTTTGCTCTTCTACATGCACTCAGTTCTCACCTCTGTTTCACCTCTTGGAGAGCCTCTTCCTTCTCTCTCATGATCTCTCTCTTTTAGTTCTCTGAATTTATCTGCACACACATACATAATTTTAAATCTAGATTTCACATGTAAGATAAAATATATAGTATTTTTCTTCCTGAATCTGACTGATTTTGCTTAACATAATGACTAACTGGGAGAAGAAAAGGAACCAGTTGGGTGATGTTGGGCAAGGCAGTGAGATACCAAAGAGAACAAAGTATAGTGATATTTGTGCATGAAGATGGGGTGGTGCAGAGAAGGGGAGGATCAGGAAGTGGAGGAGAGACTGGTTCTAACTCATAGGGACTTTCTAGACTAGAAAGCAAGAAAGGAGACAAAAAAAATAATTATAGGTGCCAAATATATGTGGATTATCAATTATGATAGCCCAAAAATGATGATTCCACTTTCAGGCTAACATTTGTTATCCAGGAAGGTTCCAGAAGAGAAGAGGCACCATCAGTGAGAAGCAAAACTTCCTTGGCCTACACATGTGCTCATTTGGTCTGTATCTTGTATGAGCCAGGGACCAGAGTACAAGTCAGGAAACTGCAGGCCTAGATCTGCATTTCACCTAGGCACTGGTGAAACACAAGTGTGTAGGTGAAGACATACTAGAATGTGAAATGCAGATTTCCTGCTTTGTCCAATTGAAAGATTCCGAGTGATCTGAAGGTTTCTGAAGGTTCTGATGAACCTAATGCCAGGTGGACCTCAGGCTTCATATCAGAATGCAGAGGGGGGTTGTGTGAGAGAGTTTGAGGACATAGAAGCAGATATTCTAGCTAGTTGAAACAACTGCAAGAGGAGCAGGAGTTCAGGGTCACCCTCTGCTACATAGTGAGTTCTAGGCCAGCCTGGGCTACTTGAGATAGTCTCACAAAAAAGAAATGGAGGGGGGAGAATCTGATGTTTAGAGAATTGATAAACTCTACCATTCTTCACCCACCCTTGTTCATTTCTCTGCTGAGCCATTTCTCTGGTTCTCTTGTTCTCAGTCTGGAAACTCTCAGTAAACGCAGTAGAAGAACACCGGAGTCCCAGGCAGCTGCTCCTTAACTCTGTCGCCTTACACTTTCCATGTCCCTGTATTTCCATATGGTGTCCATTGAGCAGATATCACTGCTGTAGTTGGAAGAAGTACAAAATACATACTTCATAGCCAAGTCCAATAAAGAAATCATAAAATAAAGAACTGCAGATTCATATTGTGAAGTATAAAACACGGATGTTAGTCATTCAGTGAGCTGGACACTTGTGTCCTTAAATAGTATTGCAATAACCTGGCAGAATAGTTGAATGGCATAGTATAGAAGTAAAAATGGTATACAGCATAGCATTTTAGTTAAAATTTTAAATTTTAGTCATTTATAATCTTAAATATATGTCAGAACTCTTTCCTTGAACTACACACAGTCTGTACAGACATCTAACATATTGCTAAAGAAGCCATAACCCATGTATTTCCCAAGTTATTTGTACCTCACAATGACCTCCTTGCACACCGACTTTGCATATCATCCTTTTGTTCTAAAGTATTGCCAGACAGGGATTTCTGCAACACAAGGTAATCATGTCACTCAAAATCCAGATGTCCATTCTTTAACTGGTCCTCCATGATGAAGCTCCTGGTTTTTCATCATTATTCCTCTACTCATGTCTTGCAGTATTCATTCCACTTCGTAGCCTCCCTGGATACAAAAGTTCTATCCTCCATGGCTTTACACCTTCCATTCATTCTGAGTAATTCTTAAGACCTATCTTTGAAAAGAAAATACTGACTTTTCTATGAATTCACATTGAGCTTCCTTTGCTTATCTCAGTTGGTCTGGTCTGTCTCACCTGTGACATAATGTATTACAAGGCTCTCTTTGGCTGTCCATTATCTCCACTCCACTCATTGTATGGCAGCTCACTCATTAGCCATAGGAAGATCTCCATCTATGGTGTCTATGTCTAGCACAGTGCTGGAAACATGTTATGTAATGCATAAAAAGTTTAAACAATGATTGGAAATGTACCTGATATTGGTTATTGTCAGCTTTTAGCTTAGTAGTTGGTCAGAATTCATGTTGTTATTTTGCTACTGCTCTGTTATGAAAATCATCTCAGAGTTAGTTTTATGGCCACTTTGCATTGGCCATTGAAATATCATAACCAAATTAGTGATTTACCTTTAACTCTGAAGAACACTGTGGCTTGTTTTTGTGTTATAATTTTTTTATGTGACGGTCCCCCATTTTATATTCATTTCTTCCTTTTGACAAAACATTCAACTGTATAGGTAATCACATATAATTTACATAAGACTTATTCCTGCAAGTTGGTAATATCCATTTCTCCCGACACTTGTTTTATAAAATTGGAAGATTTTGAAACCTTCTATTTAGAAAACTGTTTTTTGTAAATTAAATGAAGTGAGTCTGTAAATGTTTTCTAAAAGTAAATACATAATGACCGAGTCAAGATAGTTAGCATTTTGATATCCTTAAATAAAACTACCTGCAAAATATGTCTAATTATTGTATCTATTTCTTTTTAATTTAAAAAGTATTGGGAATGGAGAAATGGTTCAGCAGTTTAAGAACACATACTGCATCAGGAGTGTACTGGAATTCTGTTCCCCCAAACTCACTTTATGCTGCCCTTAATTCCTCATACGCCTACAACTCCAGCTTGGGATTTTGATGCCCTCTTCTGGCCTTCATGCGCACCTGAATTCATACATACACACACAGCAACACACACATATGCATGAATAAAAATAAAATATTTTAAGAGAATGAGTTAATCACTTTTGAACCTGTTATGTGACTCTCCTTTGTACATAGAAACTTTTGACATTCTTCCCCTTTTTTTGAGTTTTATTAAAATTCCAGGAAAAAAGTATAGATGTGGGATTGTGGGCTACCATTTGAGAATAATTGATGTCGGAATCCTTATGAAGTTCATCATATGCTGGACATATATGTATACTTCTCATCTCTTCTATATAGTTTGAGGATTTATATAAGTGTAAAAATAGAATTTGTTGCAAGGATGAGCTGCATTTAGTGAGAGTTTGTACAGCCCGGACACTAATGTTGATGCTCCTTTGACCATGTGATGCATTTGCCTACCGCCAGGGGCTGTGCACTGATGTTCAAAGGTGTTGTTCACAAAACATTGAAGTATTTTAAAAATACCAGTAAACCCAGAGCCACTGTGTAATTAAGCCTGGCAACTTAGAACTAGCTATAGGACAAAAGACAGTGCTTTTGTGGCCTAAAGACTAGTGTGTAACATGTCAGATTCCATTGTACAGAAACATTGTTTTTCTTGACTGTTTTGAAGTTCATGGCTCTTTAGAAATAACAGAGGCAGAGGCAGGAGGATCTCTTGTGAGTTGGAGGCCAGTGTTGCCGACATAGAACTCTGTCCCAAAATTAACCAACATGGATAAAGCGTGTCTCCCAAAGAATGATAAGATCAGCTTTTATCTTGTAGTTACTGTCTTTTCCTGGTTGAGTTATAAGAATCTTATTCTATTTTGGAGAGTAAACCAAATCCCATGTGTTACTGATTTTTTTTCTCCCATGCAGTGGATTATCTTTTCATTTTTTTTTAAATGGTGTCCTTTGAAAGTGGAAAGCTTTGAATTTCTCTGAGCTCCATTTTCTCTCCATATTCCTCAGCTCTGTGCTTTCTAGTCTGTCAAAGAAATCACTGACCCAAGGTCATGACGGTGACCGTGTATAGTCATGCTTACGTTTTGTTCTCCAAGTTCTGTAATTGCTCACATACGGATATGATGCATGTTGTGTTGATGTTTGCATATGATGTGAGGTTGTCGTTCAGTTTTATCTTCTTATGTGTGGGTTTATCTGCAGGGGTCCCAGCATTATTTATTGAAAAGTCCCCAGTGAGCTGTCTTGATACTGTTGTTAAAAAGTGAATTGCATTTAAATATGAATGGTAATTTCTGACTTTCTTTTTTTGTGTGTCTGTGAAGGGTGTATTGCTTTGGTTACTATAATAATTCTTCAAATATATAGACTGCTTTTTCTGATCCACTGTCATGCAGGTGTGTTATGCTCTTTTTGGATGTATCGCTCCATAGTTACATATTTATCTTTGTATTGTCCTTTATGTATTCCTAAACATGAAGTTTTTCGTGTAGCTTCAAGTTACTAATGACTTCTCCTTCTCTGAAGGGCTCTCTTTGTTTCCTAAAATGTGTGTCTATTACTGGTCTGTTTTCTGGTTTTGCCTGCTATGGTGCTGAATCCTCTGTTAATTTGAAGGAGCGTTTCAGTGCAGTCACCTCGCCTACTCTTCTGTCTGAGCTTCCTTTTTGTCTGGAATTTGGGTTCTCCTTGGCTTCTAGGCGCTGTCCTTTCTCTCAAGATGTTCCTGTGTCATCAGGTACATGTCTTTGGCAGGGTTTTCTGGTTTTGCCTTGCTGGCACTAATGTTGTGGGTCTCTGTGGTTTTACTTTTGGTAATGTTAAGCTCCTTTAGGTATATGAAGTTTTTTCATCAAATTGGGAAAGGTTTGAACTGGTTGTTTCTCTGAATATTTTTCTGCTGATTGATTGGGTACTGTTCACAGGTCTCTGATGCTATGTTCTTTCTTTCCATCCTTTGTTCTCAGCATGTCTGTCTTCAAGTTCAGTGACTTCTGTCCAGTATTTCTGCTGATGAGAACAGTGAACTTTCTGCATTATTGGTTTCCAAGCCAAGCATTTCCTCGGCCTCTCTGTATACTGATAGGCTCTATTTGGTGAGGTGATATACTGAGGCTTTTCTTGGTTATAACAGTTTGTTTAGCTCTTGCCTATATTCAAGATGCTGGTTTAAATTCTTTGCCTAGCAGACTGAATGTTTTAACTTCCTCGGAGATAATTTTTATTAACAGCTATTTTTCTTATAGAAAGACCATATTTGTGTGTGTGTGTGTGTGTGTGTGTGTGTGTGTTTAAACATGTCTCAATTTCTTGTTTTAAACTAGTCACAATACATTAATCTCAACTCTAGGAATCACATTCTTCCAGGATTTGTTATGTGTTTTATGTTTAGGACTATTCAAAACAAATTCTGTGACATCTGTATGCATCAGATGTTGCCCCTTTAGTCTCCTCTGCATTAACTTTGCGCCTGGCTTCTGATGGGTGTATGTTTAGGTATATTGGCACTCATACCTGACACTCACCCAGCCAGTTTACCCTAAACTCTGCTTTAGAAGTCCATTTCTTCCCCATGCTGGATCTCGGGGTCAACCAAAGAAAACAGTTCTGGGCAGTTCTGAGATGGGCGGGCACAGCCCTCTAGATTCCTGGGGATATTTTGGTTTTTTTTTTTTTAATGCTTATTAATTAACCCATTTGCCCAGTATTTCTCCACAGACTCAAGCAACTAAAACGTTAAGCAAGTGGCTCTAATTATTTTCTTCAGCTAACCCCTAGGGAGTGAGCCTGTTTGTACTAAAGACAGTGCCAAGTCAGATCAGATGAAGAAGATCACTCACTGGGAACCGTTGCTAAAGGCTGTTCCAGTTGCCTCACTGCACCCCAGTGGCTCTCAGGCAGTAGTTGCTAAGTGAAAATATCACATACTTCTCTTCTCACCAAAATTTACCCATGCTTTCTTTGTGTGTTTGTTTTTAAATAAATGCTCTTTGGCACTCTGCAGCTCTCTGGTTCATTTTTGAGTCCTGACCATGGTGGTCTTAGCAATGGTTTCCAGCACATGCTTGTTCTTTTGAGAGAATGTTGGGAGCTTTTTGCTCTGGCCATTGGACTGAAGGCACAACTGCACTTCTCACAACATGGTTCGGCTCAGAGTCAGCTGGTGCCATGCAGGGACTGGAAGGCAGAGTGTTCTTTCTTTCCAGAGGGTCTTCTTAATGTCTATCCTCTGGTGTGTTTCAGGACTATGATGATGGGTATGGTACTGCATACGATGAGCAGAGTTACGATTCCTATGACAACAGCTACAGCGCCCCAACCCAAAGGTAAGAGTCACCTCTTGCTGCCAGGCCTTACAGGGAGGTGTGACGCCAGCTAGTGGGACTGACTGGACTTATTGTTGTTGTTTCTTCCAACTGGAGAAGTGGAATCTGTCCTTCTGAGTTACATGCATGGAAATTTCCATACATGTCCCAAGTAACATGCTCCTGGAAACAGTCATGCAAGAGCACCTGGACTTGAGAACTGTGTTTATCTACTCTGAAAATTTGACCTAAGTATTTAATATCATCCTAAAGAAGAATGATATCCTTTAATAATATCCTAAGGAAGAATGATGGCCTTAAAGTGGGTAGCCACTCACTCCTAAGGCCCTGAAATTCCATGGGAACTGCGAACATCCTGCTTTTCTGTAGAATGTAATGGCAGAGCTTGGCCTGCTGTTCACAGAATTGTGCCTTTTAGCAGTGATGCTCATATCTCCCAGAAGCTTCAGTTTCTGTAAATGTAACAGTTTCATCCTGGTCAGACCCTCCCCTCCAAAAGTTGTGTGCACCAAATGCTGGTCCTACAGTGACTGCAAAGCCTAAACACAGACTGTGTGTCTGTTGTGAAGGAGTGTGGGCATGTGTGGATATGGTACTTTTCAAGCTGTGAGTGAATATTTAGGTTTTCTTACCTGAAGCTTGATGCTGGGTATGTGAGAATATTAAACAATTTTCATCTTTGCTTTTGACATGCTACTTTGTGTATTACCTGTAACAGGTGGCCTTCAGACTTAGGCTGACAGGTGGTCTTTTTTAGTGGATGCCTTGTTCTTTGTGTTTTTGTCATTAGTTTTCTGGACAGAACCATTCTTAAAGTTTGTTGAAAATGACAGGCAAGAAACTACATGAGGCTTGCTCTGCAGCTTCTCCTGCAGCTGGGCCAGCACTTCCTAAAGTATCCTACTCTAGAGAGCAAGGAGTGGGGTTCCAGAAGCAGCCATTTGTCCAAGATCACACCACAACTGGAATGAGGAACTGGGTCCTTAATCAGATCTTTTAACTCCAAGACTACTCTTTACAACCAGGCATTTCTCGACTTAAAAACATGAATATTCCTGAGTGTTTCAGTATGAAGTGTCCAAGTGAAGCACATGCATCTTCATAATACTTTCTAGTGTGTGGTTTCTGTCTGACCCTGTTCTCTTAAGGCCTGTCATCCCGGCCAAGTGAACATATCCTGTAAGAAGCATATCCTCTTTATAAGATAGACACTTATGTCTGTGGAAGAGGAGACTAAACAACAAAGAGATTGATCACTGCACAGTCAGATGGAGGGTTTCCCCGTACTCTTTAGTGAGTACTGGCTCCACACCCATCTAGAACTAGAATCTAGTGCTGCTGCATGTTTTTGTTTGATCTGTGTGATGATCTGAGTATGTAAATGTTCTAGATAATGTGCTTTGTTTTCTTGCTTCTAGTTAGCATGCACTTTTCTTTAAAAATTTTCTTCATACATTTTGATCATGTTCTTTCCAAACTCCTCTCAAATTCTCCCCACAAAACAAACAAAAAGCCAATAAGAAAAAAAAGCAAAGTGAAACCAAATTGCATGCACACACATTTTGGATCTTGTGGTTCTTATGTATGCTGTCATACTATTTATGAGAACGTTTGTATACTGGGCCTTTTGTGTCTGCAAGACATTGTTTTCTTGGCGTAATCTACCATCTCTGATTCTTAAAATCTTTCTACTTCCTCTTCCATATAGATCCCTGAGCCTTGAGGGGAAGGATTTGATAAAGACATCCCATTTAGGACTAAGTGCTCCAGAGCCTGTCACTCTCTGCACATTGTCCATTCATGAGTCTTTGCTATAAGAAGACACTTTTCTGATAAGGTTGAATAGGTATCCCAGTATATGGGGAGTCATCTTACTGCTGTGCTCCTTTAGCAGATAATAGACTTACCTAGTCTCAGCTTCTTGGCCATTTTAGCACTGTTAGATTTTGGTTTTATCTCATGCAGAGGTGTTATTTTTTTATTTTAGTTTTGAGATCGGCACTGCTCTTAGGGTTTAAGGCCTGAGACTGTTAGCGTCATAGAGCTAGCTAGTCGCTGGAAAGCTCACTGGCTATAAGGAAACAGATGTAAATACTTAATTGTAAGCTATTATGAGAAGGCTGAGAAGTTTTATGTTTTCCTTGGAAAGACTACAAAATTCCAGTTTGGAATTTATGAATATATCTGAGAGAATAAAGAATAAGGAGCAGTTCCCAGGTAATGGTTAGGAAAGGACTACTTAGCAAAGTGAGGCAGGCACAAGGGACACCAAACAATAGCAAAATACCTTGTGTGGGGAGCATTCATAGTGTAATTCGGATGAAAGATTCTTTCTGGGAGCTGAGACGTAAGACTTGGAAGCAATAGGGAGCGTGTTTACACTTGAATCTAGAAAAATTAATTAGCCAATAGTATAGAGAAGCTGGATTGGCAGATGCTTAGCATAGCTAGGGGCAAAATCAGTTAAGAGGCTGCACGCAGCACTATAAACATAAACCCTTAACTGTCAGGAAAGACTCGCTAAAGGAAACAGCTTACAGGCTTACAGGCCAGTGCATCCACCTTCTCTGCAGTGAGGTTTTCAGTGCTGCTACTGACCGTACCCAGGAGCAAAACCATGAGACATGAATGCATGCGCAGTGCAGAAGGAGCATAGCCATGTGGAACATGCAGTTCTTAGAGAAGAAAACTGGTTCAAACAATTAGATTAGTTGCCAAACATCATTCAACTGTGAAACAGAAGCCAGGGAACCTTGGTCTGCATGGCATAGAATAGACTTATGTAACCTGTTGCTTTTTTGGTAAATGAAAATGAGAATGCTTTTTTTGTGCAGTTGTTCAAAGAAATGTTTTTTTTTCTTTCTATGAATATGTAATAAAATACTACAGTACTAGCTGGGCGGTGGTGGCGCACACCTTAATCCCAACACTCGGGAGGCAGAGGCAGGCGGATCTTTGTGAGTTCGAGACCATCCTGGTCTACAAGAGCTAGTTCCAGTGCAGGCTCCAAAGCCACAGAGAAACCCTGTCTCGAAAAACCCAAAAAAAAAAAAAATTACAGTACTGTTTTCTCATAGTTCTGAAAGTGAGTCTCAAAGTCAGCATGTCAGTAGCTCCTTCTTTCTGATTGGCAGGTGTGTCCTCTGTGTCCTCACAGTGTATTTCCTGTGTGGGTACATCCTTGTTGTCTTTGTGTATCCAAAGTTTGTCTTAGGAGAACAGACAAACAGTGGATCAGAACCCATTCTTAGGCTTCATTTCATCTTAAACTACCCTTTTAAAGGTCCTGTCTTCAGTCACAGTCATGATTAGGGGTTTTGGGTCCCAGGGGTTCAGAATAGAACTTTAGTGGGAGGGTACGCATGCCACATAGGTACTATACTATGATGCATGTGCAGCGTGTGTCTAATAATTAGGAGCAGAATATCCCTAGTATCACATGTTGTCAGCATGGAGATAGCTAAACTAAACCTTGAGAAGCCATCATTGCAAAGGTTCAGAGAGCTTGTCTGAAATTCAACTCAGGGCCCACCAAGTGTATAAAGCCGTCTTGGCCCCATATTTTATCTTCCTTTCTCCCTTGTTTGATTTCAGCTGTTTTTACTAATCGCCATTGTATTCCCAATTCTGATGTTCTGGTGTTGGTGATTTCCCCAGAAGGCTCCTATGTCATGGCTGCTCGTGCAGCCTTTGAGCCTTAGGAGGTGGGACCTCATTAGAGGAAATGGGGAATTGTGGGTAGGTCCTTGGGAGCATTCTGTCCCTGATCCCAATCTGGCTCCCTGCTTCCCTGCTACCTTCAGGTAGAATCCTCCTCCTCACAGGTTGCTGCTGTCTTGATGTGTTGCCTGCCATGGGGGCCCAGCAATGATCAAAAGCTCTGAAACAGTCTGCTAAGCCAAGCCCCTGTCCTCTTAAGTTGTTTCGTCAGGTATTTTGTTAGAGATTAAAAACCTAACCCTGGTATTGAATGAACACTTTTGGAAATCTTAAGGATTGTGTCTTGTAGCCTTGCTATGTCAGAGCTGAATTGTCTTAATCAGGAGAGCCTCACTTAAGCCACAGCTTTTTTGTATTTTTGTATTGACTGGGAAAAGATAATCTATTTATACATCATATAACAAGGTTGATTGTTTATCTTTTTAAAAATACATTTACATTTTTCCAGACTTATAAAAAAATATGTACATTATCTATATCTTTAAAGAAATATAAAATTTAAATCTATTATTCATTTAATATTGCTATTGTCACCACTGCCATTATTACCATAAGATTTAGCATCTAATTATTTATAATATCATATGTATACTATTAACTTTTTGATAAAATTTTGACAATGCTTTTGTTCACCCACAACTTCACTGTACCAAACCCAGAACTTATGTTGTTGTTTTTTTTTTTTAATTTTATTGATTTTTAATGAGCTCTACATTTTTCTCAGCTCCCTTCCCTGCTTCTCCTCTCTCCTTCAACCCTCTCCCAAGGTCCCCATGCTCCCAATTTACTCAGGAAATCTTGTCTTTTTCTACTTCCCATGTAGATTAGATCTATGTGAGTCTCTCTTAGGGTCCTAATTGTTGTCTAGGTTCTCTGGGATTGTGGTTTGTAGGCTGGATTTCTTTGCTTTATATTTAAAAACCTCTTATGAGTGAGGACATGTGATAATTGTCTTTCTGGGTCAGGATTACCTCACTCAAAATAATGTTTTCTAGCTTCATCCATTTTCCTGCAAAATTCAAGTTGTCATTTTTTTCTGTTGTGTAAATGTACCACATTTTCCTTATCCATTCCTTGGTTGAGGGGCATTTAGGTTGTTTCCAGGTTCTGGCTATGACAAACAGTGCTGCTATGAATATAATTGAGCACATGTCCCTGTGGCACGATTGAGCATCCTTTGGTTATAAACTCAAAAGTGGTATTTCTGGGTCTTGAGGAAGGTTGTTTCCTAATTTTCTGAGAAATCGCCACACTGACATCCAAAGAGGCTGTATCAACTTGCACCCCCACCAGCAAAGCAGGAGTGTTCCCTTTACCCCACAATCTCTCCAGCATAAGTTGTCATCAGTGGTTTTGATCTTGGCCATTCTTACAGGTGTAAGATGGGATCTCACAGTTGTTTTGATTTGTATTTTTCTGATGATTAAGGATGTTGAGCATAAGTGTCTTTCAGCCATTTTAGATTCCTCTGTTGAGAGTTCTTTGTTTAGGTCTGTTCTTTTTTTTTATTTTTAATTGGATTATTTGTTCTTTTGATGACCAAGTTCTTGAGTTCTTTGTATATTTTGGAGATCAGCCTTCTGTCCTGTGTGGGGTTAGTGAAGATCCTTTCCCATTCTGTAGGCTGTCGTTTTGTCTTGTTGACCGTGTCCTTTGCTTTACAGAAGCTTTTCAGTTTTTGGAAGTCCCATTTATTGTTTCTCTCAGTGTCTGTTGCTACTGGGGTTATATTTAGGAAGTGGTCTCCTGTGCCAATGCATTCAAGTGTACTTCTCACTTTCTGTTCTATAAGGTTCAGTGTGGCTGGCTTTATGTTGAGGTCTTTGATCCATTTGGACTTGAGTTTAGTGCATGGTGATAGATTTAGGTCTATTTTCATTCTTCTACATGTTGATATCCAGTATGCCAGCACGATTTGTTAATATGCTTTCTTTTTTCCATTTGATATTTTTTGCTTCTTTGTCAAAAATCAGGTGTTCGAAGGTGTGTGGATTGATATCCGGGTCTTCTATTTGGTTCCATTGGTCTTCCTGTCTGTTTTTATGCCAATACCAGGCTGTTTTCAATACTGTATCTCTGTAGTAGAGTTTGAAGTCAGGGATTGTGGGGCCTTCAGAAGTTCTTTTATTGTTCAGGGTTGTTTTGGCTATCTGGGTTTTTTGCTTTTCCTTATGAAGTTGAATACCGTTCTTTCGAGGTCTGTGAGGAATTTTGCTGGGATTTTGATGGACATTGCATTGAATCTGTAGATTGCTTTATAAATTGTTGCCAGGTGTTTTTATATCCAGTGGTGGGATCCACTGCATGTGGAATCCCAGCCCATCAGACACTTTTCAAACAGTTCAATACTTTAGGTTTTTGAAGAAACCAAGTTGAGCATTAAAAACTATCAACACATACTGAAACACAGTCTGAAGTAGACTTTGACAAAAGCCAGATCCTGATCGAAATTAATACTCCAGACCGACAGATTTCCTTAATTTTAAACGGAAAACTCCATAGAAAGACAAAGCGGAGGTTGGTGATGAAAAACCAGGGTGGCATACCTAATAAAGGAAGTCAATGACACTTGCCAAAGTACAGCAAGGAAGCTTCATAGACTGTGGCAGTGGGATCTGGCATCGCAGGAGGCAGGCCAGGCTCTGGAGTGAACTGAGAGGATGGGGGCAAGAGTAGAAGATTCATAACAGCCAATAATGAGTACAGAGGATCTGTCTCAGCTGTCACTTTGACAAGATATCTAAAAAACAGCCGGAAATGAGCAAAGGCTCCCTGCTGATTGTGACTTTAGGGTTCATTTGGCCCCTGCCTTGGAGGTGGATGACATGTAGATGTGCAGAGGTGCTGGCAAGGTGACTAGGACGCAGAGATGAGGATGAGGCCCCTCGTCCCTGGCAAGGCATAAACCTGATGAAGTTCCCCTTGATATTGCCATATTCTTGTCAGTAAAGTTCAAATGACCGAGAGATGACAAATCCAGCCCCCAGTGATGGGGCAGCAATAGTGTAGCAGCTGACTCGAAGTTCCCCAGAGCCACTGGCAGCTTCCTCTTCCATTGTTTAGTTAACAAGGCACCTTCATTACATTGAAAATGTTCCAAGAAATTGAGGCTCTATCAAGAAATATTTTAAATTAAACAAGAAAGAAAAGGATTTTCTCCTAGTATTTCCTAGTGAAGTTGGAGAGAACCTAATGTGCGGCAAATCTGTCAAGTGTTGGTTACTGTGTCAGGTGCTTTCAAACTTGTCGTTTGACTTGACTTTAAGTCCTTAATCTTAGAAGGAGATGCTGTGAACACTAAGACTGCATCCCTGTCTAGTTCAAGAATAATCCCTGCTGGAAGCCTTGCTCCGGACAGGTTCAGTGACCTGGGAAAGCTGTGTGAAGTTGGCACCATGAAGAAATTGTGACCACCTTTGTTCAAACACATGGCCCTGGAGAGCCTGGGCTGTCTTTATTTATACAGTTTCAATGGTTTCCTTACAGTAATTACCAGTTTGTTCCTTGCCTCCCCCCCCCCACGCTTTCCCACTAGTAGCCATTCCTTTTTGATTTGTGTCTCTTGTTAGAAGCATAACCAGTGTTAAAAAACCACAAAGGAAGTTTTCTGAGGAGGCACACCTACAGGTAGAGCAGTGTGCTCAGTTGGCAGCATTTGTAGTTACAGTGTCATACAGTTTTGTCTCTAATGGTTAATGTTTCCATCTGGTAGGGTCTGGGTTCTCAAAATCAACTCACCAGCTGAAGCTGGATCAATTCATTCTACATTTTGAAATACCTTCTCTGGGGATACCAGGTTTTTCCTTATATCGTATAAGCAGCATAACTTGAAAGGTTAATTTTAGTAGTTGGCACTGTTTATCTCTTGTTCTTATGTCTGTCTCTCTTGTTACGGTGTTGACACAGTTACTAGAAATGAGGGAACTGTGGGTTTCTATGATTCTTCTTCATTCCCTGACTCTAGACTATTCTACTAACTCCTGACATCATCTGTTTAAGAACATTTCCCAAAGACTCTTGTGGCTAAAAGCATCCTTTGCAGACCAATTATGCTAATATGTAAACTTCATGACCTGTTGTGACGCATTCAGGCCAGCAGGATGGTAGCATGGTGAAAACAAGGAGAGCAGGCAGTGTACATGCTTCTGGTGTCATGCCCAAAATCATGCAGCAAACTGTCCACAGGTCTTTGTCAAGTGGGTCAGGTTCTCCAGGACCTTCCCACAAGGAGAACAATTCATGCTATACTCAGGCCTTGGTCACCCAAAGAAGTCACATGGCTCCTGCCAAACCCTAGCCCAATTCTTCTTGCAAGCATGGTAAATATAGGGTGTGTGTGGAGCTGGTTGGAGGCATCACAATAAATGTACAGAATACCTGAACAGTTCTTACATGTGGAGTCTTTATGCCTTTCCTCCATAAGTATATGGGAACACACTAGGGGCAGAGGCAGGCTGATGGTAATAAATCAATTGCCACTGTCAGTTCACTGTTTAATGTTCTTGAGAATACATGAGATTTATCACCGAGGACTTGTAGAATAATGGTAGTGTATGAAAACAGAGTCCACCAGGGAGATGTACGACATCATTTGGATTTAGCGCTGCCATCTGCTTAATAGTGCTGAGAAAGACTACAGCAACACTTACGACCAGCCACTCATAGCAGTGACAGATGCTCCGCTGGGTGAGCATATAAGGAAGAGGTTCCTTTCCACACTGTGGACTGTGTGATGGCTGTCTAAGCAGGGCATGTGTTGGTTTTCAAACCCCAACTTTTAAACCTTCACAGTTTTTAAAGATATGCTTAGCAGATCTTTCCATGCCTTTTTTCTGTCTCATACAGTTTTAAAATGTATTTCTGTTGGTTTATGAAAGAGTTTTCCTACTAAGTTTTACATTCATGGGATCTTTTTAAACAAAATTAATATTACTTGGTAAAAGGAAGGGCTTAAGTAATTGTGGGAGTCCACAGATTTGACTCCATTCCATCTTGACTTAAGGTCAGAGTTCAAACCTGTTCTTGATCCTCAAGGTCAGATAACTGGATGTTCAATCTAAGGTATGGATGCTGTGAATATTAAGGATGTAATCACATTTGTTTGTTCCTTATATCATGGTAAGGAAGTCTTTCGCCCTCCCCTTCTGCTTGTGGTATATAAGGGTATGAGAAATAAATTTGGGTGGACAGAGTATTCATTGGATGCCCTCCCGACTCTATCTTCCGTCTCTTGTCTATTTCTTTCCTCCATCCTCACTGCCCTTTTTCAGGCACGTTCAAACAGGTCAGCTAAGTTTGGACAAGTAATATTGGAGTATTTTTTATTTTTAAAGAAAGAATAGTATATGCTTAGATTTAGGTACAGGGAGTGGGGAGGAAGGGAGGGAGGGAGAGAGAGAGAGAGAGAGAGAGAGAGAGAGAGAGAGAGACTAAGGAAAAAAGACATCATACATTCCCTGGACAAGCAGTGGTGTGGGCCTTTTAAGAAAGCTGTATTTGTAGATGTGCCTGCACTTAACAGTGTCACAGTGAGTGCTTGAAGCTAAGAGTTCTGTGAGAGAGACTGGGGCAGTAAGAGCTCTGTGAGGGAGCATCCAGGTAAAGAGGGTTAGGTGAAGAATTTAGTTTTCCACTTGCCCTATTAAGATAGATTGTGATATAACTACTATTAGTGGGTAATGCAATTGGGGGTAAAATTTCTTTGGGATATGTTGATTTGGGGATATAGGTTGAAGGGAAGCACCTACATCAAATAATTCAGTAGAATATTTTGTATTCTAATAGCCCACCACACAGCTGGTAGCTGTTGTTCTATTTTAGTTGTTGTCATTAATTACAAATATATTTTCATGATAGACTTTATTTTTAAGTAAATAGGTTATAGTTTTATCTTTGGCATTCTCTGTTGTTAAATATACAATAGTATATGTTCCCAGCATTACGGAAATTCAGGTAGGATGTTCAGCGAAGTTGAAGTGTGGTTGCTTAGTAATCTGGCACAACCCTCTGTGTAGCAGCTGTCTTGTGTTACAGCCCTCATCTCAATAGCCTCATCTACAGAATGGGAACACACATCTCCCTCGCCTACCATGTATAGCTGTGGAGGTTGAGGAGAGAATGTCTTATCCTTCTGTGGCACCGTGTTCTCCATGTCTCAGCTATTTCTTGCCTTACTTCTGGTGTGTGTAGTTATTTGCCTGTGCTTGCTACTGGTGACTGCTGAGATGCTCAGGTTGCCTCCCTGTTGTCCTCCATACAGCTTCTCTATGTGACTTGGTCTATGATGAGCAATTAAAAGCAATAATGCTCTCTACTTTATACCACCTATTTCCCACTCTGATGTTTTTATTTGATACTCTGTAGAAGACCAGGAACTAAAAGACATACAGTAGAGTAGGAGTTAATCACCAAAACTTTTCTGTCTTCCTTAATCTGTCACTTAGAAACACTGCTACACCTCAGGAACACAAATTTATGTTGGTCATGAAGTTAAAAAGATAGAGTCACTTGATCCAATTGCAGTCTTATAAAAAGGATCAGTAAAAAGTATTAATGCTCTTAGGTACTGCTAAGTAAGCTTAGACACATAAGTTATATTATTTACATATTGCATGTAGGGAAAAAACTATGCATTTAAACTTAGCCAAAGTAGTAGAGATAAAAGTGTCTCAGGTAAGGCTGAATCAATTCCTCATTGATTAAAATGACAGTGTTTTACCTGTCATGGCTAGTCTTTCTGCCTGGATTTGAATCACTGACCTACTGTTTACTGGTTGTGACAGGGTAAGTTATGTAACCTGTGCTGTATTAGAATAGTAGCTACCTATTAGAACAGGCACGAGTTCCTGTGTTGAAGCAGGGTAGCTTCAGAAAGAATTATTCAGAGGCTCATTTACATATTCAAATTAAGGCACAATTTGAGAGGAGGTTTCTTGGATGGATAACATCTAAGTCTCTTTCTGCTGGTAGTTTTCCTTATTGGGAACAGGAAGGACTTTTGCTGAAAGTACAAACAGTGATGTGCTCTCCACCTGGTTCCACAGAAGCCTGTGCAGCAATTACAAAGTGTGTGTCTGAACAAACACCTCTTTATTATCTTCCAGTCAGGGTCTCAGAGCAGGTCAGCTAGCTGGAGTTTTGTTTTCCGACTGACTCTACAGAAGCTTTCCGCAAGCAACCATGATCTGAGCGCCATTCCTGCTGACTAGTAAACACCATATAAATGGGGTCGTGCACATATTGGAAGAGCTCTGTGCAATGTCTAGTAGATAGTTGCTAGGTAAATATTCGTTTCTCCAAGAAATAAATTCCCGGCATCATGCATTCATTTGCTCAGAGGTGTCCACAGAGTGTGGCGAGTGCTAAATGTGCCCTGGGTGCTAAAGAAGATTTGATGAACAAAGTGATGACAGTTATGAATGAGTTAGGCAGGTTCAGCTTTGTTGAGAATGATGATTTAAGATGATTTAAGATTTGAAAGCTCTTCAGAGCTTGGCTGAGTAAAAGGCATCTGGGAGAACAGGAGTCTGTGTGGAAGATCAGGAATGATGGTGTTTCCTGCCTTCTGCCTTCCTAAGTGGCTATTGGGTAACACTTTTATGACTCACTGTTCCAGATTTTAGGGGGTGTGAAGGTTACCAAGTATTGAGAGTTACTGGATTCAAAGATTCTGGAACTGATCCAGAATCTATGTAGGCATCACTAGAAAAAACCAAGGTACTTGGTAAATATTATTTGAAGTTGGTGAAGCTTGTAGAAGAAAGTGGGTTTCAGTTGAATACCCAAACTGTAACAAGAAATTCACAGTTTGGGATTAGGGCCTTCGGAGAATGGTTTTCAAGATACTTCCATTAACGTTTATACCTATCAATCCCAATATATTTGGTGGACTCCCCAAATGTTTAGAATAGCTGCATGATGGTGGAGTGATGAAAACTTCTTTTTAAATGTGAGTTCCTGGAGTCTGGAAAGCATAACATTAAGTGGAAGACAAAAACTCACATGCAAACCTAGGAAATTTTGATGAATTAAAACTGAAGAAGTTAGCACAGCATCTGATTGCTAAAGGTATATTACAGAGAACAGTAGAACGTACAGCAGCATCACCACTTGGTTCTTGCCATCTTTGTGGTCTGTGCATGTGCGCACAGAACAGATAGCTACATATCACATGCTGTGTAGGAACATGGCTCAGACTCGGGGATACTGATGATTAGGTAAGTTCATGAGATACCTACCAGTAAGAATACCAAAAGGAAATGCCAGTTGGGTACTTGCCTAGCAATCCTGTAAGGTTTTGTTAAAGTTCCCCTCTGCTGCCATTCAGTCCTTCTGGAAATAGGAAAGTCACAGTAGATTTCCAGCTTATTTTCTGAGGCCACTGCACCAAACCTGTCCCCCACATCAGAAAGAGATATTGTAAGAAAAAAAAAAAAAAACCCAAGTTGCTGCAGATAGTAGTCACTTATGATCATACATGTAAAAAAAAAAACAAACAAGTAACTACAGGTGATAGGCACTTACGATCATACATGCAAAACTCCCCACATAACTATAGATGATAGTCACTTAGGTTCATACATATAAACAAACCCACATAAATACAAATGGTAGTCACTCAGGATCATATATATATATATATATATATGATCAAACCCAAGCAAGTACAGACGGTAGTCACTTACAATTATACAGTAACTGCAGACGGTAGTCACTTACAATTATACATGTAAAATTCATCTACCAAAGCATCAACTCAAGGGCATAGTGTATGAAAGCAAAGATTTATTTCTATAAATAAATTTGCCTTGTTACTGAAAGGCTGAATTAAAATGTGAATCCTGTGCTTCACCATAGGAAATGATCACATGTCATTTCCATGAGTGGTTGGGATCTGCTTTATAGAACTTGATATACATTGATAATAACAAGTATAAATCAGGACAAATAGGAAATAATTTCTGCTGACTTGATGAAATTCATTTCCAAGAAAAAAGTTCAAATGATTTTAAAAAAAAATTCCAGCAGAAATATCATATGTGAAATATCTCTTCCTTTCCTGCCAAGTAGATTGTGCTGGCTTCCCAGACACCACTTTTTCCCGGTGGTGCTGTGTTGACGGGGTTTCTGTCCTACCAGGTCCCCCAGCCGCGTCCCAAGAAAATCACACAGAGGTCTACATTAGTTATAAACTAATTGGCCCATTAGCTCAGGCTTCTTATTAACTCTTATAACTTATATTAGCCCATTATTCTTGTCTATGTTAGCCATGTGGCTCAGTACCTTATTCAGCGACACAGTCACACCTTGCTTCTTCTCTGGCTGGGCCAGAACTGCCGACCATGCTTTCACTGTTCTCCTCACTCCTCCTTTACTTCCTGCCTGGTTGTCCCACCTATACTTCTTGCCTGGCTACTGGCTAATCAGCATTTATTTAAAATATAATAGACAGGATACAGACCTATGTCCCACAGCAGTGCTGAGGGCCTTTCAGAGTCACAAGGGCAGGAGGAGAAAGTAGAGGAATAGACCTGAAGGGACCAGATTAGAAGGGATGACATTATTCCCCAAAGCTGTTTCTTACTGATGCCTTTGCTGAAAAGTTACTGGAACTGGTAAATGATTTGGTTGTGTAGTACACAGTGTGCAAATCACATATATCTGTTTATCAGCAACTGATATATTAGCACTTCAAAGAAACCACATTAACAGCATCAAACACTAAATACTAGGCAGTGATAGCACCTGCCTTTAATCCCAGCACTTTAGGAGGCGAAAGCAAATGGATCTTTGTGAGTTGAAGGCCAGTCTGATTTACAGAGCCACTTCTGGGCTAGCTAGGGCCACACAAAGACCCCTGTCTTGACAAACCCAAACAGACAAACCAACCAACAAGCAAGCAAAATACTTAGGAACAATTTTTAGATATTATTTTTTTATTTTAATTTATGTGTATGGGTTTCTTGCCTACAGTTATGTCTGTGTATTACATGCATGTCTGGTGCCTAGAGGCCAGAGTCGGGGTGTTGGATCTCCTGGAACTAGAGTTATAGGTGGTTGTAAGCTACCATGTTGGTGCTGGGAATTGAACCTTAGGCCTCTGGTAGAGGAGCCAGTGAATGCTCTTAACCACTGACTATCTTTCCAGCCCTAGTCTTTATTTCCTTTTTTAATATTTTTAATTTTCATTGCATTTATTCAGTGTACATGGTCTGGCTACTGACTTCCATACAAGTGTGTGTCATAACTGTAGCATATTCTTTTTAACATGACAGAAAATTCACTATTTAAGTTAAAATTGTAATTATTTTTGTATATACCCAGTTTGTGAAGTCACTTTAAAATATTTCTAGTCCTCCAGTTAGCTTATTTATGCCCATTTTTTCTTATCCTTTCTTACCCTCTGCCCAAGGCAGCCTTGGTTTACATTGATGTAAGTAGCTTTCCTGCTTCTGCATCTTTCATACATAACCACATTCTCTGTGTGATCTCTTATTTCCCACGGTTTCATGGAGTGTTGCAGTTTTAGACCAATTCACATGAAGCATGTATCACTTTCTTTTTTATTGCTGAGTGAGGTTCCACATACATAAAGGTAGATCATAAAGCTTTGATCTACCTTTGACTTGTTGGTTTGGTAGTGGTGGTTACTGGGCTGTGCCCATTCTAAGCTGATTGGAGAATGCTGCCGTGAGCATTTTCTCTCAAGTCTTTGTGTGGACTTGTTTGTAGGTAACTGGGACTTTGAAAGTACTACATTAACCTTTGAAGAACCTTTCCTGCTGTACATGCCTGCATGCCCAGCGTATGGGGGATAAGTCAGGAAGATGACACTTTCAAGGATAGCCCGCCCTAAATAGAGAACTTGAGATGTTTGTGTTATGTAGGGAGGAAGGGAAGGCTGAGCAGTCCAGTTATTTTTAAAGTGGGGGTGCTGTTTGCAGATCTCACTAGAAATGTATGAAGCTTCTTAGACATAAGTCTAGTCAAACTGCTCAGCTCATATGTATTGACAACATTAATATATAGCATATAATGATAATAACAATATATAGTGTATAATGATAGTTATTAAATGGAGATAACTTATGATCCTGGACTATAGAGAAGATATTTAGATGTCAATTCACTATCCCTACCCCCTACACTGTAAAAATCTTTACATCAAAACTGCAGGCTACTTTTTGGTTTTCCCAATAGAGCAGATAGAAGGCTCACCAGTAAAAACACATTCAAGATTGACAAGCGAGCCAATGGAACACTAAACTAGGTATAAAATGTTGATAGAGCATTTCTGGTACTATGCCGTACCCACAGACCTTAGTGCCAAGAGTGCACGTTACCACCCACTGCATATTGGATTGGTCAATAATGCAGCTTGATATGCATTCAGCTTTGATCTCCATTATGCCACAGAGCACATGGAGACTCACTCAACTCTCATATCTCCCCAAAATGATTTTATTGTTTTTGAACTTGAACACATATGCCATTCTTTTGAGCCTCCTGTTTCTCCAGAACTTTAGAACCCCTCTCTCCCCTGCTCAACACCTCTGAGGCCGCTGTCCCATACTTCTCTGCCTTGCATCTTTCCGTTGTTTCTATCTGGAAAAATCCTGTTGTGGGTTTTGAGTGGTGTATGCAGAAAAGTATATTGTTGATCCTGGTTCTGCCATTGACTGTGTGAGCGTGAGCAGCTACAGTGTCCTTGTGAAAGTATATGTTTAATTCTGGGATGACAGAATAATGCTTCCATTCCTGGAAGTGCAGTGCATTTAGGAAGTGGCAGTTAGGTGCACCCGGTATAATAAGACATTGTCCACCGTTGTTGCTTCATTAGGCTCGTGTCACTATGTGTAAGCGCCTTGCTCTTAGCAGTGAATGTTGGCAGAGTAGATCCTGTGCTATCAGTGTGTTTCCAGGGAGAAAGAATCTACTGCTCTAATACTGTCAGCAGTGTCTTTGAGTACTCCTCTGTTTTACTTAGACCTTAGAGCACTCTGAAGCAAGATGCATTTCCAAACAATGTTTCTAATGAGAAAATAGAAATAACTTTGCCTAAATTTACACAAAGAAAGCTGAAGTCTAGATTCTTCCCTGTTTGCCTCTAAAGCCTGCTTAATGATAACAGTTCTCTTGGTCTCATCTTCTGAAGTGGACACAGTAACATGAAGAACCCCAGTTTAAGATGAAGACTTGGTTGGGTAGGTGAGTGAGTCCACATGCCCTTGCCTCGCACCCCGGTGGTGTTGCCTGTGTGTGTTCTGTGAAACTCACATGTGGAGCATTGCCCGGCTCTGTACAGGGTCACCTGTGGGACCTGTGGGACCTGTGGTAAAGGATTGTTATCCTTTACATGTTTGTCCCCTGGGAATCTAGTTACAACTCATTTTTTCCACTTATGTGGTACCATCTATATCCTCTAAGTAGGGAGTACAGGAGGACCCATTCTTCTATAGGGAGCATAGCCTGGTCTCTGGGTCAGGACAGAGGCACAGACACTCAGATCCTTTGAGCTCTGTTACCAGGAATCAGCCCAACCAGGTGTTGCTTTTTCTCCGAGCAGAGTGGAAGCAGCTGCAGGCTAGCGAGAGGATAGCCATAGCCTAGTCTAGGCTCCCTGTGCTCTGTCACCTTTAGCTCTACTTTTCATCCTGATACTTATTACAGATCCCTCCCTGAGCTTTCCTGTCTCAAAAGTGACTGCATCTGCAAAAGGAGCTAAGAAGCAGAGGGTTTGGACTGATGTGGTGTCCTGTCCCCACCTTCAGTTCAGCTGTGTCAGGAGTCCGCAGATTAAGAAGAGGAAGTGGGGCTGGAGAGATGACTGGTTAAAGAGCACTGGCCACTCTTGCAGATCATGACACAGGTCGGTTCTCAGCAGCCACAAGGCAGCTTACAACCCTCTGTGACTCCAGTTCCAGGAAATCTGATGCCTTTTTTTAACCTCTGAAGGTACCAAACATAAATATACATATTAGCAGAATACTCTACTAATAAAACAAAAATAAACCTTTCAGTAAAATGGAGAAACGTGAAGGCAGCCTATCCTATTGGTTTTCTTCCTTGACACATAAGTGATTTTTTTAATTTAGTCTTTTCTTTTACTAAAATAGAATGTACTTACAGCAAAGGAATTTATACCTGTCTGAAACAAACAAAACAAAACAAAAAAAAGCTGCCTGTTTTCCTGGGTATGTGACCCAGAGAGGTCTGTGACCTGTACCTCGGAAGTGTCTTTGGCTTTTGCTGTTAGATTTGATCATGAGATTTTTAATTCCAGTAATCTCCTTTGACACCAGAAGTGCCTTGCCTTCGTTTTACAACACTCAGACCTATCACAGATTAGACCATCATGATTGATGGTTCAACTGGATGGTAGTAAAAAGCAAATCAGAGTAACTGGACTTCTTCCCAACTCTGGCGGGCGGCCTTGCCATGCATGGGTCCTTGAACGATCACTTTGTGTCTCTGAAGCTGCTTCTCATTCCACATCTGTTGTATGTCTTCAGTTAGCATGTCCTTTTCCTTTGTCTGCCTTTTTTTCTTGTCAATGCAGGCCTTTCTTCTTCCTAGAAACCTTCCTGTGTCCCCTAAAACAGCTTGGGCAATGCCCCTAACCTCCCTCCGACCCCGGTTCTTCACAACTCTGAGCTCCATGGCGATACTCATTCAGTTGTCTAATTTGCATGAAGGATTAAACCAAGACCAAATCGTGTTTCCTGTTGCATTCCCAACATTGGCAAATAGTAGGTGCTGTGTATCAGTTGAATGAGCTTGGAATGAAGAAGATGCTGAACAGCCATCAAGTTCATCTCACACAGCATAGTGTGGGAGCTGTGTGTGTGTTAAATGGTAGACAAGTGTTGCTTTCAAAGTAGATTTATAAAATGGAATAACCAAGTCCCTGGGGAAGATAGTGTGTATAGACGACCATCTAAAACCGTAGCCTCCATGACTACTCTCCTCCACAGTGTTTGCTTGCTATATTCCAAGTGTATTAGTGTGTTCCTATTACTGTCATAAAATACCCTGACAAAAGCAATTTATGGGTTAATTTGGCTCATGGTTTGGAGAGGAAAGCGTTGTGGTAGCGGATCACATGGCATCCATAATCAGAAAGTTGATAATGATGGATGCTGGTGCTCAGTTTGCTTTTTCTATTCATTCCTGACTCCAGTCCATGGAATGGCACTGCCCACATTTAGACTCAGTCTTTCCACTTCATCTAACCAAGACTAGGTGATTTCTCGCAGCTGTGCCGGCAGGGTTGCCTCTTGAGTGACTCTCGAACCTGCCCAACAGTTGTGGTTGCAGTGGGTCCACCCTAAAGATAGGAGGATCTCTTTGGCACAGGCATCTGATGCTCTCTGGTACATTCTCTGTGGCAAACAAAAGAAAGGAAGGTTTCAGAGCCTCTCTGGGGAGAATAACTTTACGTATAGAATAAAAACTTTCTGGCAGATGTGTTGGATTATGATCCAAGTTTAATATCTGAGTCATTGAAAATAATCATTTCTATTAGCAGATTATGATATTGTGGCCTTAATGCAAGGAGATAGGCCACATGGTGCCCAGAGATCAGTTTCTTCTCTTTGATTTGACAAAGTACTCGCCAGTATGTTCATACCATTTGTAGTGGAGGTGACACTTAGAAGTATTTCACAGTAGAAAGGGGCTTTAGGAGGCAACTGGTATCTTTGATTGGCATTTAAAACATTTTTATTAGACAAAGCGATTATACATCTGAAATGAGGCTTTACAATCTTCATTATAACAATACGGGTAGGAACAACAGTCAGCATTTTTTTTGTACTAAATGGCAGGCTAGTGGAAGTGCTTTGCATGTGTGGACCCTAATTACCCCACATTCGTCATCAGCTGCAGTAGTGACTTATGAAGCATTACCAGCCACTTTCTTCATTTATGTATCCTTTTTTTCTGTTTGATTGGCCATTTTTTTTTTATGTCTGAGACACTTGAAAAAGGTGAAACTCCAAAGATTGAGCTGCCTGTTCCGAATGCTGCTGCTTCCAACAGGGAGCACAGCGTCCATTCCCAGCAGAGCCTTTAAGCCAAACCCTGGCATACTAGTCCTTAGCAGTGCTGGGGCTCCGTAATGGTCGTCTTTGTTCATCAGTGCTTCACACGTCATCACACCCAATCCCCCAGCAGCCGTGTGAAACTGGTAGATGTAAGCTGGACAAGCGTTAGTCTGAGGCACGAGGGAACAGTAATGACCACCCTCGACTTTGAGGGTTCCAGCAGACTGTGGGGCGTGTGCTCTAACCCTGTGTATCATTTTATACTTGTCAGCCTCATGATGACTTTATCAAAGCAAAGTGACTCCCTTGGCAACTATAAGGGACAGTTTGTAGAAAACCTAAATGAGATTGGGAAAGACTTACAGTATCTGTGGGGCCTGGCTCCTGTGATGGGGTAGTCATGGGCAGACACAGCTTTGGGGTGTGTGCTTGGATCTTTGTGATGTGAGACCAGTACCAACAGTTAGTGCCTTGGGGAGTGCATAGGCTGAAACCTGGGGTAGACAAAGCCTCTGCAGGAGGACATCTTATGGTCAATTGTACCCTGTTTGCCTGAGTTCGGAACCCAAGCTTGACTACTGGGCATTCTACTTGTCACCAAACCTATTCTGGGAATTATCTTGAAGGCCAAATGTTGTCAATTTTGTGAATATAAGGCCTTAGGCTTAGAGAAATTGAGCAGGCTTTTTTCATTGATGTGGATCTTTATTCTCATTCTGGTTTCACAGTTTAGCAGTTTCATTACTTGAAGGACATTTCTTAGCCTATAATATCTGAATGTTTTCTAGTTTGTGAAATAGAAACTGAACCTGAAAGAATTCTGTAGGGTGTGTGTGTGTGTGTGTGTGTGTGTGTGTGTGTGTGTGTGTGTGTGTGAAAATGCAGGTGTCAGAGGAGGACAAGAGATGGTGTTAGATGGTTGGAGAGTTGGAGGCATCAGCAGTTGTGAGCCCCTAGTGTGATGGGCTCTGTTGACTGAGCCTGGGCCTTGTATCAGTATAGCAAGTACCCTTAACCACTGAACCACCTCCACATCCCTGTTCACTCTTAACATATTTAGAAATTCTCAACATGAATAAATTAGTAAAGAGTCATACTGTTTTTTCTGGAGTAAGTTAAGTTAAATACATGGGCTTTTTTTCATAGTAGTTCATTGAATAAATTGGCACTAATGCCATGTTAGATAGAATTCAGACTTTAATACCTCTCAGTTTTACAGAATAAAATGACAAATATTTCAGTACAGTTTTATATTTTGAAAAGATTTTATTTTCAGTTATATGTATATGTATATGTATGTGTCTGTGTGAATATGTACACATGAGTACAGGTATCCATGGAAACCAGAAGAAGGCATTGGATCCCCTGGGGTTAGAGTCAAGGCAGTTGTAAGCTACCCAGTGTGGGAACCAAACTCAGGTCCTCTGCAAGAACACTATGTTCTTAACCACTGAGCTATCTCTCCAAACATATATTTATTTATCTTTGAGAGATAAAAGTATTTTCCCCCTCTGTCATTTTAAATTATATTGTCTGAGAAAAAGGAAAAAAGAGATTAAATATGTGTGTGGATTTTAAGTTCCTTGTTTCTGAGGTTTAGAAGTGTAATTTAGTGATAGACTACTTACCTAATATGCCCAGGATCTCTGCTTCATCTCTATTACTTTTATCAAATTTTATTGCATAGCTGAAGAACATGATAAAATTATTTGACGGTTTCCCTTTGTCATAGCTGCCATCAGCCCCATGGTGGATCTTCTGAGAGATGTGTTACCTCTCAGCCAGGTTAATGATCAGTTCTGAAAGGTCTATAATTTAGGAAATTGAACCTTCCGTTTTCATGACCTTTCTCTTAGAGACAAGGGGATTTCCTGATTAGACTAAAAATTTGTCCTGGCCTTTTAAATCGAAAATTACTTAAATTGCTGGCAACCATGGAGATGCTATGGATTCAGTGTTAGGCTGCTGACAATAAAAGGATCTTTATTTTTATGCATGTGTGTTGTGCTGATGCTGTACTCTTGTCTGTGGTGTGTGTAGAGCATTATGACTGTACAGACAGTGTGCATGCCCTAATTAGACAGGACTTCATTGCCAGAAATGCTACCACTAATGTGAACAGTACTCAGTGAGCTGTAATGGTAGTAGGGAAAGTATGCTTTGTTACCACTGTCCTAATTCTTGGGAAGTGCTACAACTTCACCCATGATTTGGTGCAAGTATCAACATGGTGAAAAAGACAAATAGCATCTCAATTTTTATTATAGCGCCAACATTTTTCCTTCATGTATCCTGGGTGTCCTCAGGCCACACATTGAAAGCTATGGCTCTGGGCCATTTCACAGATGTGACAGGATGCCGTAGGAGAAAGATGGATCGCCCCTGGATCCAGCATCACCAGGGTGGAGCAAGTTGTCTAAATTGTGTTTGACGTGTGTGTGCTTCACATGAAATGGATGCCCCTCCCACACTAAGCTGTTGGTGGGCAGAAATGTCCACTTTCCTGCCTGGTGCCGTGAGCTCTCTGAGTGCAAATGTGAATCCTCCAGTAAAGTATAGCAAACACCGAAGACAGCCAAAAGTAAGGTCAGCACCATCTCCTTTCCCACATGAGGTGCCATTAGTCCTGTGGGTGCAGGATGCCTGTGGGTGCGCAGGTGAGCAGGAATCCAGGAGAGACCAAGAGGCAGCACAGTTGGGAGAGTAGACAGCCTTGACTTCGCTTATAGCTGCTTTCATCAATTGCTACATCCTGATTTTATGGCTTTTTATTCAATGTCCTCCTGAGGAAATATCATTAAATATTATGAAAGAACTATTAGGTAAGGAAGACTCTGATTGAAAATAGATTGAAATTTTTTTAGCTATTTACCCTGAAGGAATTTCAGATCTTCAGTTATCTATGATAATGGGAAAATAAGAAGGCTCCCAAAATTTCATTTGAAATATTACTTTTCATTTATTCTACTTTATCTATAGAAATTCTTCATGGTTAGTATAAGGATTGATGTCTTTGTGGTAGAATAGAGACACTGAACAGGGAAGCTGGCCTAAATCAATTGCCTATGTCACATAGTAAGAATTTATCAAGTATTAGCTTAAATATTAATTTTATGATAATATATACAGAAAGATTTCCCTTAAATAGACAAGTCAAATAATTGGGAAATCAGCCTTGTAAATTAAATTCAAAAGATGTAGCACTCAGTTGTCTGCCTGCAGAGAGGGGTTCAGCAACGCCCCAGCCCAAAGTCGTTAGTACCACAGGGACAAAGCCCAGCTGCAGAGGGCTCTGAGATTTCACTGATGTAAGGACGGCTTCCAGCCCCCATGTTCATGTCTGTCTGCGGCTGTCTCTGAATCTGAATCTGAATGCTGGGATATGGCGAACTCATGGGGAACAATGTGAATGACAAGGTTTGTGTCATCCATCTCATTGTCCCCATAATTAAACAATGTGCAGACTTTCAGAAATAGGATTTAATTATTTGTAAACTAAAAGGAATGTAATAGAAAGAAAAACACAAAACTGAATCACAATATCCATGGACTCCACTCACCATCCATCCTTCCTCAGATTCTGCCTCATGAACTGTTGGGAAGAAAGAAAGTTTCAAAAGATACCCAAGGAAGGAGGGAGGAAACACAGGGTTGGACAGGGGTAGCTAACCCACATTCAGGAAGAAGGGCCTATGGAGTGTGGCTGACTATGGGCAGGGCCCTCACACAAGCAGCCATGATTGAGGAAGCCTTCTCTGGTGGGTTCAAGACCGTTTCTGAAGCATGAGGCCTGGCTTAGTCTCTGGCACCCAGCAATGCAAAAGGGAGCAGTGTCTGCCCAAGCGATTGCTATGAGAGCACAAGGCTGTAGATCTCGTAGTCCCATGCTCCAGGGGAGCCATGGCACCCCCAAAATGATAAGTAACTTGAATATCCTGCTGCATACAATACCCGACTTTTTTATTTACCACCAAAGGAAAATATTTTAAGTAAGGTTTTGTGTGTGTGTGTGTGTGTGTGTGTATACAGACAAGTTAGCTGACAATCTGAAAAACAAGAATTCATGCATTGCTAAAATTTATAAAACTTTTTCAAAACATCAGATTCAACATACTAAAAATGGCTCACTTTGAAAGTACAGTTTTCATAGAATGGATGATTTCGTAATTAATTTCCATGTGGATAAGAAGACGTGGCCCATAATGGCCAAACGAGGTCTGAAGTGAGGTAGCAATGATAAGATAAAGCATTGGATAAAAGGTGCAGAGGCCAAGAGATGTCCTGCTTCAAAAGAAGCCTGACAGGATTACCAGAGTGGGCAAACACAGTTACGGGAGGTATATGGCTGCCTCTTGATAGTATCTAGAACTGCCTGGGAGGTGGACCTCTCTGGGCATGCTTGTTTATGTTAAGTGGTATGGGAAGATCCATGTTAATTAACTATGGACAGGGGATTCGAGACTATTAAATGCACAAAGGGAACTGAGTACACTCTCTCATTAATCCCTGTCCCTGACTGTCCTGACCTTGCTGCCATGATGGACTATACACCCTGAACTATAAGCCATATATACCCTTTCTCACTTAAATTGCTTTTATATATTGTCAATATATTTCATCATAGAAACATAGGAAAAGAAACTAAGACAGGAGCAAGAATTTTTAGAAAGAAGAAAGATTTCTAAAACCCAAGAAGATAGTTTTCTACTCACTTTGAAGGACATAGCAGCTGCCAGAGAGGCAGGTTTGTAGCAGTCATATGCCAGGGGATACAGAGCGGAGGTGAAAAATGGTTAGCAATAAGCAGGCTGTGTGGCACTGCTGTCCGAAGGATAAATTCTAGGCTCCATAACTTTGCAGGTGTGAGGGATGCACCGACTGACTTTCCAGCCTTTCTTCTGCTGGTCATTCTTGCACAGTTAGGTTGACCTCAGACAGCTTCACTTTTGGTTAATAAACAGGAATTAATATTATCTACTTAATAGATTTGAGAAGCAGTGTTTGATATGTGGAATGTCTGATATATGATATTAAAATATGATTATAAATTAAGTATATAATTATATATTAACCACCAGTTTCTTCTTTAATAGTAGTGAATTAAGGCATTTTCCTTCAAGAATCCAAGAAGTACTTTTTAGTTTGACCCCATTCACCACTTCCTCTTGTATCCTCTATTGTCGCTCAGCTCTGTGCGGACATCCACACTGACTAATCTCTTCTTCCTTCCCACCTCACAAGACAAGCCTGTGTTGGGCATCCATACGGCAGTGCTGCTGCCAGGCACGTGCCCGTCTGCATAGACTTCTAGGGAGTGGATGCAGCACTTTGTTCCCATGTCTGCATTTCCAGCTCAGTGTCTCACACACAGAAAGATCCTGTTGTGTTTGTTGAATACATGATTCTTTTCAGGCTTAGAATCAAATTTTATTTTGTTAGGATCCTTCTGCATTTAAAACGTAACAGACTTTTAACCCTTTCATCTCATTCCTTTAGAACTGGAGAAGGAGATACCTCTTGGTCAGTATTACCTACTAGTGACATTGCATCTCTTCAGATTGCCTGGGTACATAGTTTTTGCAACTATAATGTTCATTCATTCATTCATTCACTCACTCATTCAGTGTATTAAGCTAATATCTAGTAAGTTGTACCTTCTGTGGTCTGGACATTATTGTGAGGGAATCTGAACCATATCACTGAATAAAACACACACAGCCCTTTTATGTTGGTCTTGCCTTCTCACTTGACTGAGAAGAAACGGGGAAGAAGTTATCCCTGTCAGCTGGCTGTGCTGTGCAGCCCAGTGAGGTGAGGAGCAGAGTTACCATGGCGAGGTGATGGTTGGTAGCAGTCTTCTGCAGCCCTGACTGGAATGGTCCAGCAGACTTGATGAAGGTGTGGGGCTATGTACGAGAGTGCAGACTTTATTCTCAGCACACTAGATCGATCGATTCGTTCTGGTTAAGAAGTAGTGGTTCTTAAATGGGGCAAGTTGAGAGATGAGTTCGGAACGCTGGTGTGACGTGAAGCTTTTTGAGTTTAAAGTCTCTGTTAGAAGTTTGGATGTTAAAAGGCAGTTGGCACATGAATCTAAATCTTGGAAGAAACACCTTAAAAGATTATGTAAATTTGAGAGACTTAGATGTTTAGATTTCATTTAAAGAAACTATATAAAATCACCAAGGGATTTGTGTAAGGAAATAAGAAAAAAGGGCTGACATCTGAATTCAAATGTTCTAACCTGACAGATCAATGAGAAGAGGAGGGATTGTCAGGCTAAAGGTCAAGGTGACTCCAGCAGTAGAAAAGAACCAGGAACCACCTTGCCCTCCGCAGAGCTACAGGAGCATGGAGACATGGACTTGAAAGACTTTGCCTTGTCCTAGCAGAAACTAAGAGAGGAAATCACAGAAAGAGGGTTTATAGAAATATTTTGTGTCTCAATGACATGATGATCCTCAGGCATTCCAATGAGGTGATTAATTAAGGGACAAGAAGCGGTCAGAGGACAAAGACCTATGGAACTGAAGGATTACCTGTACACATCTGGAAAGCAGCAGGCCTCAGGATTGGGAAACTGCTGGGAGACAAGTGCAATGGTAGCTATGCATATGTGTTGGGGGACAGAGGGCTAGTGAAGAGACTTTGCCTGCTTAGGGAGAGAAATTCTGTGGATTGCGACCCCCTGGGTCATAGAGCAGATATTTACATCACAATGCATAGCAAAATTACAGTTAAAAAGTAGTTATAGCAATGAAATAATCTTATGAATGGGAGTCACCACAACATGAAGAATTGTATTAAAAGGTCGCAGCATAGGGAATGTTGAGAGCCAGTGATTTGACAGGTTTTAAGAATGAGTGAGTTCATTCCTAGTAAACTGAAGAAAGGAACGGAGCTTTTGTGAGCTGGACCATCCACTTACTGACACTTCTCCAGACAGGAATTATGTTGAGCTTTGGGACTTTCTGTGGTCACGTCCTTGGGGGCAGGAGTGTAGAAGTCTAGGGAGGTGACCAGGAAAAGCCTGCTCCTAAGCTCTTAGCAGGGGAGGCCGTAACCCAGTCTTTTCTAATGGAGTTTGTACTGTTCAGCTTCATGTTTGGGGGGGAGTTGTTTGTTTGTTTCTATTAATATTTTAAGTTGTGCCCCTAAATAGAGTTTACTTAGTGTTTGTTTCTCCTCTGCCATGTCTTGGCTTTTAGTTTATCTTGGGAAACAGGCCACATCTTTGGCTAATAGACATTTAAGATATATAAAATGAAATGTGGCAAAAGCAGTCTAGATGAAGCTGACAGGCAGGAGAATGGGGCACAGCTGCTCCAGCTCCACAGCTTGATGACAGTCTTGCAATAAATAATCAGAAACTGGAGGAAATGATAGCAAATGTCAATTGAAAGTTTCACTTGTCAAAACTAAGATCGTCTTATCGCCAAACCAAGGCTAGGCCTTTTGTCTTCCTGTTCATTGGAAAGTATTTGGGACCCCACTGCAGGCTGAGCTGTGTGAGTGCTCTTCACAGATAAATTTCCAGCCTGAGTGGCTGTTCATTACCAGTGATGTCATTTCATCATTGAGGCAGTTGTTACACTCTTGTGTTTGTTAGTCTCGAGGCCTGTCTGCCATCGTAACTCTGAGATAACCTGGAGTGGGAGCTGTGTGCAAAAAATTCTCAAGAACCATGAAGTTTTAATTGTCTAAGAAACCATTGTAATGTTACGTCTGACTTTGGAAAAGAAAATTAAGGTTCCTTTAATTTAGTTTCTTGAAAGCATTATTAGTCAGTTTATTTGCAACAAAATTAGAAGCTACTTTGACTTATTTGGAGTCAGATTCTGTGGCTGAGCCTTGGAGAACACTGTGGGGTGAGGGCGGCATCAAGCCAGCCCAACTGAACTGTCACTTGGGCCCTACACATGGAGTGACTTCACCAGAGACCCTGCAGACAGAAGCAGCATTGCCTCTAAACCTTTGGCTGAGTTTCTGTCATTAAGAGGAGAGACATTGTACTTTAAAGCTCTTCCTTATTCTGCAGCGCAGTATGTTGTAGAGAGAAGCCTTGTTGGT
Organism: Dicrostonyx torquatus; assembly: GCA_028555095.1. NCBI lineage: Eukaryota > Metazoa > Chordata > Mammalia > Rodentia > Cricetidae > Dicrostonyx > Dicrostonyx torquatus. Next base: position 2,911,167 of record JAQHUG010000120.1, read on the forward strand.
TTTGTTTCTTGATGTTGGGTTTATTGCCTTCTGATTGTGGAAGTCTATCACTTTTTTTTTCCAGCTAGTTCTTCTCACTGTAAGGGTTCATTGTGCCTAGAGAAGAGTCAGATCTACAGAAGAGGAAGAGAGACCAGAAACCAGAGAAAAATAATACTGTGGGCAATTGCTGTGTCTTCACAGAGACATGGTCTCTGTGTTAGGGTTTCTGTTGCTGGGAAGAGACATCCTGACCATGGCAGTTCTTATAAAGGAAAACTTTTAATTGGACTGGCTTATAGTTCAGAGGTAAACATCGTGGCATGCAGGCAGATATGGTGCTGGAGAAGGAGCTGAGAGGTCTACATTTTGATCCATAGGCAACAAGAAGTGAACTGTGACTCTGGTCATAGCTTGAGCATAGGAGACGTCAAAGCCCTCCTCCGGAGTGACACATTTCCTCCAACAAAGCCACATCTACTCCAACAAGGCCGCACCTCCTAATAGTGACACTTTCTTTGGGGATCATTTCCTTTCAAACCACCACAGTCCCTGCAAACCATGACTTCTGTGCTGAGTGTGAGGAGTAGTCATATGAGTTCCAGGGAAGTGTGATCAGCTAAGGAACGCACAGCCTGTGTCCTGTGCATGTAGCCGAGCCTTAGGTCGAGGTGCAGTGCCCTTCAGCTCCAGTGAGCCTCATTGTCATAAAACAATAAAAGCAGATTTTTAGATCAGGTGGGATTGTGCCCAAGAGAAACTGCAAGCTTAGGCAGTTAAGGCATTTGGCCAGGTTGTTGTAGGTCCACTCTTGACTCCCCTTCCTTCTCAGTTTTGTGGGAATGCCTGCCTCCATTCTGACAGGCATTTTTAAAGTTCTCTATCTACCTATGACTCCAGCACAGCATGGTCTAGAGCCTCGATTATAGAGGGTTCACTTTGGAACAAGCGTGTTCAGCTGTGTTTAGCTGATTTGTAAGAATATGGTTAGCCCAGGTTTACAGGATATATATCCTGTATTGTGCACTTAGAGAAGACTTATCCTGAGGGTCATTCTGGCCCATGATGCTATTAGAACTTGGTCATTCTATTTAAAGACTCTTGAAAACACTTGGATTTCTCATCCTCTTCCCTTCTTTTATGCTTTACTTACTCTGTTCCTTCACCTCCTTCTTCCTGGCCCTTCAGAACATTGTGCAGCATTGCACTCTCTGTTGTCTGGGGCACTGTGTGTGTGTGTGTGTGTGTGTGTGTGTGTGTGTGTGTGTGTGTGTGTGTGTGTGTGTGTGTGTGTGTACACACCATTGTCCACACCCTGGTCCTTCCATGCCTGCTGTGTGGAAGCCTCTGATGCAGACCAGGCTGAAAAATGATGACAATGGACTAGGATGGAGCCAGCCTGACTCTGAATGAGAGAATTTCTGTGAAGGTAACATTTAGGCTGAAATTTTGAGTGGAAAGTAGCTTGAAGGAGAGACTGAAAGCGTCTCCAGCAGAAGGGGCATTCACATGGAGTCTTGTCCCAATGGAACACTCATTGCTGAGGGCAGAGGGGAGCCAGCTGACTTCAGGGTACCTTTGGATTGTTTGGTCTTAGGTATATTTTACACAAGAAAGGAAACATGGGGTGAGGGTTAAGGAGTGGGGTTTAAGCCTACAGTTGGAGTCTGAGCTGTGCTGTTGCCAGTGAGTTATTAGGCTGTTTCCCTAGCCATTCTCCTTTGTAACACGGTGTCCCAAAGCACATGTATCTCAGCAGCCAGCAAAAGACACCATGTTTCTCAAGGTGTGAAATGCACGCTGGCTTCCATCGTGCTTGGAAGTTTTGTGTTTGGTTGTTGGACCTTGAAATAATAAGGATGCTTGTTTCTTATAAAATTGATGGGGAAGGAAGTCTAAGGGGGTAAATGGGCCCTCTTCCTCGGATATACAGAACACTTGTGGCTTAGTAACCAAACTTCTGTCTTTAAAAACAAAACAGAACCTCACACAATTCAAATGTGGTATGAAGATGAAGCCTGTTTTTATAGTATCTGCTCGATGGTGGCAACAGCAGGCTCTCCTTGCTGTCTTGGGAACGGCAGATTAGTACCTAGACTTGCCTATCCATTGAAAAGACCTTGTAAACTCCCCTGGGATGATTCACCTGCCTCTCCTGTTGCACTTGGTCCAGGCACCCAGGTGTGAGGTTTGCCACTCTGATGGTAGTAGCATGGTGATGCTGATGAAGAGCAGTCTCTAGCAGGCCTGCTGTTTAATGGATGAGTAAAGTGCCCACAACTGTCATGGTGCTGTGTTTTGTGTCACGTATGAAAGAATCAAAGAAACCATGTCTGGTTTTTGGAAAGAAATAGTGCTCCCGGCTTCCTGCCCATCCCCCACAGCACCTGGTGTGAGCCCACCTGGTGAGGACCCCAGCCTTTCCACAGATGTGGTTTGAATGACAGACTCAGAAATTAAGAACCTTTGATAGTCAAAAAGTCTGTCTTTTCTCAGCATTCTGTCATCTCAGGGGGAATTAATTTCAGTTAAGCCTTTTCTATTTTTAGTTTATCTAGTTTTGAGTACTGCATTGGGTGTGATAGCCCCACAGAAGAAACATCTTGTGCTAACAGTGTTTTCTTTTGTTCTTGCAGTGGAGCTGATTACTATGATTACGGGCATGGACTCGGGGAGGAGGCTTATGATTCCTATGGTGAGTGAGTGGCCATAATCATCGCAGAGAGTGAGGACAAGTGGGCATGGACAAACCTTAAAAGTTCTTATTGGAAGGGAGATCCATACTTGTTTTCATGACAAATTCATTTTGTGTGTGAACCCTCCTGTCAATTCCTCTGTGTACATCCTGCTATTGTCAGAGGCTCCTTTAATAGTTAAATGCAGTATTTAAAGGCAACTGAAGAGTGTGTTACAGTGCACGAGTTCAGATCCCAGGCCTAGGTGTTTTGTCTGGGTTGATGGCCAGTGCTGACCTTCTCACTGCTTTAACAGAGTAGGTTGCCAAACTGCAGACACCTGCAGGCATGAGTCTTTTTAAACTATCTCTGTTCCTTGACAGTAAAGGAAATAAAGAAAGCCATTTTCACTGCACCTCTTATGCTTGTCCTTCTCCCATCTTTACATTTTAATTCATCTCCCCAATTCAAGACCTCAGAGAAACCATCCTAAGAGTCGTTATAAAGGTTATAAAGGCTGAGCCGTGGAGGAGACACAAGGGTTGTTGGACTCATTAGGAGGTAACTCCTCTTAGTTCTGCAAAGACCATTAAGGTGCTGGGGAATCCATGAGCCTCAATAAGCTGAAGGATTACAGGTTTAATTACCAGAAGTGACGGTGGTAAGAAGTGCCTTTGCTACGGTACAGGGCAGAGAGATCAGCGAACAAGAAGCCTCTATTGGTAGCAAATCTCCAAGAATGCCTGGTGTCCTGTTCCAGTGTGTGGGGATCCTGGGAAGTCAGCTCTGCAACATTTCCTGGACTTAACTGAAAACCCTTTTTCTGGTGTACCTCAAAGTGCATTTAGATGTATCACCGTCCAGGGGCTGGGATTTTTGTTGTTTTCTTTGGTTTGGTCTTGGTTCTTTTCTTTCTTTCCTTTTTTTTTTCCTTTTTTTGGTGGTTATTCATAATAAACATTTAAGAGACATGCATTGACTTGGCAAGTGCTGCCTACTGAAATCCGTGCAGTTAGCCAAAGGGAATGGCATTGATTGCATGCTTGTATCAGAAGATGTCATTTTAAGCATTTTTCTCTCACAGCTTTTTAAATTGGTCTCTGAGGACACATGGCTTTTTGATTGCTTTGTGTTGCAGCAAGGACTTAACTATTTATTTGCTTTCTGAGACCTGGGGATAAATAAAAGTCCTGACACTGGACACTGTTGACTTTCAGGGGGTAAAGGTGATTGAATGTCTGAGGTTAGCAACCGCTGTCCATGTGTGCTCTTCATGACATGATGCCACTGCGAAGTCCCCAGGAGTGCGCCTCCTTCAGTCACTCTTTGTCACTGCGATGTCCCCACCAGTGTGCCTCCTTCAGTCTCTCTGTGCAGAACCTGTCAAGACAGAGACTTTTCTTTTCTCCATCTGCCTTTCCCACTTTGATCTCAGTTTTTCATTTTTCTTATCCCAAAATATTTGTGTTCTTTTTCTTTGCTGTTGGAAGAAATTAGAATGGTCCTTTTCCATTTTCTTAGAGTTGTCTAAAGCTGTTAATTTGCTCTGTAAGGAAATTCTTGCAGCTAGTGCCTGTTTCCAGCACAAAGGTCACTCTCTTCTCAAGGTGATTGTGTCACCGGTGACACGATCATTTTGTACTGTGTTTATAATATTTTAGAGTAAATCCCCTTGTGCTTCTTTTATTAGTACATCAGAGACATGTATCTCCAGTATGACATTTACCACTGGTTCTGACGGATGGAGCTACTGGGACCCCATGACAATGGCCTAATTGTGATTCATCTTCCTGATTTTAGGGCAAGAAGAATGGACTAACTCAAGACATAAGGCGCCTTCAGCGAGGACGGCGAAGGGCGTCTACAGAGACCAGCCATATGGCAGATACTGATTGTACTGTCTGATGTTGTGAAATAGCCAATCTCCACCGTCCTGTATACTGTTCAAAGTAATTTTTTTCTATGAACAATCCCTTTTTAAATAAATCAAAATGCTTAAAATCTGAATGGATGGAATTTAAAACCACTTTGTTGAAGCATCCACTTGGCAGGGAGAAGAAGGACATGTAAAATTTTGTTATTTGCAGTCTGTATATGAAAACTAGGTCATGAAAAGGAAAAAATAACTTTGATTAACTAGTGTTAAACAAAAAGATAGGTTTACTAAATATGTTAATCCATTCTTTTAACATAAGCCTCACCTTTCATTTTAAAGGTTTCCATAGAATTTAGTTATTTTATCTTTCAGCCATATGCTAGTTTTTTTTTTCTTGCCAACTTGCGTAAAAAGGGAGCCAATTACAAGTGCAAACAATGTGGTATTCTTTTGTAACTCGAGTCTTGAAATGTTCTGTAGTGTTAAGCAAAGTCTCCTCTTGCTTGATACTAAATAAACTTTTGAAAGAAATTTCGTGTGTGTGAGCTAACGATTTCATGTCTTTCTATTTAAAAAGGCCTTCATAAATAGCTGTAAACAGGGAAAGGGATCCTCTAGCAATGCTTGTCATAAAAGGGTCACACTAAATACTGTACAGCTTATTTTAAAAGTGGTATAAAATTAAATGTGCCATGATATACTCACCATAGGTTCAGATGCGGTCTAAAGAGTCCACACGGTATCCTGCTGCTCAAGTGGCACGCTAAACCCACGCAAACCAAATCTGGTTTTAAAACTGGTTTTAAAATAACTACTGGATTTTCTGAAAAGGATGTGATCAGTTTTCATCTTGTCGAGCGTTTTTTCACTAGTGCAACTTTGGATTTTTTATGAGACTTTTGGTACCTTAATGAACACCTCGCTCCATGCTGGAAGCATAAGCACAAAGCTTTTAAAGACAGTCTGACTTGACTAATTGAGGTCGCACTCGCCAAGGCTGAGGATGTGTAACCCTTAAACGGTCTTCATTTTCAAAGGTAAATAAATCAAATAAGATTTTAATCTCACTTAATTTATCTTAATATAACTAATAAAACCAGGGAGATTACAACTTAGCCAGTTTCATTATCCATTTTAGAAAGGTTTTAAGATCACCTAAATTCTCATTTTAAAAAGTTTAATTTGTTTTAGTAATCTAAAAAGCCTTAGTTTAGCCAGTTTAATTGGGGCCAATTCCCTATTAAACAACTGTAAAACCTCATAACTAGTTGTGTGTAATACATCTTTTGGTTAGTCATTGAGGGCGTTCTTAAAACTGACAAGGATTTAATAAAGTTATTCGTTAATCATTTGGCTTAAGTTTTAATTGTAGATTATGTAAAATATTTGTCTTTATTTTGGGGGGTTTCCATCCATTTCTTTTGAGTAAATAGATTTCTTCTTTTGTTAGGAAATGTTGACCACCCTGGACTGTCAGAGGAGCTTCCTGTGACTTAGAGCAGACAAAGGTAGGCACCACTTGTCCCAGGATTCCGAGTTGCTGAGATGTCAGCCTGTTGTTGCTAAGGCAGTGGGGTGGAACAAGGTGCCCCTCCCACTGCTTCTCAGGTACCACAGCCAAGGTCCTGCAGGAAGCCTCTGCAGCGTGAGTGGGTCAGAAGCTGGACACTGGAGGCTCAGCTGGGTGTCAGCACCTAGGTTCATCGTTTCAAATGAAAATAGAGTGGTCTCATCAGTAATAATAATAATCCACAAGGTTTTCTAAATTTTTACGTTAAAGAGAGCAGTTTTGCCAGACTGAAAGATTAATGTGAGCCCTTGATTTTTATACATATCTGTGAATGCAAGAACTTACAGAAATGTACAAACAGTTTTCCAAATGATAACCTGGTCTTGTAGAACAATGTTATGTGCTTCTGACTTTTAAAAATTAGAACTTTTATAAAATAAATATTAAAGCAGGTGTTTCGTAGAATTAATTTCTTTCTTTTTCTTTCCCCTTCCTTCTTTCCTTCCTTCCTTCCTTTTACTCTTAAACCTGGAGATCTGTGAAGCAAATATCTGTAAAAGTGGGAAGATATCCTTAATTAGATCTCGTTTTGTAGACAAATATCTGTAAAAGTGGGAAGATATCCTTAATTAGATCTCGTTTTGTAGACAGCCACCACCATCGTGGCCCACATGATCTTTCTGAGACTTCTCTTTTGGGCTGCGATATTTGGGGATGTTACTGTGGGTTTTGGTAGTTGACTTGTTTGTTTTGTTCTGAGATGCGCTGTTACTCTGTGACCCTGGCTGCTCCCTAGAACTCATTGCACGTGTGTTCCACCATCCTGGTTGGATCTTCACAAGTGTTTATATTTGAGCGCTGCCACTCAGTTGTGCACATCTGGGGAAGTGTCTCTTCCCGACAGTGCCAAGGAGATGAAGGCACACTGTTGTATTTATAGTTCTGTAGCTTTCAGTAAGTGATACTGTGGCATTGTTTATCCTGACAGTGAAACAGTCACCTGAAGCTCGGTGGTCAGGATTGAATTCATGTATGTAATATAAAGGTGAAACATACAAACTTTTCTCTTCTTCATAGTCAGAATTAACTGAAACACTTAAATTGCCCAGAGAAAGAAATCAAATCTTTTCTAATAGAGGAAAATTGTGAAGTTCATTGAGTTTGTCGTTTGCTTGATTTTTGCTTGTTTTCCTGAAAAAGGGGGGAGAGTGACATTTCTTAGTATCAGAGCTTTTAAGTTGCTTTCTTCTAAAATAGTATTTTTGTTCTTGTTTAGTGATTGCCCTATCAAATGATAAATATGGACTTTTCTTTTTCATGGTCTACACAGTAAATAGTTTGTTATCACAGAATTCTGTGTGTCAAAACTGTGACACCAGGCTCCAATCAGAAAGTTGGCCAGGTTGTGGTCCATTGTACAGGCTCCAGGAATCCCAGGCCCTTCTGCCAGCCTCTGAAGAGTACTTACACTCAGTGGTTCAGACCCCATCCTGAGTCAAGAGTAAGTCAGTCCTCACATAGGCTTCTTAAATCGGGACTGTGCATAGATAGAGGGTGCTCTTCTATTCTAATAGCCAGGAATCATAGAATGGTATTTGTATTTCATTTTTGCAGAGTTCATGGCCTCATCACACTGTGAAAGGGGCTGACTGCAGAGACTAGGAGCACCCTAGAATAGGAGTGCTCTTATGTGACTACTGCATTGTGACCTGTGGCTTAAGGGGAGCTCCTGGCCACAAAAGCTGTCACCCATCATTGCAGGACAGGCGTGGCAAAGCAGCTCCTGTCACAGGATTCAGAGTGGAGCAAAAACAGGAAGGAGCAGACACAGTCCCTGGGTGAACACACACCCAGGCACCCACCTCCTCTGAACAGGCTCACCTTCCTCCATTCCATCACTTCCTCAGTAGGCTGCTCTCAGCTCGAGTCTCTTGGTGGATAAACTGCTGATTCATCAGAGCCACCCTGAACTAACAGCTTCTGAGGACTCACATAGGGGCAGGCTTTACTCTCCTCCTAGGCAGCTCTCAGTATAGTCTGGCCGATAGGGTTAAACATTGCAACTGCAGGACATTTCATTGCCTGGCCATCGCTCCCTCAAACCGATTTCCTCCTGTAGTTTATGTTGCTCTCATGTCTTCTGCTTCTGGCCTGTCTCTTCCTTGGAGTCCATCTGTTTTCTTACGTGATGACACGGAGTTCTGTGCAAGATAGAAATTAGGTAGTGGGAATATAGTAGCTCAAAGGATCCAGGACTCTACATTAAAGTAATTTGAAATCCACCTGTGTCGGTGAATCAGTATTCCCTGCTCTTTTACACATGGGAACCAACCCCAACCTTCAGGACTCAGCTATGTCCCCTCTGCTGCTAACTATACCATCATCCTCTGCCCTCTGAACTCGTCGTCTTCTCTGCTTTTGGGTAGGCCATCATCCTCTGAACTCAGCCCTTGCCTCCTCTGCTGTGAATTAGACCACCATCCTCTGCCCTCTGAAGAGCTGTCTTTGTGACTGTTACTTCATTCCAGTCTGGATATCATCACATACTGGTTGCAAGCTGTGTCAGTTGCCAAACATGTGTCTTCATTTAAACGGTTTCATTGAATTCTAATTACATTGTCATCTGTGTTTTATAAAGGAAACAACTGAAGAAGCTTCGGGTAATGAGGCCATTATGTCAGCTGCAGGTCCTTGTAGCTGGTGAAGCAATATTTGAATTATAGCCACTCTGATCTAGACCCTTTGAGTTTCAAAACACTCCTTTTTCCAGTCTCTGTGTTACACTGGTGTCATCATGGTGAAGGCGTCTTACAAGGAGCTGTATGCTACCTTAAGTCCCGCTGGGCATCATCCAGACATCGTGATTATCTCTACCCCACATTCCTGCATAAGAAAATAGATTGATTTTTCTTTAGGTCCTGAATATCATGTATTCCAGGTATTCCAAGTCAAATCATATTTAGTATTCACTTAGGGTAAATAACTTCAGAGCGTCTGTTTGACTACAGGCAGAAAAGATACGGAGAGGAAGGCAGTTCCTGCCCTTGTGGGAACCACACCCTGCTATGGAAAACAGCAAGCAAAGTACCAACCAGCCTGGCTGCAGTTACATGTAAGGTGCTTTTTACATGCTGGAAGAGGGATGCAAAACCCAGGCAGGGTGGCTAGAGAGAACTTACCAACAGGGTCTTAGGGTCAGATGAAAGACTATGCTGTCACAGGACTGGTGTGGTACCCTTGGGTGACATGGCTCAGCTCCTCTCAACTGTAGAGTCCCCACCTGTGAAATGAGCATGGATGAGATAGCTGCCTTCATGTGGCTGTGCAGATAAAAACACGCCTAAAGCAAGGTTAAAGGTCTTTGCTCTCACCTGGTGCCGTGTACGTCTACGTAAGAAGATGTGACCCTGGGAGGAACCTCAACTATGTTAGATGGCTAGAGGGAGTGAGAGATGATCTTGCGGGATGTGATCCTATGCAGGATCTCCTTTAAGCTTACCTTCTATGCCTGCTGAGACCACACCTCCAGGCAGACCTCCTAGAGCCCCAACGAGTGCAGAGAACCCAGGTGCCCTGACATCCCCACCTTGTCTCTGACTCATCACACAGCCAAGACAGGGTGGGTTTAATCACTCAGCTATAGAGAACCGTGCTAGCTGAGGTCCCCCTGGGGTGGGAGTCGGAGGAATCTCATGGAAATAATTGCAGTGCAGAGTCTAGTTCTCAGTTTAGCTCAAAATTACACCGAGGTACTTATGATGTATAGAGAAAGGTCCTGTCTAAAACCGATGACCTAAAACTAGTCAGAAATCCTGTCTCTATGCTCCTGTTTTCAGGTGTCTGTTGAGCATACAATAAGGCTTACGTTTCCTACACAGTGTTCTGTAGGGACAGGAAGGAGAGAGCTTGTCGTTAGTTTTAAACTGGCTCATATATCCTGCCTCTGTGCCCATGTCTGGGGAAGCTGTAAAGCAGGTATCCGTCCTCATGGCACCCTCTTTATCTAATGGGAAGTTACAGTCACTTGCTGATGACACTGATCCCCAGGAGGACTCCTAGTTCCCGGAGCCCAGCCCCACCTCCTTCAGGGGTCAGCACCCAGGCGGAATTACCTTCAGCTCTTTCAGTGAGTCCTCAGTCATGAGTGGAGCCCTGCATGGGCTTGCTGCTGTCTCTTCCTCCGCCCTCCTGCCCACTGCACCAAAGCCTTGCTGTGCTGCAGACCTCTCACCACCGTGACACTCCTGTCTGCTCCATTCTCTGCCCGGTATCATATTCCCTTGCCCCAGTGGCCCAGCTCGTAATCTTGCACTTCTCTGTCACTTTCTGTGGCACTTGAAGCATACCACATACAGGCATCCTTCCTCCCTGGCCAATCAGTGTCTCTGTACTCAGTCCCCACTCAAAGACCCTTAGAACATCGTGAATTCTGACACAAATGTTCTGTGACTAAGTATCTGCCCTTCTCTCCACCATTAAAACATTTCCTTGGTGCAGATCTTATGTATCATAGGTTGACTACCAGTGTTGGCCGAATTCACCTATTCTGCTGTCCATCTCAGCTCCTGGTTTCTAGCTCACACTGACCTAAAGGGGCAGCCTGAATAATGAGCAGCTGCTGCTGTTGCTGTATGCAAAGCACCTGGCACATGTGGACTGGGAGCATGCGAATGAGCAAGAAGAGGCAGAGGTACTGAGTTCAGCATAGACAGCCTTGGGTGCCCATCTGCATGCCTTACAGGAGGGGTGAAATCCTTTCCCATCTTCAGATACGTGTTCAGTTCTTCCAGGAATCTGCTTACTTTAATAGTTACCTTTGCAAGGGCCAGTCAGTTGAACCACAGGCTTTATTTACACTGTGCTAGTAAAGGGCCTCTCCTGGAGCCCTGGACCTCTTGGAGAAAATAACCTTCATAGTGTCTTTTCTCATCTTCTTATCTTCTCTGAATCCTGCCAGCTTTCCAAGGACCTCCTCTCATCTGCAGCCAAAAGAGCCTGTTTTTGTCAAGAGATTACCAATTGACAACACCCAATCCAGCACCAATTTTGAGTTTCCTTGTGTGGGTTGTTCTTCACCCCTCAGTAAGCTCCCTCCCAGTCAGCCTTAAGAACTTTACATTTTATAAACGTGAAGCCTTTAAAAGTTATCCAAGAAACTATCTCAGTTTAAAGGTCGTGAGACCTGCCATATTAAAAGTGTTTGAACTCTATATATTAATGCTTAAAAAATCAGTTTGCATCCAATTCTCCCATGCAGTAGTGGCATGGTATGCAGGCATCCCCAACATGCTTGTTGTATGTTTGGTACTATGTAGGAATAAAAGACTCAATGGCAGCAGAGGGAATAACAGAGTGGAAGCAGTGTAACTAGGTCTGTGAAGGGGATAGCGGTTGAAGCTGAAATGGGTTATGAAAGACACCGTCACACAAGTAGGTGGAGATGAGAGAGACACTAGAGCTGACAGGCTGGCATGGGTCTGAAGCCATGTAGGTGTTGGCTGCATGGGCTTACTTGTGTGTTTGGGAACTTTTATTAGCTATTGCTGAAATATGGGGTTGCCAGGAGACATATGGAACAAGATACTTTAGGAAGACAGGAAAGGTGCTAAGGCTCAGCAAGCTGTGAGTGATGCTGCTTTGTCCCCTAGCACAGATGTATGGGGATGGACACGGTCCTACACAGTGCTGCTGCACTCGGGCTGGTTCTCCTTCTAAGTGTCTCCTGGCTTTTGAACTGACAGTTTTTCCATGGAGAATACATGGAAATAAGTAGTCTGGTGTTAATTAATTAAAAGGGTATTTGAACACCCAATAGTTCAGTCTCTTATTTAACAGGGATGAAAGGATGGTGCCAGGGTGGAACCATGGGAATATCAGTGTTTAGTCCAACAGTTGTGTGACGCAGGCTTCACCATTCTGAATTCAGCCCTGAATGCCACAGTGCACCAAGCGTGGTCGGCACCGTGCTGCGTGTCCTTCCATGGTCTTCACAGCCACAAATGTTTTCTGCCCTCACTGAAACCATTCTCTGCCACACTGCTTCTCATACGTGTCCTGAATATCTGCCTACTTGCTTCTGATGCCTGAAATTCACCATTTGGCACAGATCTTATCATCGTTGCCTTGTTGATGTTTACAAATGTATTTCATTTTCCTCTTTTTCAGGAGCTGCTTCTGTTACAGGTTGCTTAGGGACAGTCACCTCACCGTCGTGCCTACTTAGTGAATGAATCCACGTGGGAACTTGACAGTCATCAGTTGATTATTGTTGTTTTGTCCCTAATTTGTGTTTTTGGAATGTTTTTATGAAACATCTCTCAATTTAGAAAGTCTTTTTTTTTTGTCTTTTTAAAGAAAGAAAGTTTTGTTGTCTCAGAAACAAGAAGAATGATTTGTATTGTAGCTAATAAAAGCTCCCCCATCCAAATCTCTGACATTTTAATATAGACAAAGACCACAAATCTAGTTATTTCTTCACCACTATAACATTTGCATACTTGAGAGTCCTGTTACGGATGCTGCTCCCCACAGGAAGTCAAGAATCTACACAGATGACAGATACGAGAGTGATTTATCCATCTCAGTTATGGGTCAATAAATGTGAGTGTTAGGCAAAAGAGGCCTGTCCTGTCCCGGGTTAGTCGTGAAGGCTTCTGTGGGAAGTGGAGCGGTGCGTGGGACAGAGTGCCTCCTGTGATTCGAGATGGAACATAATTATAGGTCAAGGTCTCCGTGTATAGTGTTACTCTGTTCTCCCCCTGTGTTGTGATTTTAATTCCGTGCACCCCAGAAGCCTGTGTTTATGTATGCGGGAAGCAGTGGCAGCATGAATCTCCAGTGCAGTCTCACACGTTGTCGGGGTGTTGCTTCCTTCCCTCAGACATCCTAGAGCCACAGCTTCTTAGGTTTGGGACATTGTGTAAGCACAGAATAACTTAGCTTTTTCTTATCTTTTTAGTATGCATCCTAAAAACATAGTTGTCTACTGAAGTTCTGACCTTTATCAAATGTGCATTTCCCGTCTTTTGGCTGCGATGTGCAAGGTGTGTGCTAGAGAACACACAGCAGAACCTGGCCAGAAGGCTGCTTGTGAAAGGGAGTGAGAGCTGCAGTCTGGGAACAGGCTTGGGAAGGCCGTGCCGCTCAGGATGCCCTTTAGCCCATTTACACAAGGAGAAACCCTAGACTGTGAGCAGCCTGTGATAGATGGAAGACTGAACCCTTCTTACTTGCTGAAGCCCTGTGCTGTGAGCCTTCTAGCTCAACTCTGTCCTGTCATCCTGAGTGCACTTTTGATACCTAAATTCTGGCCCGTTATTCCACCACCTTCATTAAACACGTGTATTTATGGGGTTTTTTATGCAATATATACTTTATTCATGTGCACATATTTTAAAATAATATATCCAGATTCTTTCAACTGAATCTGTCTTAGAGGTTAAATCATAATAGCATAGCTATTATGTGCTCAAAAATTATTTTTTCTGATAATTTTTATTACTTTATAAATAATACCAATCAAACTTTCCACTTTCTTCCTTCCTCCCACTTCCCTTTCGCTCCCTCACTCACTCTTCCCCACTTCCTCTCCAGTCCTAAGAGAGGGCAGGGTACCTGCTCTGTGGGAAGTCCAAGGCCCTCCCCCCTCCATCTAGGCTTAAGAAGGTGTGCATCCAGATAGACTAGAATCCCAAACAGCCAGTACATGAAGTAGAGACAAATACCAGCGCTATTGTCGTTGGCTTCTCAGTCTGCCTCAATTGTGAGCCACATTCAGTGGGTCCAGTTTGATCCCATGCTCATTCAGTCACAGTGTCTCAGTGGGTGGACCAACCCCTTGTGGTCCTGACTTCCTTGGTCATATTCTCCCTCCTGCTCTTCAACTGGACCTTGGGAGCTCAGTCCAGTGCTCCCAATATGTGGGTATCTGTCTCCATCTCCATCCATTGCCGGACGAAGATTCTATGGTGATATTCCAGATAGTCATCAGTCTGACTATGGGACAAGGCCAATTCAGGCACCCTTTGCTCCACTGCTCAGGGTCCTAGCTGGGACATCCCTGTGGACACCTGGGAACCCCTCTAGAGTCAAGCCTCTTGCCAACCCCACAAGGCCTCCCTTAATTAAGATATCTTCTTCTCTGCTCCCATATCCATCCTTCCTCCATCTCAACCATCCCGCTCTCCCAAGCTCCCCCAAGCTCTCCCCAACCTTCCCCTTCTCTCTCACCCTCTCCCCTTCCCCCCACCTCACCTCCACCCCTATGCTCCCAACTTTTGCCTGCTGATCTTGTCTGCTTCCAATTTCCAGGAGTATATATATTTTTCTTTGGGTTCACCTTATTACTTAGGTTCTCTAGGATCGCGAACTATAGGCTCAAAGTCCTTTGTTTATGGCTAGAATCCACTAGATAAATACCATATACCAAAATAATTTAATCCCACCTTCCCACAGCATGTTTACTACCACACTGGGATGTAGACTTGAAATTCACAGCTTTCTATTCCATATGTGCAACACACATGGCCTCCCTTCTCACTGTATGTGTGTGCCCACGTGTGTGCCCAGGTGAACACTTTAAATAGACCTATAAGTCGCGAGGAAATAGAAGCTGTCGTCAAAAACCTTCCAACCAAAAAAAGCCCAGGACCAGATAGTTTTAGTGCGGAATTCTACCAGAACTACCAAGAGCTAATACCTATACTCCTTAATGTGTTTCACATAATAGAAACAGAAGAGTCATTGCCAAACTCTTTTTATGAAGCTACAGTTATCCTGATACCAAAACCACACAAAGACTCAACCAAGAAAGAGAATTACAGATCAATCTCACTCGTGAACATCGTTAAAAATTTCTCAATAAAATACTGGCAAACCGAATCTAAGAACACATAAAAAAAAATCACCCAATTTGATCAAGTAGGCTTCATCCCAGAGATGTAGGGCTATTTCAACATATGAAAATCTATTGGTGTAATCCATCATATAAAAAAACTGAAAGAAAAAAAGCCATATGATCATTTCATTAGATGCTAAAAAAGCATTTGACAAAATTAAACACCCCTTTATGATGAAGGTCTTAGAGAGATTAGGGATACAAGGATCATATCTAAATATAATAAAAGCAATATACAGCAAGCCGACAGCCAACACGTGTATTAAGAATGGCTTCATGCAGCTGACTACAGCGAAAGCAGGGAATAAATCAGAGGGAGTCCATCCGGAAGAGGCTTACATTCTGGTAAGACAGGCCACCACCCACCAAATGGAAGGTCAGGTGGTGGTGGAGCTGTGGCCACAGGAATAAGCCCCACTCTGCCTGGGCTGGTTGAAGAATAAAGCAATGCCTTGCAGATCCATAAAAGCAAGCAAGAGAGACACTGGTGAGTGGGAAGTTCCTTAGGTGGGAGCATTCCTAGTGCTAGAAGGCCAACAGGGATACTAGTGTAAAAAGCAGAAGAGTGAAAAAGACAGTCGAGAAAAATGAAGCTGGGGAGCTCGCTAGGGAGTCTAGCATGATTACCTTTGAGTTTATTGGGAGTCATTAACAAGATGGACAGAAAAGTTAAACCAAAGAGTAAAATGATCCAGTGTGTATTACTCTACTTTGGTAATTATCAGGCAATAAATCAGGTAGTGACTATTTTCAAAATAGGCTGTAGTGGACAGGAAGAGAAAGCCAGCACAGTGCAGAATGACAACCGTGGCCAGATTTCAGATGGATTTTGAAAGAGCACTTAGGAAGGTGGTCAGGTACAAGAGATGATGTGGACGGCGGAAAGAATCTGGTCCAAAGCCAGAAGTACTGTCTTCATGAGATGGAAAGATGGGTCATAGGAGGAGCAGGTGATGCATGATGTTTGAGCTGCACATCTGAAGGGAAGGCGAGCGAGTTCAACTGAAGAGAAAAGCCATAGTCTACACTTGGAGGAGTCCTCATCCTCCTTGGCTTCAAGCTCCTCTGCCCTGGCTGTACTGCAAGCCATTTCACCACATACAGCCCATAATGCTTAGAAGCCTTGAATTCCAGAGCTTCTGGATCAGCCACATGTCTTTACCTTATCTCACATGCCCCTCCATGGCTTGATGCCCCTACCCACCTATCTCTTAAATTCCCGCTCAGCTAATTACCACCAAGTAATTGACTTCATCTCTACTAGCAGTTGAGAGTTGCCTGATATTTAGGATGAGTATTTTCAACTACACTGTGGGCATTTGGGGTGTTGATGTGAGGAGACAAGATCTCTTAGATCTTGCTGAGACTCCACTTTAGAGAAGGAGGTACTGCTCCTGCCTGGTTATTTCCAGCAGGGACAAAGTAGGCATAGAGTTGCCCTGGACTCCCCTGACTTGCTGACACGGAAGCTGGTAAGGAAGATCCTCCCCTCATTACAACTGGAATGGAGTAGGGAGGTCTGAATCTTGGGAACCTCTAGTGTGTGTGCAGAGCTGATAAAATACAGAGCTTCTACTTGGCACCTCTGATACACTTGATTGCAGAGAGTGAGGTACCTCCGTGCAACCAGTTGAGGACATCCCACCTTCCCACAGCATGTTTACTACCACACTGGGATGTAGACTTGAAATTCACAGCTTTCTATTCCATATGTGCAACACACATGGCCTCCCTTCTCACTGTATGTGTGTGCCCACGTGCTACATCTTCCTACACATCTTTCATGGGTCATTTCAGCCAACCAGACATGGCGCACAAAACAAGGGACTAGTATAACTCACCAGTCTGGGACTGGACCAGAAGTGGGATCGGCTCTATACCTGAGACCCGTCACAGCTCAGTCGTCATGGTTTCCTTGGCTGGCTGGTCCCTGAACTCTTTGTGTACCTCCTTTCCAGGTACTTAACCCAAAATGCGCCAGGCTGGCTTTCTCTGAACAGTGGAGGCTGGAAAGCCCACGTGCTCCTTCTGTGTGTCTTCATGGGCAAAACCAAAGGAAACTGCTCTAGCCTACAGATAAGGACATGTCACAGTCACTTCCTACATGCCTCCCTTCTCCCTGCTCCTACACTGGCTTTACGTTCAAGTGTTTGAGTTTTGGAGGGACTTGGCAACGAAAGCAGCCTACAGGACAAGATGGATGGTCACAGGTGGCTGGTATCCCTGACTGGGTCTAGGGTCCGGCCTTTAATGAATGCTGTTGGAATGGTTGCTGATGGAGGACAGCCACCTGTCCATTTCAGGGAGGAAAGTGCCAGGGGAAGTTTCTCAGCACCAAGGATTCAAAGAAGTTTCTCAATATGAAAGGCAATTCGCCTTTTCTCTGGCTGAGTTAGTTTTTGGAGACATGGGGTCTCTCCTTGACATCCTCTCATCAACGACTCTCAAGCATGGAAGGCTGAAAATAACCGTTCTCCTGTTTGGTTTTAGAGGGATCTCAGCAACTCTCCGTGGTTTTAAAAATAACAGCTACTGGCTTCTTTCCAAGTGCATTTAACTGCATTAGACCCTAAAGCTCTATGTTCAAAGTGACAGTCTCATGGAGTTGTGAAATGGCAGTTGTTGCTGTGCCCAAAGATTTCCCTCTGGTTATCTGACGATTCTGCCTTAATGTGACCAGCCTGGCCCAGCCTGGACTGATGAGCTAGATGTGCTGGCACAGTGATGTTTTTCATTGGAGCTAACAGCTCCTCATCCTCTTCGTGGGGATTTACAGCAGATCTTTCGCTTTGGCTCTACCCAGGCAGTTTGGTTCTGTCCTGTTTCCTAATTGCCATCTGGGCCCCCACTTTACCCAACACTGACGAAACCTAACCATGTGGCTAAGCAGATCTCCAGCCTACCCACAAAGCTCAGCCTTCTATTGCCTTTCCCCCACCCCTAAATGTGTGCCTTCATTCACTTGACTTCAGAAAGGGCCTCTTGTGGCCCACTGTCCACACTGGAATTAATACCTGGTATGTGAGTTACTAGCACTGGGGAATATTTCTAGAACTCAGAAGTAAATGGTATAATCATTTATTATCCGTTTTTCTGAAGGATGGGAAGAGAGACCCATTCTGTCCCAGTCTTGGGAGGCTTAGTGAGGTTCCTAGCAGACTCAACATAGCTTTGTTGCCTGTTATCTCTCCATTCCTTGCCATGTGGGTCCTCTCACAGCCTGCCTCAGCATTCTCACAACCTGTTAGCAGCTTCCTCAACACTACTGGTCCAAGAGAAAGCCTTTGAGAGAAGGAAAAATAACAGAAACTACAGACATTTCAACCCTATCTTGAGAAGTGACATTACATTACCTGTGGTACATGCAATTGGTCAAAAGCTACCCTGTCTGAAGGTCATGGTATAATGTGACAAACTAGGGTGCAAGACAAGTAGGGGTCATCTGTAAGCTGGCTTCCTACTGGCTAAGTCCCATTGCATCTGAGCTTAGCACCCTTATCCTCAGGATGGGATAGCAGAGCCTTTCTCACAGTGTTAGGAGGAAACGGTGATGTGCACGCTACACTCTTGCAGTAAGTTCTGAGGCATAGTCAAAACTTGATCTGTGTTAACTCTCCCTCATGGTAGTACTTCTCCCACACTCACACTTGAGATACAGCATGTAGGTATAGCTGCCCTCTCCCCCGACACACGTACATCAGTCCCACTCAATGGTGCTCAGATCCACAGCCTCACAACTCTGTTTAGAAGCTATGCTATCTCTGCAAGATAGCCCTGTTGGAAGCATCAGTCAATGCTTCTCTGGGTCTCTACTCTTTCTTTATCCATCACCATCTCTCTGTAAATGGAGACTGTGCATTAGTTTCCCAGCCACCCAGACCTGAATAATGAAAAACTATATTAACAACAGCAGTGTCTGGCTAATGACTCAGGTATATTCCTATCAGGCTCTTCTATCTCAAATTAACCCATTTCTGTTATTTTGTATTTTACCATGAGGCTCGTGGTCTGTTACCTCTTGCTTCTTGGGTGGCTACATGGTGTCTACCTGACTCTGCCTTCTTTCATCTCCTATCTCTGCTTGGGTTTTCCACCTTGCTATGTTCTGCTCTGCCACAAGCCAAAGCAGCATCTTTATTAACCAATGGTAACAAAAACATATTCACAGCATGCAGAGGGGAATTCCACATCATCTCTCCTTATCCTGCTTCAGTCTTGTCTTCCTGGATTTCAGACTAAATTCTTTTGATGCTGTTTGTCTCTAGAGTAAAGTTCAAACTCCCTAGGCCCTTAGAGTCCTCTCCCTTCTGGGCCAGTTTCCCTTCCGTTGACTCTTCGTTCTCCTTCCTGAACTCTAAAAGTCTGCCTACATTGAACTCACACTGCTGAAACAACCCGCTTTACTCCTGCCCTGGTCCTGGTGCTTGTTTCTCTTCCTCTGCAGTCTGTACCTTCACACTGCAGTTTGCACCATCATGAACTCTGCATTTTTTCCCAACCTACTGCCCAAGAGTGTGGCTGTGGCCGAAAGCATGTTATTTCAGCCAGAAACACTTACATGTTTTTTCCTTACCCCCAGCCTAGCACCTGCTGGACACAGCATCCCAGCAGCATCCATTTTTAGTAGATGGCTCTTGTACACAGGCATACAGAAGGTGGATAGTGGGGTAGGGAGTTCTAACTGCAGACTGTATTGAACAGAGGAATTATGCACTTCCTGGGGCCCAGTAAAGTGAAAATCTTCCCTAGACCCACACAAATCCTGTGTATCTCTCTGTGTGTGCGTGTGCCTGCTCACGTGTGTGTGTGTGTGTGTGTGTGTGTGTGTGTGTGTGTGTGTGTACCAGCTAAACCTGTAGAAGGTCAGACTGATGTACCATTACCTTTGCCTGAGTCCCCAGTCTTGAAAACATGGAGGTGAGGTTAAGACTGAGCCAAATTGACCCTATTTTGTGGTCTTTCGGGGATGTGGCTCTCAACCACAGTGGAAGTTGGGTGCATTTACAAGCTGGAGGTGGTTTCAGCTTCAGTAATGGCCACTGCATCCCCTCCAGTGAATTCCTTCTAGCTTCCACCCCTCATATCCCATGGACCAGTCCTGGAACTGCTTATGATGGCTGCCGAAATAGCCAACGTGCCTGGAGAACTGACCAAGCTTGAAAATCAGTACCACATTACAGCTTCCACACAATGATGACGACTCTGCTTCCTTTTCTTTTTCTCCTTTATTTTTGTTTTTGTTGTTTGGTTGTTTGGTTGGTTGGTTTTTGTAGGGGGAGGTTGTAAGAACAGAGGGCAGATACAAGAAGACTGGGAGATAAACAGGACCAAAATGCAGGATCCACAAAGAATCAATAGAAGTTTTTTTTGTTTTTTTTTGTTTTTTTTTTAATGCAGTAAATATAAGCAAAAAGGTAGAGCGATGAGGTTAGGGAGATAGCTCAGCCCATAGAGTGCTTGCTTCTTAAGTATGAAGACTTGAGTTTGATTCCCAGCACCCACATAAAATGCCAGGCATTTACAATTCTTCCACTGGGAAGGCAGACACTGGGGTGGATCTTGGGACAAAGGTCTTTATAAGAAGACATGGAAAAGGACAACTGTCAGAGAGAGGAGCCATGAGTAGATGTGTTGGTAAAGGAAGGGGCCCCGAGCCAAAGGGCATGGCAGAGGCTGGCAGAGGGCGGGGGCAGAGATGGCAGGATGGATTCTTTCCTTAGACTCTAGAAAGAAACAGGACACTCTGCACACCTGGGTTGCAGCTCATCTCATGAGACTCCTACAGAACATCTAATGTACTGAGCAGGATAGCAGTCTGTGCTGGGGCACGCCTCTAGGCATGGCTGCAATGGAGACAGATGCACAAATCTAAGAGGTGTCAGCAGCCCTGGGTGCATGGGGGAAGGCTAAGCTGTCATGCCTTGATGACCCTGTCTTGGCTGCGAGCTGCAGAGCTGGGATACACTCTGCAATCTGTCACTCCTAATTTTCTGACCTGGATTTGCAGATAGATTATTTTTTTAAGGCTGTTTAAGAGGAACCTCAGCAGGAGAGAAATGGTAGGGAGAAGTCAGGGCAATTTATTTTTCATTTCCCTAAAATACCAACAGCATTTTACATTCACGTGGGGAGAAAGCGTGCAGTCTCATTGCCTCTCAAGAGAAATGTATGGTCCTTAATAGTGATGTAATCAAATTCATAGGCATTGGTTGGCTTTTATCATTTTAATTGACTGAATTCTGTGTTTGGTGTTCCCTAGTGCACCACCTCCACAAAAGGATTTAGGGTGGTTTCCTGCAATGCATATTCCTATGCAGTGGGATAGAAGGGAAAGATAAGAAAGTGAGGGGAAAAGCTAATGAGGATGAAGAGATGACAAACGGGCAGAAGGTGAGACAGGTGCCCACATGTCCGAGACAGACCCTTGAGCACTCCAGAAGTCCAGGTGGAAAAGACAAAGTGATTAAAGAAGCTTGTTGTCCACGAGAAACATCCTTCAGAGTGTGTGGAGGAGCATGCAGAAACAGTCCATCAACCTGAAGGAAGGATCTTTAGGGTGTCAAGGGGTAGGAGTCGGGCAGGAAGAAAGGGATGCAATCCTAGAGGACACAAGACCTGGGTTACAGCTGGCAGTTAGAGGAGGGTAGGGAAGATGGAAGAACCATACATGTAAGGAACCGTGGGAGCTATGCATGGTGGAGAGCAAATGTGAGTGGTGACATGGCAGTGCCTGTCCATTGTAGTGGAACAGTGTAAGGCCAGCATGGGTCAGGTCCCTTGCCATGTCCAGGACCCAAAATTTGCCTTGGGTGTAGGTTAGAGCATCAGTAGCTCCAAACATCAGTAGTGGTGCTGCAGGGCTGTAGCAACCATGCTGGATGAGCACAGCTTGCTGCTTGCCTGTAGCCTCAGGCCATATGCCCAACTGAAGGATGTCTATGGGGGACAAACAGTGACAGCACAGACCTTTGAAGCTGTGATTCTCCTAGGCTCGGTGGTCAGCTTTCCTGGACCCCTGGTCCCACAGCCCTACTCTAAGGCAGGAAACAAAGCAAGGGGTGTTGTTGGCCCAGGGAAGGTGTGTAGTCATGCCAATAGTAATGGAGTAGGCATCTAATCTAGCCTCTTAGCATCTATGGATCCAATCTGGATCTGACCAGATTTCTAGAGTGAGTACTTTTACCTCTGTCAGTGTTTTTTAGAGTCACAGAACTTATAGAATACATATCTCTCTAAATATATGTGTGTGTGTGTGTAAGTTTCATGTATATATATTCCATAAATATATATTCCATGTATATATGGAATGTATTGGAATGACTTAAAGGCTGCAGTCCAACTAATCCAACAATAACTAGCTGTTAATGAAAAGTAAAGAATCTAGCAGTTGGTCGGTCCTATGAGACCAAGTGTCTCAGATGTTCTTCTGTAAAGATTGGAATCCTAAAGAAATAGACTCCAATGCCAGTGAAGAAATAGATGAACTGGAAAGGTGAGGGCAATCAGGCAATGAAGGAAACCTTACATAGGCTTCGGGCAGAAGGTGTGGCCCAGATTAAAAGCGTGTCTTCCCACCTCAAGATCTGGATTAAAGGTGTGGGTCGTCCTGTCTCAAGATCCAGATTACAGGGTGCCCTTCATTTCTGGATTGTAGTTCGCTCCAGACATAGCCATCACACTCTGTGACAATCTTGGCACAAACCACTTGGCCTCAGTTCACTAGTCCCCTCAGGGGGAGGAGAACAAGTTTTATGTCTGGGCTGCTCAGCTTCATCTCCAAGTCTGATTCAAGATGTGTCCCATTGCCTCAGAGGTCATGCCACTCTCATCTGTAGAATGAAGTGCAAAAGAGTAAGTTCAGAGTTACACCACATGGGAGAGCTGGTGGGAAATCCTAGAGCAGGGCTGGTCAGCTTTCACCCCTTTGCTCTAAGGGAGGCTTTTACAGGAATGTATTATCTTCAGGATATGGTCGCTCATCAGAAAGAAAGAGAAAATGAATACTGTTTGACACACACAACTACTGTGGTGGAAGATGCTGCATTGATTTCCACAGCACTGACCCCCAAGCTCTTAGTCAGTTCTGATTGTGGACATGGAGCAGTGCAGTTTTTGCATCAGCTAAGAAGAAATGCAGGATTGCTCAGCCTGGGAGGGGCTTCCTGTGTTTGCTGTTGTTGCACGCACTCAACTCTTTTCTAAGAAAACATATCAGTGCGAACAACTGGCAGAATTGGGGCCACTTGAGTAGAGTTGATGCACTAGAACTCATCCTGGATATCCTACCTCTCCAAGCCCTGGATGACCCCAGGCTGGAAGAAGCAGGGCCCACCCTACTCTGAGACTCCCAACACAGGCTTGGAGACCACGGGTTGTCCATCCTCTAATACAATGTCAGATACGGGCTGACCAGTTTTCTGGAAGGTTCCATTATGGAGTTAGCTGCTTATGGTTAGGGGATGTCTTGACACTCAACTCCAGATTTGGGGAAGCATCACTGCCAAAAAGAATGTTCAAAGGCTAAGTCTTCAGGTGTACTCAAGTGTCTTCACCCAGAATCAAGGTCAAAGCCAAAGGCACAGAGTTGGTTGAAGTCTGTGCAGGCTGGAGGGTGTGATATGACTTCATCTCTTACAGTACATCAATAACAGGTTTTCAGCCTCAGCCTCCCCTTCCCCCAAATCCCTTTACTCCTTCATGTTCCCCACATTCCCCACTGGCAGTCTTGTCTTTATTGTCCCCTCCATCTTGACAGAAGGTAGCCTCTGATCATCCATCCAGGAAAACACATGGGAGACAATGCAAAGCCTGAGAAGGCCATTTGTCTCCTTCTCAAATGTCATTTGTCCCATTCTACCTGATCGGGTAGTCAATCTGGCCTCTGACTTCCCTTGACTTTTGGGCATGTCTGTGGACTAGAGGAGGTTTGTGAGGCACAAACTTGGGGACCCCTGAGTCTCTAGAACCTCTAATCCTTCTATCAGTGCCCCATTAGGAGAGCCAATAAGGAAGAATACCTCTCGTTCTGGGGGACAGTGTCATTACTAACCCAGAGCCCCCTTCCATCATGTGTGGCTACTGAGGTATATCTGGAACAGTGTATCCCAGGGCCTGGTGAAACAACTTCCTACTAAGGGGGTGAACAAGGACAGGAAAGGGGTCAGACAACAGCCAGAGTATTTGCCTTGAGTGACAGGCACAAAGAAGGAATGAAAAATTGCTTTGGAAAAAAAAACTGCTTGTATCTTCTTTATTTATTTATGTGTTTATTCATTTATCATTTATATTCTGTCTACCCCTTAGAAAGGATTTGAGAAGCCTTACAATATTAAAACCCATATAAAAGAAACTAAAAGAGAAAAAAATCTCTACAAAATAAAGATCATCTTAAAGGCATAAAATACCTGAGTATCCAACACTTAGTCTGAGGTTGTTTCTGCATCTGATCTATTAGTCTAGCTCCAAGCTAACACAGGAAGGGTGACTGTTACTGCTTAGGTGGTGCAGTACAAGATTGGAGGGAATAACTCTGGGTTCCTGGGCCCTGCTCCCTTTACTCTGGCCAGAAGTGCATGCCTGTGGCTGTCTCCAGAGGCTAGTGAATTACTATGGAGGATGCTCTCGCTCTATCGCAGGCATGAACTGCTTAGTCTAGCACTCTTCAATTGCCATGCTGGGCTGTGGGGGACACAAACCCTGGAGAACGTGTGACTACTTGCAGTTTATATTCTGGGTTTTGTGGATTTGTCTGCCTTGTTAAGATAATTGAGAACAGCCTCAGGAGCCTCGCTGTAGCGGTAACCACAGGCTCACAGAGGGCTCTGGGAGGAATGGACAGTGGACTCGGACTGAGGGTCTCTGAGTTTGATGAGGAGCCATGAGAGGAGAGGTGTGGAGACAGTCTTTGGGGACCTGAATGGGTTGACCTCAGGGGAACTGTGGGAAAGGCAAGTTCCCAACCACAAACTTTTCTGGTGACAAGGTGGCAGGGATGGATGCCTCCTGTGCTTTGTAAGGTTGTATCAGCATCAAGCACTTGGCATTCTCCCACCACATGACATTGGGGTAAACAGAGACCCCTCCTGTAAAAGAGGAGGTGCTGGGAGAGACCTCACACTAAAACCCCTCTGAAGTCCCTTGGAGACGGACCTTGGGCACCCTCGTTGCTGATCCAGGTCAGTGCCTGGGCTGAAATACAGGTTCCCAGCCTGGCATCCAGACGGAGTTTCCCACACTGGCACTATAGTGAGACAGCTGTGCAGGGTGCTGTGGGGCACATCCTGGGCTCTGTCTGGAAGGATTCTATTCAGCAGGACTGGAAACGGGCCAGCCATTTATAGCTGAATAGCCGACCAGTCTAACTGTGCTGGAATCCCTCCACGCTGACTCTTTGGCATGTTTGTCCAGGGGCCATGAAAACATCTAGTGACAGGGAACTTTTTCCCTCTTATGTCATCAAGCCCACTGACCAGTCCCTGATGCTGATAGACTCTCAGCTCACTGGTCCTGCTCCTGGCTACTCAAAAATAGGTTCAGGCAAACTAATGTCTTCTGTTCATAGTGTAGTTCCCAGAGGTTGCTAGTCGAAAGAACACTGAATTTGGGCCAAGACTGGGACAAATGTTTAATGTTTGTTCATTCATTGACCCCTGGGAATGAAATGCTCTCTGGGGGAGGTACCACCACAGCCTTCTCTGCCAATGAGGAAGCAGAAGCCTGGTGAGTAAGGAACCTGCCAGCATTTCATAGCATTTTATAGCAGTGATGAGAATCTCACTGCAGGCAGGCAGGGAGACAGGTCCGAGCTCCCAGAATATTCTCTCCAATAATGCAGCCTCACCCTGCTCAAGGGATCTTGCTCCATTTGTTTGCCTGCTCTGTTGCACTCAGTAGTTGGTTTCCATCTCAAGGTGGCCTTGAAATCTCAAAAAAGTCACATCAGGGACAGCCATGTGTGTCTGAGGCCTAGAAGGCATGGGCACAGTTAGAACAGTATGGACAAGTCACTGGCACTACTGTGAGGGCAAGGTGAAGGTGTGGGGAGTGGATTCCTGCTCCTGCTGAGTGGAACAGCCACACACGTGTGAGCTCCCTTACATGCTATAAAACCCTGGTGGACCCTCAAGTTTAGAGTCAGGCAGACTGAGAGGTGGTGGGACACGGGGATACCATCAAGCACAGCTTCAGGAGAAGTCACAGGTGGGTAAGGAGCATCAAGGGATGTGTTATCACTTGGGTTTCAGTGTCACCCAAAGGCCATGTACTGAAGATTTCGCCCAAAGAGCAAGCAGTATTTTTTGGAGATCACAGAATCTTTAGGAGAGGGAGAATGGTGGGAGAGCAAGTTATATCACTGGAAATGCTCCCTCTCTTCCCCATTTCTGCATCCCACCTGCTAAAAGATGCTCCACTCCCTCCATGACTTTCCCTTTCACTACAGACCTGAGTAACATTGCAAAACAACCACAGACTGAGCCCTCAGAGACCATGGACCCAGAGACACCTTTCTTCTTTTAGCTTGACACCTTAGCTACTTTGTTACCAGAATAAAACACAGAATAGTCACGTTTGGCAGCTAATGCCTCTTAATAAAGTTGCATCAACCATCAACCCAGCTTTTTGTAATAGGGGTGCTTAGCACACCCCAGGGCTTCAGACTTGCTGGCCCAGGGACAGAGAGAGTCTTCTATGGCAGATGTGCCAGGACACTCAGCAGTGGATCTTCTGTGCCTGCTAAAGATGTATGTCTGGAGAGGGAAGGATGGAGGACAGACAGACAGAGGGGGAGAATGAGAATGTGAACGGGGGCTGATGCAGTCAGATATATCAGATATTGTTAAGATGCCCATCCTCCAAGCCTCAATGTCCTGAACAATGGCTGAGGACTCAAGTGTGCCTCCTTCTCCCACCATCACATTGAAATTGGCTCCTGACTTTTTGAAATCACTTTGAGAGTGAAAGAGGAAAGAAACATGAGAATCTGCCCAGTGCAGGAAAATTCCCGCTGGTTTTCCTATAGATAAAGGCTGCATGCTCCCGTGGAGAGCTGCACTCTAAAATAGCAGCCGAGCAGGCGAGAGAGAGAAACTGCTCAGGAGTAAAGGAGGGAAGAGACACTCAGCAATGAAATGCAGTCACTGGGGCTTGTCCTGATGAGACTGTCTTGTGGGACACAGTAACAGAAGTTCTATAAGGCCCAAAGACCCTGATGCCCTTCCATGCTGGCTCATTGATTCTTCATATGAAGTTGGGTGTGGGCTCATTCATGGTTCTCATTGCGCATGTGGACAGGATCTGAAGCTTGGGACTTGAATCATAAGTGAGCCCGAGGTTGAATTTATACAATAGGCATCGGTGATACTACGAACATAGTGGAATGGTGGCAACAGTAATTGCTTGGCCAGAAATACATGGCCTGAAATATCGGAAACCAGCAGTTTTTCTTACTGTCAGTCCTCATGGGTGGCTTAAGCGATGATTCAGTTGTCCCCTTAGGCATATCTACCACGGGGTAGCTGGGGAAGGTCACCTCATGCTTTTGAGGTTGTTTTTCATGCATCATGTGTGACTAATTCTGTTTATTTGCAATATTGATGAGAGAACCGAATGTCAAAGCTCACGTGAACATATCCAATGTCTGCCTTGATACCTAAATAGAAAGAAAAAAGAAGACAAACACAAGGGAGAGAGCTACATGTGCCCAAAGTCTGTGTTGCCATTATGTGTGCATTTTCCCCCTTAGTTAAAGCCCTGGCTGTAAGCCAAGCACTGACCTAAGAGCTTCTTTGAATTTCTTGACGTGATCTTGATTGTGCTGTGCATGAATCAAGCATAACTCATCATGTTTCATACAAGGAAGATGCTGGGATCTTAGGTTCACATTCACATCCCATCTCCCCATCATACCATAGTCCCACCCTCTCTGGTTAATTATGCACTGAAAGGCTGCCTGAGACATTCCTCACCAGAGTCCCAGCTCAATGTATGCTCAGTACTGAGCAGAGGCAGTAGATGTGCCTTCCCAACACACAATTGTGCTCCCCCCACCCCCACCTTCCCCCGGCAAGTTCTATCTGCAGCCACTTTTCCAGTCCAAGCTTATGAAGACACATGGGCTTCATTAGGCCGGGCCTAAGCCCTAATTCATCATCATCCACACACCTTTCAGAAAACCCCATGTGTTCTAAGAAGAGTGGATGCCGTGACAGGCAGAGCTGTTCTGATTAGAAACAACAGGCGAGGCTTAGAATCGATCCGGGCATTGGAGTCTGGCTCCTTGCAGAAGTTCCCCAGGCAGGGACTCAGAGGGCAGGATGACCAGGTTGTAATGATGATGGATGACCCAGCCCTTGACTCTGAGCTTGAGGGTGGAGAGTTGGATCAAGATCTTAAGGTTTAGTGACATACTGTCCGAATCTCTCTTTCCCCACCCCATCTGGGATCCCCATAAGGGGACCTCAAAGAGTGGAAGAGGATGCCCTGGAGGGCTTGCAGGATGGATAGCAATCACCTGTATCTGAAGCTGGAAGGATGGTGGTCAGGCATAGAGGATTACTGGCGAGCTCGTTGGCAAACAGCTCCTGCTTCAGAAGAATATAAGCTTTGACAAGGCAACAGATGAGCCCCAGAGAAGGTTAGGGGAGAAAGTTTCCCTCCTTTGGCTACACTGACGACCCTTAGACTTTGCTCTGGTGAGTTTACCCTCTCCTTCTCCAGGAACATTGACTTGTGATGTCACTTCCAGCTCTCAGCTCCTTTAACTGCTGCAACAGTTCCACCATTGGCTGGTTATCCAGTTGAGGCCCCTGAAACACAGAGAGATTATCTAGCACAAGTTACACAAATGACAAAGGGTTCTGACAGCATTCAGAAACTCAAACTCTCCAGTTCCCAGAATCCCTAGGGTTTAGTGTTACAGGATACTTACAGATGAGCAGGATCAGTACTGTGATCCCATTCGCTCCATTATTATGACATGAACCCTTTCTGTGTCTACTTCTTCCTCTAGACTATGGGAAGAAATAGTATTTAAGGGTTCTCCACTTCCCAAGTGTTTAAGTCAATCCCTCCCCAAGACCAAACTTTTCTGGTGTTATTGTAGCCCTAGGGGAGGAAACTATTCAACCTTCCTTATTAGACTGTATAGGTGTGTAGTAGGAGGCTGCTCATTCATTCTTGGCTGCTCAGACCCGAAATAATCATTGAGAAACTGTATTAATTAAATAACTGCTTGACCAATCACTTAAGTGTATTGCTAGCTAGCTCTTACATTTAGAATTAACCCGCTTTCATTATTTTATATTTTACCATGAGGCTTGTGGCCTACTGGCAAGGCTCAAGCTGGTAGCTCACATCTTTCCTCCTCTGGTGGCTATTTGGCGACTCCCGACCCTGCCTTCTTTCTCTCAGCATTCAGTTTAGTTTTCCCTGCCTAGCTCCACTCTTTTGCCATATCACAGGTCAAGACAGTTTCTTTATTAACTAATGGTATTCACAGCAAACAGAGGGGAATCCCATATCATAGGTGTAGATGTCGAGAGAGACAGATCCCATGGGATGGATGGGTAGATAGCAGACGAATATGTAGAACAAAATTTACTGAAGAATTGGATCACATGATTATGAAGGCTAATAAAACCTCAGACATATCAACAAAAGTAACTGGTAGAGGAGTCCAATTTAAATCCAAAGGTATTAGAGCCAGGGGAGTTGATGACACCATTTTTAGTCCAAGGATAAAGGACAAAGAACCCAGTAATCAAGAGTTAGAAGTTTCTGAGCCCAAAGGTGGAGACTTGATTCTGTCACCCAACAGCAGAAGTGTGTCTTTGTCTGGAACAGAGAAACAGAAACTATTCCTTTCTGTTTTCTTTTTTGTTCCTTCCGGAATCCCAGAATATGGGTTGGTGCCCAGCTACATTGAGGTTAGATTTTCCCCACCACTTCCAATTCTTCCAGAAACACCCCCACAGAATATTCACAAATGATGCTCTATCACTCTTGAGAATATTTCTTAATATGGTTAAGTAAAATGAACAGTTTCTTTGAGCCAAAGGGCATGACACCCACAGGAAATAATGTTAGGAGAATTCTCAGCAATTATAAAAATAATTAGAAAATTCTCCAAGTCATCTGAAGAGGTGAAGTTCCTCCTGGACACAGAGACCCTGGGCTAGTGAATAACCAGGACCTGGTGCTGACCATATATGGATTCCATCTCCATGGCAGCTTTTCAAGAATGTGTATCACCGTTTTTGATGTATCCTTGCTACATATGCAATCTGCTCATTAGTCAGTCAGACATCCCAGTAATCAGACTGCTGTCATGGGATCATAGAACCGCTGTTTAAGTCCAATGTTTTACTTCACAATGGTTTTAAAGTATAAAACAACACTGGCAGTTTCATTTGAGTATATCTTTATCATTGTATTTTATCATTATTTGTTGTTTAATGTTACATTGTACCTAATTTGCAAGTGAAACTTCACCATAGTTGTATGAATATATGAGTAAATATTATACAGTTATCCACCCCTTCATGGCAGTAATTTGTCTTGAGAAAGACACTAGTAGGGGATGTGGCTACTGTGTGAACCTCATAGCACATTTATACAAACTAAAATGGCTACAGAGTCACTAGGTGATACAATGGGACTACCGTTGTACATGTGGCCCAGCATAAGCCCAAACGGGGCCCTGCAGAACAGGACTGCAAATACAGGGTTCACTAGTATCTGTCATCTCATGCACTCTTTAGAGGTCTTGAGACAAGTTCCCCATTTATGGAGAGGGGTTCTTCTTTACTATTTCATGATGAAGTTTGCTAATGTGTGTTTTAGAGTTAATAGACAAATGTACATCATGTGGATGATGTGATCTCTTGGTCCTTTGAGGTTCTTCTGCCCACACTTAGTATTGCATATAACAATATGCACTTCTGCAGTTCTCCAAACACTGAAACCTGTGCACTTCTTTGCCCTTAACTGGACTCTTCCTTGTCCACATGCTCTTTCTCATGGCCTTTCCTGCCTCTTCTACTACTTGAATTTTACTCTTGTCACCTGGGCAGTTTTAAAACCTGGAGGCCCTTGTTTGTCATTGTCTGTCATCTGCTATGGATGGCCTTCTCTCTCTTCCATTGGATTCTGGGCTGCTGAAAGACCAGAGGTCTTGTTCTTTGAGTCACCCAGTATTCCCCTATGCTCCAAACAGTATGGCTGAGCATATGAATAATGGTACCTAGCCAGATATGAGCGCACAGATCTGTCTATTTCTGTTAATACATAAGTAAGATCTCCACAAAGATCTTGGTTTCTTTTAAAAGGTTAAAAATATGGTCGCCAGCAGATGAATGCAGAACTGTGAATAGCATTTCAAAGAAAACAATGGAAGTCTAGGACAATCGCATTGCACAATTGCACAGCGTGTAGCAAACTGGAAATAGCTTGGCCTTTGTTTGCTATCAGAAAGACCAGTATGTATGTCCAAGAAGCAGAAACCTCAGTTCACTGCTGGATGGAAGAGGAAGTCTCTTTGTTAACGCCAAGAAATATGGTAATATTTTGCCCCAATAACTCATGATATGGAAATTATTTCAACGTTTGAGAAATTTAAAACATCAGCTCAGAGGAAACAGAGTTGTTCCAGTATTGGGTGCATGGTACCATCTTTTCAGTACCATAAAAGACTAATGCTGGCATTCATGCGCCTGCCTGCACCATCCAGTTGACCTCCCATGCTTCCAGACCAATGTGTCTGAGTTTGAGGGAACACTGGGGATGGAACTATTTATCTGCCGTTGTTAGTGATTTTCTGTATGATGTGGTTTGGAGGGAGTTGGTTTCCACTCATCTTGGTTGAGGCGCTTTTAGTGTGCTTCCTCCTGAAGGAGCATCCTTTTGTTAGCCTTGCTTTTTCCGCTTGTAGGTTGACAGAGGTCAGTAGAGCAACAAATACACAAGACTATGGGTTGTGTACAGTCAAGATCATGTAGCATTCTGAGCATTTTACACCCCTTAAGTAAGGATCAGTGCTCTGTACCATGTGTTTCCTCTTCTCCCCTTCTGGAGACGGATGAAGATCCTTTGCAAGCAGCATATTTTCCTAGGGAGGTTGCCAGTGCTAGATCTTTGTCAGTATTTCTTTGTAACTTACTTTTTTTCTTAACAGTGTCTACATTTGACATTCCTCTGAGATGATATATTTAACTACCATGAATCATTTTCTCTTCTGCACAAAATTTACTGGATACTTACTATGTGAATCAGCCATAATGTATTTATGTAAGAAAAAAATAGAAGCCAGTAGTTCTTACTTCTGGTGCTCACTGAAGATCTATCTTGGAAGGTGGGGATAGTCACTGTGAATATGGGTACTGGTTAGGTGAGAACTGGGGATGGAACACTGTGGTTGTCTGAATGGTAAATATCCCTTATAATCTTAGTTTCTTTGAATACTTGTCCTCAGGAGATGGCAGTGTTTGGGTAACTTAAGAGGTGTGGCCTTACTAGAGGAAGTATGTCACTTTTAGTGTACTTTGAGAATTAAAAAGCTTCACCCACTTCCAGTTCGCTCTCCCTGCTTTTCCCTCAGCCTCTTTCTCCTATGTCCATTCCTGCCACTTGCTGCCAGGCCTCCACTTCGCCATAATGAACTCTTATCCCCTTGGAATCATAAGCCAAAGCAAACTCCCTATTCCTTAAGTTGTGTTTATCTGGTGTTTTATCTTACAAACAGAAAAGCAACAAATCCAAGTCCCCTTGTACTGGCATCTGTCTCACCAGAAACATCCTGAACAGATTTCTTTCCCAAGTAGGGAAGATATGGACATTTCAAAGAAGACAAGAAGCCACTTGAATCTCCACTAGCCTGAGAATACTGTCAGTAAACACATGTCCTGTTCCCCTCTCCTGATACTTCTGCCTTCCTCAAGCCCTGTCTG
This sequence comes from Dicrostonyx torquatus, assembly GCA_028555095.1. Taxonomy (NCBI): domain Eukaryota; kingdom Metazoa; phylum Chordata; class Mammalia; order Rodentia; family Cricetidae; genus Dicrostonyx; species Dicrostonyx torquatus. Next base: position 2,944,045 of record JAQHUG010000120.1, read on the forward strand.
TAGAAACTCAACATCTAGGACCCTGGATCAGCTCCTCTGAGCTCAACTGTGCCCCTTTCTTTCATTCTTTGTTCCAAAAGGTGAATATGTATATCTGTGTATAAAATATATACCACTTGAATACATATAAATATGTTGAAATATTTATTTTCAATAAATTTTTGTATCTTTGGTGAGTTTTATAATTATTTATTCTTTGAAAATTTCATGCATGTATGTATACAATTTATCTTGTGCATATGAAACCCTTATTTCTCTCTCCCTACAGACTCTCCCATCTCATCTCTCTCTCAACTTCATATCCTCTCTTTAAAATTATTTATTGTTTGTTTATTAATTTCAATTGTTTTCATTTTGTAAGCCTTCCTCTTTCCACTCATGGAGGTGGTTCTTTAGGTATTTTTTTTTAATCCTTAAACCCTGGCGTGGGGAATCTGCTAATGACCATACTCCTAAAGAAAAGTGACCTTTCCTCCCCAACAGCCTCCAGCTACCAGTAGTTTCTCCAGATTATGATGTGGCTTTGGGATCTCCCCTTCCATATTGGAATTTTTAAGTGGCTTGATCTTATTATACAACTGTTATGTAGATAACCACTGTTACTGTCAGTTCATATATATATAGCCATGTCATGTTCAGAAGCCAGCATTTAATAGCGTCCCCTTCCACCCTCTGATTCTTGCACTTTCTGCCCTATCTTCCAGTTTGTTCCCCCAGTCTTTCGTGGTGGTGGTGGGGCATTGATATGGATGTGGCTGAGCACTGGCAATTTCTTATTCTCAGCACTTTGAACAGTAATGAGTCTTTTCATTAACCGATGTCTACTGCAATAAGAAATACCCATATATAATATTTAAAAAAGGAGTTTAAATAGATTTAAACTACAGCAGGGGCTCAGTGCTACCCCAGACACCATTGACCACCAAGTAAAAATCCCAGTGCCAGATATAGATTATCTCTCCTTAAATGGCTGCTAAATGGAGGGGTGGTTCCATAGATTTCCCCAAACTTTGCAGTCTATTGCCATTCCTATCAATTAACCACTAGCAATTTTATGGTAAGTAAGACCCTATTCCTGAGGACATCACACATCTGAGTCATAGGAAATGGAGGAATCAAGTTGGTACCAGTTTGGAAGTTTCATTCTTACTGAGTTGCTTTCATAGTGCTGGAAGGTTCTGGACATGCTACTGGTAAGGGTGGGTTGGTGGGGATTGTCATCAGTCTTCTCCAGCTGTTAGCCCTGTGAGCTATCGTAACAACTGATGTGGCAACATGAGTCCACCGCTGAAATGATACAAATATTACAGAAGTATCTTTGCTAGGGTTTTTACTGCTGTGAAGAGATGCCATGACCACAGCAACTCTTATAAAGAACGCATTTAATCGGGGTGGCTCACTTAGAGTGTCAGAGGTTCAGTCCGTTATCATCATGGGAAGCATGGCAGCATGCAGGCCAATGTGGTGTTGGAACTGACAGGCCTACATCTTGCAGGTAACAGGAAGTCACCTGACACACTGGGCCATATCCCAAGCATATGAAACCTCAAATCCAACCACCCCTACATTGACACACTTTCTCCAGCAAGGCCATATCCATGCCAGTAAAGTCATACTTCTTAATAGTGCCACTTCATATGAGATTATGAGAGCCAATTACATTCACACTACCAAAAGGAGGAACCAACACTTCCTGATTGGCTTTACTTGGTATCAGTAAATGAGCCAAAGCCTAGTGACTGACTGGGTCATTGTCCTTAGAAGTGACTCTAGTACATTGATTCTGCTAAATGGACACAGGAGTAAACTGTCTCCTAACTTTTTAGTTTCACACCCATAGATTAGTGTATCTCTCAATCCCCAATAGAGAAGCTTATTTTTTTTTGCAGTAGATAGCGATTAACACAGACACCAAAAATTGGTTAGCATGCAGGGAATAAGGGACTGCAGAGTGTTCAACCCCCAAAGAGGTGTCTATACCAAACCCTCTACCCACAAGACTAGGGAAGCATCTCAGTGGAGGCAGCAGAAAGATTATGAGAGCCATAGAAGTGCTTGTAGTGAACAGTATTTGTTGGACATGACAGTATAGTTGCACACATGAACTCAAATGGCGGAGACTGTATGTACAAGACTTGTGCAAGATCATGCCAACCCAAATTCCAGCATGAATGGGAAAGGAGATCAAGAAGCCCCACTACTGACAAAGGAGCCACTGGCAGATAATGGCTACTAGAAGAAAAATCACTTTTATTCAGGGATTCCCTGAATCTCTGACAGGCTACCCATGTTCATACATCATGGGCCATACCCATGTGTATAAATGGACTCAGTACATATTAAATTGAGAGGGAGAGAGAGAGAGAGAGAGAGAGAGAGAGAGAGAGAGAGAGAGAGAGAGAGAGAGAGAGNGAACAGAATTGTGAGGGCAAAGGAGAGAAGATATGGAAGGAATTGGAAGGAATTGAAAGAGTAGGAATTGGGGGATGGAGTTTTTCAAAACAAATAGGCATATATACTTGAATAAAACATTTAATAACAAAAGGTTTGAAGGAATACAAGTCTAGAGAAATAAACGAACATGTAGAAGGCAATTTGATTATATGGCTACTTAGAAAAACCACATCAATAATCTCTTCCCTAGGGCATATGAATTTGTTCCTAGCCACAGATTTTGAGCATGTATATAGCACCAGACACGAATTCCCACTCCTCTCCATCTCTCAAATACAACCAAAGGAACAGTTGGTTACCCCTATAAACATATTGCCACTGTTGCACCAGTGCATCCATTTGACCTGGCAGGTTGGGGTTGTAGCATGCAGAGTCCAGCACTGGAAAAGATCATGTGTCCCCCGCCCAGCCCCATCCCCAGCAGCCTGTGTAGCACCTCCAGCACTATGAAAGCTATTGAAAAGGAGTTTCCTGGTCAATTTAAGAATGATTAGCCTATGTCCTGGAGACAAATTGGGTGGTATCTTCAGGAGTAGGGTCTTACTATTTAGTTATTATGGGAAACCAGGAGCAGTAGCAACAGGTTATTGTTTGGGGATGCTTCTGAGTCTTCTTTGATCAATGCCTTCTGGGAAGGTGACCTATGCTTAGCACTGAGATTTTAATTTAATAATTTGTATATCAGTTCTCTGTGTTTTGGAAAGTTTAGACTATTGTGAAAACACTTTAAAAGGGCTCTAAGAGAAGCCTTTTCTAACCCTCTAACCAAACTGGGAAACAAAAGGTTCTTCTCCATGAGTTCTGTGGGAAATTACTCTATCATCTCTCTGCCTCCTCCTTCCCCACACCATAATCTCCCATTAAGCTCCATTCAGTTATGGATCTTTGTACAAATCTTCTTTTTCTCTCCAAGAATGCCTCACAAAAACATGCTGAGCAATTCCTTAAGACCTCCACAAGTTGTTCTTCTGGAAATAGACTTTTGCATTGGTGTGATCACCTTGCAGTCCTGCTTATATTAGAAATGACTTCAGTACATTCTCATTAAGCTGACTTGGGGTTGGCAAGGGAAAATAGGGAGATACCTATTTTCCTATCAGTATCAGAAAAAGGGCACATCAGCAGAAATGGCCCTGAACATTTGGGAATTTTTTTATTAAATCGTTTTCTTTTGCTCAGCTCTGGTTTTAATTTCCAAGCTCCCTTTTAAACTTCAGTTCTAATGCTAGCTGTATCATGCAGGGTGTAAGTAAATATGAGAAAGAAATTCAATATCCAACCAGAATTTGAAGGGACAGTGAGGCTTCATTTAAAAAATAATGACAACAGCACAAATGGAAAAAAGAAACAGAAAAAAATGGGATGGAGTGTTTTGTTTGAGTACTGAGCAAATGTTAATAATGAATAGAGAAAATTGCTAGTATTGATTTATTTCTCATGTTGGGAAGATCAGATATAGGACTTTAACATAACTTATAATTTTCACATTGAGTCAACGCAAAATACTAGGTATATAAGTTAAACTGTTTTAATACTGGAATTTTCATATCATACAAACTACTATGTATGAATTTGTATGATAACTTGATTAATGTCTATTTCCTCTGCTGATCTGAAAATACCAAGGGAACAAGAAAAATATCTGTCTTCTGTTTCCTGAAGTTAATAGGATATTTGGTAAGTTGTAGAAACTTGTAAAAATATGTCATGAAAGAGTACAAAAGGACTAGAAGGGGAGTCACAGGTCACTGGGGCTGTGTGTAGGGATCTGACTCTCCTATGAGGTCAGGACTGGTCGGGACTCCAGCATGAATGTGACAACACCACACAAGTCAATGTCAGGCAGAGTGGGGCCCTTGGTACCAGTATCTCTGAAGAATATATAGAGAATTTGCAGGTGCTACAAGAAAATCTTTTGGAAATAAGACTTAGGGATAAATACAAGCATGTAAGAAGTTTATTAATTGTTACTCTGGAGGTCACATCAATCGTATGGGAAGAAAGAGCCAGTAGTGGGAGGAGGAAAGTCACACTGAGCCTTTAGTCTACTTGACTATTCTATTCTATTCTATTCTAGTCTATTCTATTCTATTCTATTCTATTCTATTCTATTCTATTCTATACTACTTGACTTTATTCTATTTGACTTCTATTCTGAAGTCAAGCAAGTCTTTATGGTTGTTCAGAGGTGAAGTAAAGGAGGCAAGCTTTTGTGCTTCTACCATTGACTTGTTGGTTGGTGTGGGATAGCCAAGGAAATACCTTGAACTTAGATAAGGTAGGTTTCTTTAACTAAGGCAATTCCACAAGAGTACTATCATCCAACAACACACTCAGCATCATAGGCAACAAGTTCTTCAGACTTGAAGGGGCATCTTGTCGGTTTCCAGTACATCCACCACAGGCATATGGAGAATAAGGGGCCAAGCAGTGGGTGGAGGAAGCATCCTGCTGACCACTATGTGAAAGTTGGGGGTGAAGGGAGGATCCTGTTTCAGCAAGGACAGGAATGTTTCCTGTTCCTTAGCAAGAAACCCATGGAGTCTTGGGACCATGTGTAGTAGGAGGCCACTTGATTTTTCCCAGCTGCTTAGCCCCAAAATAACCACAAAGATATCATATTATTTGCAATACTGTTTGGCCAATAGCTTAAGCATATTTCTGGCTAACTCATATCTTAAATTAACTCATCTGCATTAATCTGTGTATTGCCACAAGGCTGTGGCTTACCAGGTAAAGTTCAGGCATCTGTCTCCAGCATGGTTACATAACTTCTTACTAACTCTGCCTTCTTTCTCCCAGCATTCAGTTCCCCACCTAGCTCTATTCTGCTAAGTCACTGGCTTAAACAGCTTCTTTATCCATTAACCAATAAAAACAACACATATACAGAAGGACTTCCCACACCAAACATGGATGAGATTCTGAGATCTACTCTACCTTGGAAAAAAAGGACCATTTGCTCAGAATCAGAGTTCTAACCTTTGGTGGAAAAAGGGAAGCAAGACAGGCTCTTTCAACAATCTTCAGGTTCTACAAAACAAGATATCATGCTGAAGCACTTGAGTTTTATTTTGAAAACAATAGATGTCTGTTTTTGAAGATCAGGAAAGTACAGAAAAGTAGGAAACTACATAGAGTCCACGTAACTGGAAATAATCATAAGAACTTGGGAAGAATTTCTTATTTGCTTTTAATCTTCATGTGGTCATCTTCATTGAGTTATTTAAATCTTAGTCATAATTTCACACTCAGGCTGTTAACTCTGATATTAAGTAAACCATTAGTACTAGATGCATGCTATTTCACCAACTGGATGTGCTATAATTTTCCTGACAGAAAAAAGTGATTTTTATTATTCTTGTTATAAACAATGATGTTATCATTTTGTGTGTGAGTGCCTACAGGTATATAATTAATTATTTAATTAGAAAAATTTCTAATTATAGAATATCCAGATCTAAATGAATGAATATTTCTACTGTCTTTGACTGGAAGTGACATTGAAGGCACTGACCTGTTCTCATGTCCAGAAACATCTGTAAGGTACTTTATTATGGTGGCACCAGCCAACAAATTCAAGGTTTTTGAAAGTACACTAAAAATAATAACTGAGAGTACAGACATGTGGGAGAGCTTGCATGCTGTTATGGATTCTAGGGGAGGCTTTGGTTCTTTGTACTCACTAATGAGGTAGGGGAGGAAAAGGCTCCTGCTGCCTTTCTGTGGGATGTTTTTCTGTTTCTGGGTCACATTTAAGGAGGAAATGCCAACCCTGTGAAATTCTGGCTTACTGAGAAGTACCTGTCAGCATTCCTCCCTACCTGTGGCCCACCTCATCAAATGGAGCTCAGACTCATCACAGCGGAGCAGACATTCCCAAGTAAAGGCTGATTTGGGCACTGTCTGTCCAGTTCTTTTCCAAGCTTGGCAAATTGAATACATGAGAGATCAGCTTGCATCCCTTGTAGTCACCATTTAAAGGAAGATAGCTAGGGTTACAATCCTGATAGACAGAGCACCCCTGAACTTAGAACCATATGAAGACAATCTCTCCATCCCCTGCAGGACCTGTGTGCCCACACCTGAGACAGAGGGATGGATGGGTGTGAGGCAGAATTAATGTGGGAGTTCCCAGTGAACCAATGAACCACACTTCCTGTGTTTTCTTTGGCCAATAGGACACTGGTTATCAGAATGCAGAGTTCAAAAGTGCAGGTACATATGGGCAGTACTAACTGGACTTAGTAGGTTCAAACAACAACAATAACAAGCACAGATATATGTAGATGGCAGGGAAAGCACTGGGGTATATATGGGGAGTTGGAAGGAAGAACTATGGATAGACATGATAATATTTATTTCTATACATGTATGAAATTCTTAAAACTGAAAGATACTTTTAAGTGTTCCATACTGAGCCTTTTCCTGTTGGACTCCAGTTTTATGGAAATGGAAGCTATCGATTGACATGAGATATTGCCAGTAGGGGCGGCAGATGACGAGACTCCTCATGGAGAGTTAAGCACCTGGTGAAGTGAGACTTTCTGGCTAAGTTCACAGCTGGACAGGTCAGCAAATGCTACAGATAACATTAGTGTCAGCCAGCCAGCTCAGAGAGAACTTACCAGGCACAGATCAGAACTTCTGAATCTCGGCCCCAGGCACGTGGCCTGGAAGTAGGCACAAAGGAGGGTTCTCATTGTGTATGCCTGCTTGATTGCTGAGCAAGAGGCGTGAAAAGTAGAATATGGGTGCCCAGATGAGCCATTACTCTTTGGGGTGATTTTAAAGGCAAGAAGATATAAATAAGCAATGGAAGTGACCTGTGTCTCTCAGATGCTGCACACTCAGGCAGGAGAATGAAATGAATGCCTTGCCTCTTGGCCTCACAGTTCACATGCTCATGTTTTATGGAAGGGTGAAGAATTCAGCACTCCTTAGTGGTCATTAAATTGGGACTGTTCTCCCCAGGGATCTCATTTTCTTCATTGTCAACAAGAAGAGCATAGACTAGGGGTTCTTTGAACAAAGCAGGCAGGTCCTTGGGATATCTGCCCTTCAGTGTTCTACATACCACTGAACACACTGGCTATACTGAATCCTCAGAAAAGAAGAAGGGGAAGGGTCATTTATGAACACCTGAGTTTAGAATCCCAGTGGACATACAATGGAATGTATGTCCATTGCATGGACTCCAGTGATACCCCTGAAGGCCTGCTGCTTCTTGGCTGATTAAGCAGTAGGTCTGTAAGACAACCAACAAAGGGCTGGTCACTCTTCCCCTTCTATCTACCTGGATACTTCCCAAAACAGGGTAGGCTTCACCACAGCCAGATGGCAGCTGGGGAGGCAGAAATCCCTGTCTGGGGTGGTGCTCTGCCACTGAGAACTCAAGTATGACATAACATCTTTCTCCAATAGCCATGAGCTTTGGTAGTTTCTAGAAGGGAAGGATGATTACCTTTGCTCTGTGTGACAGTGGATTTTTAAGTAAACTGGAGTATATTTACAACTACCTGGGAGACACACTCCTGGACACATCTGTGAGGATATTTCCAGATAGCTTTAACTGAAGAGGGAAGGTCCACCCTCCACATGAGAGGCACCATCCATCCTCATGGACTAGAAACCCCAATGCACAAATGAAGATGCCCACTGAGCACCAAGATTCTTTCTGCTTCCTGATGCAAAGTGACTAACTGCCTCATCCTCCTACCAGCAATGCCTTTCTCATCATTATCATCAAACCATGAAATCATCCTTAAGCTAGTAAGGTATTTTGTCACAGCAGTGAGAGCAGTAACTAACACACCCTTGGATAGTGAATGGGGGCAAAGGTTAGCTTAGAATGATGAGAAGGGCCTCCATGTCTGATAAACTGTGGGGAAGAGCTAAGACTCTTTTTCAGTGGTGATGAAAAGAACTAAAGAAAAGCATGCTTTATCTTGGGTTTGAAAGTCACTTGTTGCTAATTAGAAAACTGGATGTCCAGGAAGTTGCAGTAGAAGTTGGGATCAAAGAAGGGCAGGAGCCCCATCTGGGCCCAGATAGCTGCACTCAACTTTAGCAAGCAATGGAACAAAGAGATGAGCATACAAATTAGGGTGCTTATGGATGTGAGAGGTGCTGGGACAGGCAGACCAGGAATGGTGGTATGTTGAGGATCTCTCTCTCTCTCTCTCTCTCTCTCTCTCTCTCTCTCTCTCTCTCTCTGTGTGTGTGTGTGTGTGTGTGATGTGTAAGATGGAACTTTTTGGAAAACTAAAAAGTAAAGTTCGTCTCTCCTGGCACTAGCACTAGCAGAGGGGAAGCTGGTGCCTTGCTCCTGGGCAGTGTCTTGGTCAGCAAAATCAGTAGTGAAACGATGAACAAAGATCACCGAATGTCACCAAATGGTCCTATGTCTATTCCTCACAAGTCTGCACCTCCCCCGAACTACTTAACCACACAAGCTCTACCCTAGAGTCACGTAAGAGGGGCTTGTGGCAGAGCTCATCCTATGGCAGACAGGAACACCATGCTGGGGGACAGCCCTCAGCCTAGCCCAATTACTGGATTAATTTTACCACACAAAGGCATTTCAGTTTCTGAGCTTCATAGTCTGTGGCCTCATCACTAGACTCAAACTGAGTCTTTCAAGGTGAATATTCCTGGATAGAACTTTAGTGAATCCAATCTAGTAGGAGTCCCCAATCCAGGTACAGAAGGAGGAAAGACAGGGCAGGAGACTACCAAGCAGTCTGCAAGAAACCCGGGGAAGCTTTTTGGACTGAGGAGGATGCTGATGATGTCCTTTTTGTATCGATGGATGGTGTTAGCTATCATCCTTGGATCCATGCTTCCACCATGGCCTCTTTGTCCTTTATCATCTTTGTTCATACAGGAAGAGGACAAAAGTAGAACCCAGGGCCCAAACCGGATCTTCCTAAACTCTTACCCAGTGTCCCTGGGAGCAGCAGTTTATGTACACTTTAAAATTTAACAACTCTCCTTTTGATAGTTGTATTTTTAAAATTAAAAATGATTCTCCTACTTAACTGAGGTATAACTGACCCATGCACACGAATGGAAGGTATACAGCACAATGTTTTAACTCATGGATCCACTGGGAAATGCTTACAGCATCTAGTTAACATGTGCATCTCCTCTCTGCCTTACTTCTTTACTGATGAGGACTTCAAATTCATCCATCTGTGTTGGAATTTCTACTGATTCAATTTTGTGGTGTAGGAGAGATCTTCTGTATTTTGTGTTGCTTTCATTGGTTAATAAAGAGACTGCCTTGGCCTGTAGGATAGGTCAGCCCTTAGGTGGGCAGAGTAGACAGAACAGAAGGCTGGGGAGAAAGGAAGTGTGCCAGATGCCATGATGTTCCTACCCGAGATGGATGTAGTTTAGAATCTTCTGGTAAGCAACCACCTTGTGGTGACATACAGATTATTAGAAATGGGTTAGTTTAAGTTTAGCCAAGAAGAGGCTAGTGATAATGGACCAGACAGAGTTTAAATGAATACAGTTTGTGTGTAATTATTCCGGGTATAAGCCAGGGCCAAAAGTAGTCCTGGGAGCTGGGCGGTGGCGGGACACAGCCCGCACCCTCTTACAACAGTATGGCGCTCCAACGTGGCCAGCTAAATCCACTTAAAAACCTGAGAGGGCTTTGGCGCTCAACAGTCTCTCGGGAATAGGTCGATGTAGCCAGGAGCGTTTGTGTCTCTTTACCACAGAATTCTAGGTTAGATTAAATGCCATT